>CM061547.1:236461761-237061761 GCA_030864215.1 Capsicum pubescens | reverse complement strand
TTCCTTGTGTCTATGGTGAATGGTGAAGTGATTTGATAGTGGAATTGTGAAAGTTATTCTTTCGAAAGATTTAAATGATATTTACATTATGAGAATTGATATTCTTGATGAACTGAAAGTGATTGACAAATTATATGATGACTCGCATGTGTTATTATACTTATTTCATCCTCTCATGATTATGATGATTTTCTTCGGGCTATGTGAGTCTTTCATACATCCTGCATAATTCTTATAAATATTTATGATGATGATTTTTATACAACTGCATACACCCCCATATGCTCGGTATTTTTCCATGGTACTGACCCACATATTCGTATGTGGGCTACATTTTCTTGGAATGTAGGTACAAGGTATAGTTGCATCTTTGGATCCAGTCAGTTCGTGGTATCTAGTCAGCAGGTGATGAGTCTTTTTGATTCAAGGGCTTGGGTTAGTTATGCAGAGTTTATAGTGTTGTATTTTCTTTATTCAGTCGTATTGAGTTGGGGGTAGTCGGGAGTCATGACCCGGCTACCTACAGTTAGTACAAGTAGAGGCTTCATAGACAGTCAGTAGAAGTTGATGTATTTTGTTTCAATTTTAGTTGTAAGGGCAAAATTGTAATCCTGTAAAATTCCATTTTTGTATCGATCAGATTCAGAAAAGAGTTAATTTCTGTTGATTTGTATTTTTATTCAGTTGCTTATGAGTTATGCCAGTAGAAGGGTTAGCTTGGGGTCACTTGTGACCCTAAACACCGTGTGACATCTCGGGACCCAATTTTGGGGCGTTACAATGAGGTCCACGCCAAAGGTGCTATGCCAGCTAAGAAGGTTGACAAAAAGTGTCACGTCAGTATAAAAGGGTGACAAAAATATGTTAAAATTGAGTTCAGGGAGGTAATAGAACCCCGTAAAGTTTGATTGTGTCATAGAAAATTTGGTCATAGTTCAAGGAGGTACTAGATTCTTCACTCAAAGAACAATAATAACAATATAGAACAAGATAGCAAGAGAACAATAAAAGATTAGCTTCTTTCAAATGTGTAGAACATCTTCCTCAAGACTTCTATTTATAGTATTACATAGGGTTACTTCAAGAGGTGTCATAAACATGATATTAACTCATGATAAAGTTGGGAAGAATATGGGGGAACGAATGATCAATGAGGAGGTAGTGGAGGTGTCGGAATTACTACACTTAAAGAAGGAGTAAAGCCTATAAGATATGGAAATTCACAATAATATCTTAATAATTATTTACAATACTCCCTCTTGGATATCCATTGAAAGACAATGTGCCTCGTTAAAACCTTACTAAGAAAAACCTTGTGGAAAAAAATCTCAATGAAGGAAAAATAGTACACATATATTCTTATAAGCATTGTTTGTTACCTTTTTAAAAATATTGCTAGCAAAACCCTTTGGAAAAAACCTAGGCCAAGGGAAAAAGAATGCAGCGCGTACTACACTTCCCCTGATGCAAATATCATTTTATTTTTCTTAGGTGGAGTATCCCAATCTCGAATACCAGCTTCTCAAATTTTGAGGTTGATAATGCTTTAGTGAAAAGGTTTGCCAAATTATCGACTGAATGAATTTGTTGAACATCTATTTCACCTTTCTTCTTAAGATCATGAGCGAATTTTTTTTGGTGAAATGTATTTTGTTCTATCTCTTTTAATGTAACCTCCTTTTAACTGAGCTATACATACAACATTATATTCATACAATGTAGTTGAAATATTCTTATTCAAGAAAATCTACACATTTCCTGAATATGTTGAGTCATTGATCTTAACCAAACACACTCCTACCTCACTTCTTGAATGAAAATGATTTCTGCATGATTTGAAGAAGTTGCAGCTAATATTTGTTTCACTAAACACCATGATATAGTTGTGCAATCATATGTAAATAAATAATCCATCTGAGAATGAGCCTTAATAGATCAAATAAGTATCTCACATTTGCATAATCAGTCATTTCTGACTTGGATTCATTAGAATAAAATAATTCCAAGTCAATGGGTCCTCGAAGATATCTGAATATATGTTTGACACTATTTTAATGTCTTTTTGTTGGGGAAGAGTTGAATCTTGCCAATAATCTTACCGCAAAATAAATATCTGGTCGAGTATTATTGGCAAGATACATAGTGTCCTGATTGCACTAAGATATGAAATTTCATCACCATGAAGCTTTTAGTCATTTTCTTGAAGTCGAAATGAATCTTTGTTTATATAAAGCGACCTCGCAACTACTGGGGTACTCAATGGATGTGATTTATCCAAGTAAAATCACTTTGAAATCTTTTTGGTGTATGTTGATTGATGGACAAAAATTTCATTTGTCAAATGCTTAGTCTGTAGGCCGAGAGAAATTTGTCTTTCCTATCTCTTTCATTTCAAATACTTTCTTTAAACACTTAATAGCTTTTGAAAGTTCTTTAGCAGTGCCAATAATATTCAAGTCATCAATGTACACAATTATTATAGAAAATTCAGATTTAGACCTTCTAATAAAAACACAAGGGTAAATAGGATCATTTTTATACTCTTCTTTTAGCAAATATTCGTTTCAATTAAGATAGGGATTTTTGAAGCTTTATTGATCAAGTTTCTTATGAACTTTTATATGCTTTAGGTATTTTGAAGGCTTCTGGGATTTTCATAAATATATCATTGTCCAATGAGCCATACGAATTGGCCGTGACAATATCCATTAGGCGCATATCAAGCTTTTCATGAACTGCCAGATTTGTTATATATCTAAAGGTAGTTTCATCCACCACAGGAGAATATTTCTGCGCATAGTCAATGTCAGGCCTTTGTAAAAAATCTTATGCCACAAATCGTGCTTTATATCTTACGACTTTATTTTTTTCATTTTATTTTTGCATAAAAACTCATTTATACCCCCACTGACACCTTCAGGTGTTCGGATTATTGATTCAAAAACTTTGGTTTTTCAAGTAAAGTTAATTGCGCTTGAATTTCAAAAACATTATTCAAGTGAAAAGGCGTGAAATTTGAATTTAAAATTATGCCCTAACATTTTTGGGGTTTTGAGAAATTAATCAAGAAATTATTAAGAAATGGGTGAATTCTTACCTTAAATCCGTAATAAAACCAAGAAATAGGTGTTAATCTAGCTTCACAAGCACCCACAAACTTTACTTTTAAGCTCTCGCATTATTTTGGGGTTTAACTCCTAAGAGGCAAGATAAAAATGACAAAATGGGTCAAAAAGAGGTGAAAAAAGCAGAAAATCTGCTACAATAGTGCAAATTTTCTTTTTCCAAGTCCAAATGGACTTCAACAGGGTGCTCGGGATTCATTCGGAGTTTGATATACACAAACAAACTATGCAACCATACTAAATTCGATGTTCCAGATGCGTTGGAGAATTCAGATTTTCAAAAAAAATATAATTTTCACAAAGTTGACCCCCGAAACCCGAAATCATAATTTTCTAAACCGAGGGTCGCAATAAGATTTAAAAGCCATAAAATCATACCATACATGCTAACACCCTAAAATCTACATTTCAAATCTGCTAAAGAAGTCAGATTTTTCATCCGAGGTTGTTTTGATCAAATGTGGGTCCCACACTCATATTTTTAATTTTTTAACTTTCCGATCAATGGGTCGAAATGAGCTCGGGTGCATTGGGACCCGAACCTAAGTTGTACCTAGCCTAAAATCGATATTCTAGAGCTGTTTCGGCCATCCATCATACGGATAAAAAAATATCCCACATAAGTTCAAAATAAGGCTCTCGAAGCCATCAAAAACCACAATATCACATAAATGATTCCAAAATTTATCAAAAATCATGTCAATCACTCCCACACCCCAAAAATTTCATAATGCAACTACGGGGAGGGGTAAAATAGTTAAATCACAAAAAATCTCAAATTTCACATATTTTATCAATTTTCATGTCGTTACATTTAAAGTCTTGAAACCATAAGTGCATCCACTCATAACGAGCTCTAGGAAATACCGTGACCTTTAGGTGGTCATACCTTTTCTTCAAATCAGTCCACAATTTAAGTGGATCTTTCACTGTCAGGTATTGAACCTTCAGTCCTTTATCCAGATGATGACGAAGGAAAATCGTAGTCTTGGCCTTATCCTGACTCGACGCTGCATTATCCGGGGTAATAGTAGCACTAAGACCCTTAGCAGCTAGGTGAATTTCAGTCGAGAATTCATGACAAGTAATTTTTTTGAAGATGTCAAGTGTCACAAACTCAAGCTTTGACAAATTCAAAATTTTGATATCATAAAAATAATGAAGTTAGATAAAAATACAATAACATAATCTAAAAATAGTAGACTTTTTTTATTTTTTAAAGATTTAACATTTTTTTAAAATAAAACAATATGTTACCTTTCTTCTATTTTTTTCACAAAACAAAGGCTTTTAAAAATACACCATGAAATAGTAACTTTATAAATACAACATGAACATTTACAATGTACAATAAATAAATAAATAAACAATAGCTTCAAGCTAATAGAAACATTAACCCAAATAATAACTATAAACAAAACAAAAAATATGAAGAAAAAAAATTGCACAAAAAATGTTACTACCTAACAACTTTAAAATGAAATTTCATGGTGTATATGATAAGAAAACTTAAGTGCTAGAGATAGACAAACTATGATAGTGAAAAAAAAATTGAAAGTGACAGAAACTTAGGACAACAAACATGTAACGTATATTTTTCTAGTATGCATATAAATTTGGCCAATGCTATTATATTATTGTAATTTTTCATGTGTAACTTTAACATTAAAATCAAAAATTTGGTAAAAGAAAATAACAAACTCCAATGTTCAAGACAAGTAAATTGACTATACCTGACGGATTGAAAACTTGAAAAGAGTATAGTTGTGCTAATAACGTATTTCAACATTAAGAACAAGAATTACAAGTAAAGAAAAATAATAAAAAGATAGAACGAGATAGCAAGAGGACAATATAAGATTAGTTTCTTTCAAATGTGTAAAACATCTTCCTCAAGACCTCTACTTATAGTATTACATAGGAGAACTTCAAGAGGTGTCATAAATATGACATTAACTCATGAGAAAGTGAAAAAGAATGTGGGGGAATTGATGATCAATGAGAAGGTAGTGGAAGTGTGGAAATCACTACATTTAAAGGAGGAGTAATGCCTATAAGTTAGGGATATCCACAATAATATTTTAATAATTATTTACAATAGTTCTTCGAATATCACATGTATTTTTTTGTGCTTTGGATACAATATTTTTGTTGTTTTATATGTTATGTACAGTTCATCACTTCACACTATTTTTTTGATTACTCTTATTTTTGTATTTTCTCTTTCAAACTGTCTGTATATACTTTATTTGAGGGGGAGGGGGTCTATTGAGATAGCTTTAGGAAAGACTACATACACTTCAAACTTAATTGTGGGATTACGCTAAATATATCATTGACAAAATCGAATCAAAGTTAGACTAATATACACCCAAGCTACTACCAAGCACTTGACAATTTGTCACTAATTAGGTACCATACTTTGAATTCTCATTTTTCCACACCTATTTAATTGAAAGTGGAAACGTACATACATTGCTTGCGCAGTTCAAATATGGCAAGTCTTATTACTTTCTTTCCTGCAACTATAACGGTAACCTCTCTTTTTTCCCGCCCCAATTTCCAGGCGAGAACCACCACCGTTACTATTAAAATCACCAATAGTCGGATGACGTCTTTACAGGTAGTTTCTCCGAGCTTGTTAAGTTGTGAAGAGGGGTACTTGATACCAAATTATCCAGTGGGAGGTAATAGAGGTGATAGTAGATTTCAGTATCTGGTCGACATTTTGAGTACACGAGTGTATGACGTGGCACATGAATTGTCACGACCGAAAATAGGATAATGACCGGCGCTAAGGAGTTTAGAACTCCAAAGCAAGCCTCGTCAGAATTCTACAAAAAATTGGGCAGAGTTTCCTCTATTTTTTAGCCTATCAAGAAAATTCCCTGTCTCAAATAAACAGCACCACGACCAACACATCAATCACACCAACACAATCCACCACAAACCATCAATAAGTCACCAACACCACCCAATAACAACATAAAATCCATCTCCAAAACATGAGAGGGAGTTCAATACTTAACAAGTCCAAAATAATAAAAGAATACTCAAAACTCTAAAGACATGACTATGGAGCGACCCTAAGAGTTTTGAAGGAACAGAACATAACAAATAAATAAACTTTTGCCCACGCGAACAAATGCGTGGCTCACCAGGAATATACTACTCGAACCCTCTAGCCAACGAGATCCTCACCGTCACCTGCATTCTCTGAAAAATAATAGTGAGTAGTGAGACGCTAGCTTAGTGAGTAATAGCACTTAACCACAACCATTTTATTGGGGACAAGTCGTAAAACATCATAAAATAAATGCTCTTTCAGAAAACAGTAACAATAAACAATATTCCTTGTTTCATGTAAGCAAAGTGAATCAATAGTTCAGTAATAAACTCAAAAAGCATCGTATCATATCAAATATTACATATTTGGGAGGTTTTAAAAAATGAATCATGTAATCAGTGTGACATTCTTCTTCATCAAGAATAGCCCATAATAGTGAACCCCTCATAAAGGAGTCAAATATCATATCAGTAGGTCCCTACTTGAGGGAGATCAGTAACAGTATGCTAGTTCTACTTTTCCACTAGCGAGAGCTATAATAGTCATCAGTAAATACAAGGTGCACCAGGTCTAACGATCCCGACGTTAGCTACAGGATTCATATCAAGGTTTACTCCCATTTATAAATTCTTTGTAAACAATAGGATATTCATATGAAAACATTTTTCAGAATAATACCATATCATTTAAAGTTCATATCAAATCATGTTACATGTAAACTTGAATAAAAACACATGGAAAAATATATATTTCTCATGTAAGTGAAGAATATTCACAGTAATAATATCATATCTCAAATAACTATTTCAATATCATATCAAGTAAAGGACTTGCCCCACATGCAATTTCAAAGCATTTCGTAACTCATTATTTCATCAAAATCAAGTATAAAACATGCAAGTTAATAAACACAAATTATGGTAAGATTACTACTCACAGTATAATTTTTGGAATACCAAACTTGTCACCTCAAACAATTGATAGGACTCCCTTCAATCAAATCTAAAATTATATCATATCAATCTCGAGTTAATTCTCTTATTTAGGCTAATTCCACGATAAAATTAGACTACCCAACCTTCAAGGTTTCATGATAACTTTCAATTTATCAAACTGTGTATCCAAAACAACCCTCACAGTCTCTAATTCTTGCCTTTAGCAATTATATTTCACTTCCCAAAATAAATAACTAGACTTAAGATACCTTAAGCCCGAAAGATTCTCCCAATCAAATCCCCCTTATAATATATTTTTTTGTCACGGAATGACAGTTGATTCTCCGTTCCCTGCTTTGTGTGTGTGCAGGCAGAACTGCTGCCTTAAATTGTTTGCCTTACAGGTAAACGGGAAAATCTCTATATAATATATATATATATATTATTAAATGTCCTATTCCATAAGGAATTGGGCAGAAAGATGACCCTTTTTCTTTTCTCTTTTAAATTGGGCTTTAGCCCAATAGCCAGTTTTTTTTTTATTTCAATTATAATTACATACTGAATATGATTTGGGGTATTACATTCTCCCCACCTTAATAAAATTGATCACCGAATTTAGAGTAAGTGCATACTTGTAATGCCCTGAATCTGGCACCCGAAATTTTACACGGTGCTCATGACCCCGAAGGACCACAAGCTAACTCATGACTGATATTTGTACCTGTACACTGCATAATATACTATATAATTGCAGAAATAAATGCTGAAAGGCCATAAGGTTCAAAATTGATAAAATAATCTCAGAATGATATGGTATCACAATACCAAAACAAAACCTGAAATAAACTGTCTAAACATGATAGTCTAAAAAGCCTCTAACTGACTGAACTGTCTGAATAAGGAGTTGATGGGACATGTCCCCAACTAACTCCAACTACTAAAATAAATTAATTAATGAGATAATAAAGTAATGGTCATGTCCTCGAAGGATGAGGACTCACTGCTAACTCTGACTGTTGAGACTGGAATGCTACTGATGCTCTGGAGTTCGTGCTTCTAAACCTATGGTATAAAACACCATAGCGCAAATGCGTCAGTACGTTTGAATGTACTAGTATGCATGTGGGATAGGCTGAATGCAAAAGGGTTCAAATGCATGAACTATACTAACTGGCTGCATAGCATGAATGTGAGAATACATGCATGACTACATAATAACTATAACTGAGTTCGTGATAACATGATTACTGAGTCTGAGTACTGATAACATAAGATACTAGTAACTGTATAACTAAAATAACGTATACTGAGCGACTGTATCTGACAGTCTAGTTTCTGATGAAACTAGCTGAGTTCCATACTGTTCTGAGTTGACTGTATTTGATAGTCCTGAATCCTGTAGAACTATCTGAGTTCTATTACTGAGATTGAATAACTATCTCTGATAGTCCTGATCTATTACTGAAACTGTGGGAAATAGTCATCTAATCGACATGCCCCTAATACGCCATTATGGTTGAGTTGGGGTCCAATCTATAACCCCAATTAGAAGGGTATCAATACCGCACCACTGGTAAAGATAAGTTGTGGGTGACCCTCATCTGACAGTGTCCCCAAAAGAGAACGGTGGGACCCTCATCTTATAGTGTTTATCCACCTCATCAACCCTCATCTGACAGTGTTGATGTCTCAACCTATGCTGGCTACATAGTTCTGAACGCAAGGATGACTTCTAAGAATCACACCCTCATCTGACAGTGTGTGTTCCCATCCTTGGGTTCACTCGGTGCTAAATCCTACTCCTATCTGAATAAACACTGAACATGATTAATTGAAATGAACTGGACGGAATTAACTGAGTTCCGTTGACTGACGGAATACAACTGAGATTACTGAATTTCTGAGATTTCTGAGATTACTGAGTTTATTGAGTTTTCCTGAGTCACATGACTGATTGAATTTCTATGAACATGGCTCGACTGAGAGTATCTTGAAAACATGACACTGGCTCTAGGCACATAGCTAAATTATCGGGTACAAGTACCCCCAGGTCTCGATAGCATGAAACTGACAAAGCATGACTTTTTTAATTACATAACCAACATCACAATCCATAATACAATAAGTTGGAGATTTCATGAAGTACAAGTTCTAAAGCACCACAATGGCTACACATATATCCAACTTCATTGACTAAGACATTTCATCAAACATTTGACATGCATAAACTTGTACATGATTGGGGATTTTATATTATCATACTAGTATGGCATTTTTCATTCACATAGGCATTTAATCAAACACATGGGGAGCATACTTTGGTTATACCATCATTAATACATCTAATTGTCATGGTTGCATGAATAATTTTGCAAGTTTGGAGGGTTAATCATGATTATTATGCAAATCATCACATACTAGGGTCAATCATTGGAATATGTAATTTAAAACATGAATCAAAACCCCACAACATCATGAACATTAATTTCAATTCAATTTAAATCATGACCATTCATACATACACAAATATTGGATTTTGAAAAGAGATTCTTGAGCTTTATGGGTGAAAGGGACCCATGAATCAACACGTGACATACCTTGATTGTAAGTTTCTTGAAGTTCTTGAACTTGAAGAACTTGAATCTCTTAGTTTCTTGAAGAAGGATTTGGATCTTGTTCTTGGGGATTATCTTTGAGAGTAAACCCTAATTTGATGTTGTAGATGGATAATGAACTCATGAGCCTTGATCTGATATTATTAGAGGTTAAAATGGGTGGAAAAAAGACCCAAATACCCTTATAAAAATGACTTTAAAATAACTGAACGAACTATGCGACTGTGGGTGCGATGGTCCGTCGCTGGGTCGACGGTCCGTCGGTACTAACCGTCGCACCTGGGCAGAATAGGGGTTCACTGCCTCTGCTGCGATGGCTTGGGAAACGGTCCATCACTATCTTGACGGTCCGTCGGCCCTCATCGTCGCACTTGGGCAGTTTTGACTGCTTTCTGTAAAACGGTCATAACTTTCTATCCCGATACCGGATTTGGACGAAATTGGTATAGTTGGAAAGCTAATTCAATTTTCCACATGACAAAAAGTGAAAATCTTAGAAATTCCACATGCAAAAAAAATAGATTCATCTTTCAAAATAAGTTTCTAACATTCTTGGGATGATTTCAAGCTAGGTAGAAGTACGGGGTATTACAATACTTGAAGACTGAAATAAGTGAGGATACTTGAGTTTCATATCCTTTTCTGACTCCCAAGTAACTTCTTTAGTGGTATAGTTTTTCCATAAGACCTTCATGGACGCAAACTCTTTTGAACGTAACCTTCTTACTTGTCGATCAATGATAGCCATTGGTTCCTCCTCATAGGTTAAGTTCTCACCAAGTTGCAAGGTCGGTGCTTCGAGAACGCGAGAAAAATCTGATATATACTTTCTTAGCATAGAGACATGAAACACTGGATGGATGAAAGACATATCGGGAGGGAGTTCCACATGATATGCTCCCCCTCCTATACACTCAAGTATCTCATAAGGTCCTACATACCTCCTACTCAATTTACCTCTTTTTTTGAATCGCATCACACCCTTCATAGAAGAGACTCGTAGAAAAACCTTATCCCCAACTGCGAACACCAAATCTCTTCTCCTCTTATATGCATAAGACTTTTGTCTGCTTTAAACTGTGAGCAACCTCTGTCTAATCAATTGGACCTTGTCCATAGCTTTCTGTACCAAATTCGGTCCTAAAACTTTAGCCTCCCCAACTTCAAACCACCCGATAGGAGAATGACATCGCCTACAATACAAGGCTTTATATGGAGCCATCTAAATGCTTGACTAAAAACTATTATTGTAAGCGAATTCAGTTAAGGGTAAGTAAGTATCCCAACAACCTCCAAAATCAAGAATGTAAGCTCTCAATATATCCTTCAAGATTTGTATAGTACGCTCAGATTATCCGTCCTTCTGCGGATGAAATGCATTACTAAGATCTACTCGGGTACCCACTGCTTCTTGAAAAGATCTCCAAAAATATGAAGTGAACTGTGATCCTCTATCATAAATGATGGACAACGGAACTCAATGAAGTCTGACAATTTCATTCATAAATAACTAAGCATATTTCACTCCACTATATGTAGTCTTTACTGGCAGAAAGTGAACTGACTTAGTAAGTTGGTCTACAATTACGCATACAGAGTCATGGACTTTAATGGTTCGTGGTAGCCCAATTACGAAATCCATGGTAACTCTTTCCCATTTTCAATCTAGAATCCTGATCTCTTGCAATAATCCTTCTGGTCCCTGATGCTCCGCTTTAACCTGTTGACAAGTCAAGCAACTAAAAATGAAGTTAGCAACATCTTTCTTCATACCTTCCTACCAGTACAACTGTTTCAGGTCATGATACATCTTAGTGGAACCAGGGTGAATGGTATATTTGTAGTTGCGAGCTTCCTCGAGAATAGCTCGTCTTAACCCATCTGCAGCTAGTACACATAATCGATTACCCACTCGAAGGATGTCATCACAATCAACACTCATCGTCTTATTTTGACCAGTTAGGACCTCATCTCGATATTTACACAACTGAACATCCTCAAAGTGAGTGGCCTTTATGCGTTTTACCAAAGAAGATTTAGCTTGAACATAAGCCAACAACACCCCTGACTTTCCAAAACAAAAATTGACTCATTTTCCTTTAAGTTTCTGCATATCTTTCGTAAGTTGCCTTCTTCCAGGAGCTATATGTGCCAAACTACCCATAGATTTCCTGCTCAAAGCATCATCCACAACATTAGCTTTTCCAGGATGATACAAGATAGAACAATCATAATCTTTGAGTAATTCCATCCACCGACGCTGTCGAAGATTTACATCTCGTTGCTAAAAAATGTACTTTAAGCTCTTGTGATCGGTATAAATCTCACAAGTATCACCGTATAAGTAGTGCCTCCAAATCTTAAGAGCAAAAACCACAACGGCCATCTCCAAATCATGTGTTGGATAGTTCAGCTCGTGCTTCTTCAATTGTCTCAAAGCATAAGCAATAACTTGATCATGTTGAATAAGAACACATCCTAATCCAACCCTTGAAGCATCACAGAATACCTTAAATCCTCCAGAACCTGATGGTAAGGCTAAAATTGGTGCAGTGGTCAAACATGTTTTGAGTTTCTAAAAGCTATGCTCAGATTCTTCCGTCCACTGGAACTTTACATTTTTCTGGGTCAATCTGGTCAATGGAGCTGCAATTTTAGAGAAATCCTATACAAAACGCCTATAGTAATTAGCCAAACCTATAAAGCTGCAAATCTCTGTAGGTGAAGTGGGTCTAGGCTATTTTTGCACTACTTTTGCCTTTTTAGAATCCACCGTGATACCATTCTTGGAGACAACATGCCCCAAAAATGATATTGAGTCAATCCAAAATTCGTACTTTGAGAACTTAACATAAAGCTTATGTTCCCTCAATGTCTGCAATACAGTCATCAGATGATTCTTATGTTCTTCCTGGCTACGAGAATATATCAGAATATCATTAATGAATACTATCACAAATTTATCTATAAATGGCCTAAACACCCTATTCATCAAGTCCATGAATGCAACAGGAGCATTGGTTAACCCGAAAGGCATCACAAGAAACTCATAATGCCCATATCGAGTTTTGAATATTGTCTTGGATATATCTTCCTCCCTGATTCTAAGGTAATGGTAACTATACCGAAGACCAATCTTCGAAAAATGGGCAGCCTCTTGCAACTGATCAAATAGGTCCTCTATACGAGGTAATGGATACTTATTACGTATTGTTACCTTATTTAGCTATCTATAGTCAATAAACATTCTTAGAGACCCATCTTTCTTCTTTATAAACAAAACTGGTGCACCCCATAGTGATACACTCGGTCTGATGAATCTCTTATCTAACAAGTCTTGCAACTTCTATTTGAGCTCTTTCAACTCTGCTGGTGCCATACGATATGGGGGTATAGATATCGGCATAGTGTCAGGGGACAAATCAATACCAAAGTCTATCTCTCATATTGGAGGTAATCCTGGCAACTCCTCAGGAAATACATCAGAAAATTCCTTCACCACAAGTAGCACCTCCAAGCTAAGTGTTCCCTCTCTAATATCACCTATCATAGCCAAAAGACTCATACAAACTTTCTTCAATAGTAATTGGGTCTTCATATAAGATATAACTTTACTAACCTCTGGAACTTGACTCCCTTCCAATACAAAACTAGATTCATTAGGTATTTCAAATCGAACTATCTTTGCATGACAATCTACAGTAGCATAGCAAGGAGATAACTAATCTATGCCCATCAATACATCAAAGTCAATCATATCAAGTACAATGAAGTCAGCAAGGGTATCCCTACCTCCCACTATAATCTCGCAATCACAGTACACATACTCAACTAATAAGGAATCTCCCATGGGAGTAGCAACAAAAAAAAGACAATTTAATATCTCTGGTTGTCTATTAAATCTCATAGCAAAGTATGAGGACACATAAGAATGGGTAGAATCCAGATCAATCAAAGCATATGCATCAAAATAACAAACAGAAAGAATACCTGTAACCACTACATTCGAGGCCTGAACATCCTGCCTAGTCAGTGCAAAAACTCTTGGTTGTCCTCTACCAGCACTTTTTTGTACCTGATTGCCAATAACCCGATCTCTATTACCTCAGACTCTATTTCTATTACCTGCAGTATTACGAGTAGTCTGACTAGGTGCAGCTACCTGACCAGAACCTTGACTAACATTTCTCTGAGCCTGAGGGCAATCCCTGATGCGATGACACAACTGACCGCATCCAAAACACTCTTCAGTCAAAACACGACACTGGCCCATATGTGATTTGACACAAGTCTGGCAGGATGGAGTAGTGGCATACATCTGGCCAGAAGTACGATATCCCTGAGATGCTGAAGACCCCTGCATACCCTATCTAGAAGGTGGCTTGTACGCAGTCTGTGAAATCGAATCTGTCCCTGCCTGATGGCCCTGATGCTTTCCCTTATTTTTCGCTCTGCAGTTTGCACTTAAGTCACCACTGAAAGATCCACCCATCTTAGCCTTCTTACGAACCTCATAAGTTGCCCGCTCCGCATGACCCTTGTCCTCAATCATTCTAGCAAGATCCATTATCTCATAATAGTTCAAGACTTTCATCTGTGGGGCCACTGCATTATAAAGACGGGCAACCAACCCATTTACAAACCTCTGGACTCAAGTTTCTTCTGTGGACACCAAGTATGGAGCATATCTAGCCAGCTTGCAAAACATAGTATTATATGTTGACACATCTATATTTGGAGTCTGAACCAATCTCTCAAACTGAGCTACAATTTCTATTTCTGACTATCAGGAAGAAAGGTATCCATGAAGAACTTAGTGAACTCGTCTCATGTCCGTGGTGTTGCTCCAGCAGGCCTTCCTAGCAATAAAGTATCATACCAAGTGTTATCTATGTCCTGCAATTTGTATGACGCAAGCTCCACAACCCTCTCACTAGAACATCCTAACGCCCGCAACGCCTTGAAAGTACCATCCAAAAATCTCTGAGGATCAGCTGAACTGTTTGAACCTGTGAATTTTGGTGACTTCAACTTTAGAAACTCCTACAATGATACCTCCTTGTTTCCAAAGTTGTACATCTGAATAGGTGTCCGGAACTGTGGCTGAGGCCGAGCAGAATTGTGTTAACCACCCCTCTTCTGTCTATCCAATCGATCGGCCAAGCCCTTTAGGGCTCTTTGCATAGAAGTAAGTGCCTCAGCAGTACTACACTTATGAGATGGTGGAGGTGTACTATCATTCCTTTCGGGAGTGGGCTCTCTTGAACTTCTTGGAGTGGTAGTGCGTTTCCCTACGGTATCACGACTACCCCTACCTCGGCCCCTTCTGTGGGCTCCGTCTCTTTCCTTACCAGTAGTTGCTCTACGAACCACCTGGTTAACAAAACAAGACAGTTAGATTCATCTAATTGATCCTAAACGTCACACACGTAAGAAAGAATGAGAAAAAAAATCAAGACACATCCTATCACGCTCTCGCAGAATCACGATTATAGAAATGGCCAGCAACGTAACCATAATTGAGATTCTACTAGTACCGTGTGCTCCATAGTCACAGAATTAACCTGGCTATCATACCAATATTATCACGATCCAAAATAGGATCATGACCGGTGCTAAGGAGTTTAGGACTCCAAAGCAAGCCTCGTCAGAATTCTATAAAAAATCGGGCAGAGTTTCCTCTATTTTGGGGCCTATCAAGAAAATTCCCTGTCTCAAATAAACAGCATCATAATCAACACATCAATCACACCAACACAATCCACCACAAACCATCAATAAGTCACCAACACCACCCAATAACAACATAAAATCTATCTCCAAAACATGAGAGGGAGTTCAATACTCCACAAGTCCAAAATAATACTCAAAACTCTAAAGACATGACTATGGAGCGACTCTAAGAGTTTTGAAGGAGCAGAACATAACAAATAAATAAACTTCTGCCCACACGAACAAATGCGAGGCTCACCAGGAATATGCTACTCGAACCCTCTAGCCAACGAGATCCTCACCGTCACCTGCATTCTCTGAAAAATAATAGCGAGTAGTGAGACACTAGCTCAGTGAGTAATAACACTTAACCACAACTGTTTTATTGGGGACAAGTCGTAAAACATCATGAAATAAATGCTCTTTCAGAAAACAGTAACAATAAACAATATTCCTTGTTTCATGTAAGCAAAGTAAATCAATAGTTCAGTAATAAACTCAAAAAGCATCGTATCATATCAAATATTACATATTCGGGAGGTTTTAAAAAATGAATCATGTAATCAGTGTGACATTCTTCTTCATCAAGAATAGCCCATAATAGTGGACCCCTCATAAAGGAGTCAAATATCATATCAGTAGGTCCCTACTTGAGGGAGATCAGTAACAGTATGCTAGTTCTACTTTTCCACTAGCGAGAGCTATAATAGTCATCAGTAAATACAAGGTGCACCAGGTCTAACGATCCCGACGTTAGCTACAGGATTCATATCAAGGTCTACTCCCATTTATAAATTCTTTGTAAACAATAGAATATTCATATGAAAACATTTTTCAGAATAATACCATATCATTTAAAGTTCATATCAAATCATGTTACATGTAAACTTGAATAAAAACACATGACAAAATATATATTTCTCATGTAAGTGAAGAATATTCACAGTAATAATATCATATCTCAAATAACCATTTCAATATCATATCAAGTAAAGGACTTGCCTCACATGCAATTTCAAAGCATTTAGTAACTCATTATTTCATCAAAATCAAGTATAAAACAAGCAAGTTAATAAACACAAATTATGGTAAGATTACTACTCACAGTACAATTTCCGAAATACCAAACTTGTCACCTCAAACTATTGATAGGACTCCCTTCAATCGAATCTAAAATTATATCATATCAATCTCGAGTTAATTCTCTTATTTAGGCTAATTTCATGATAAAAATTAGACTACCCAACCTTCAAGATTTCATAATAACTTTCAATTTATCAAACTTTGTATCAAAACCAACTCTTACAGTCCATAATTCTTGTCTTTAGCAATTAAATTTCACTATCCAAAATAAATTACCTAACTTAAGATCACAATAAAAATATAGAAACGGGTTTACCTTAAGCCCAAAAGACGCTCCAGATCAAATTCCCCTTATAATTTTTTTTTTGTCACAGAATGACAATTGATTCTCCGTTCCTTGCTTTGTGCGTGCGCAGACAGAACTGCTGCCTGCAATTGTTTGCCTTACAGGTAAATGGGCAAATCCCTATATAATACTCCCTCCGTTTAAAAAAAATGACTTATTTTGATTTGACATAAAATTTAAAAAAATAAAAAAGACTTTTGAATCTTATGTTTTAAATTAAAGTTATGTCAAATGTATCAAAATATCCTTGTCATGTGTAAAATTGAAATTAAAATATTACCAAAAAAAAAAAAATTAACTTTTTTTAAACGGGGAAACATATATATATATATTATTAAATTTCCAATTCCATAAGGAATTGGGCAGAAAGACGGCCCTTTTCCTTTTCGCCCAATTTCTCTTTTTTTTTTTTTCAATTATAATTACACACTGAATATGATTTGGGTATTACATGAATCTCCATTACAGCTTGCCCCGATGCTTTCACAGAAGCTCGGGTTAATGTTTGGCTTAAACGAGAGGATCTTCAACCTGTATGTTTCTCCTCCTCCTCCTCCTCATCATGATGTTAACTTCATGAAAGTAAACGCGATGACACTTGGGGTAGAGCAGGGCAAATCCTTAACGGGACAAGCAGGGCAATACTTAAAACAAGGTAGAACGGGGTGGGGCATGATATGTATGAGACCAAAAATCTTTGGGAGAATTTGAATTTTCACTCATTAATTACAGAAATAAAAGTTATTTACATGTCTAGTGAATCTTGCTTCAATACATTAAGTATTATATTTCTTAATCATATATGTGAAGTAGATATTTATTTGAAATCATTACTTCAACGTTATCTGATAGAAAAATATGTGATTTTGATTATATTTTAATTTTAGGAATTGATTGTTACCCATTTTTTGTTAAAAAAATTCATGTTGTGGAAAGTAAAAATAAAGAGGAGAAATGAAAGATAACATAAATCGGCGGCGCGGGGCAGGACAACTTTTCTGGAAAGTGCTAAACGTGGCAGGGCACGGCGGATTGAAATGTTAGCAGATCAAGGCTTGATCATCCTAATTCGCCCTATTGCCGTCCCTATGTTTTGCATTGGATAGCAGTGAGTAAAATTAATGTTCATATACCATTTGGCAGGTCTTCTCGTTCAAGCTTAGAGGAGCTTACAATATGATGGCCAATCTCTCAGAAGAGCAGCTGAAAAGAGGGGTCATTTGCTCATCAGCTGGGAATCATGCTCAAGGTGTTGCATTAGCTTCTCACAAGCTTGGCTGCAATGCTGTCATTGTCATGCCTGTTACTACACCACAGATTAAGGTGAGGACTTTTGTTACACTTTTGAGTTTTATGCACTTCTAAAAAAAAAGAGTTTTATGCACTTGTCCGGTCAAAATTTTCAGTAAGAAAATTCAAAATATAACAAAATAAAGACAAAGAAGCTAAGGCGATTCAACGTCTACTTCCAAGAGTCAAATTGCATCGACTTTGATCATATTTTAAGATGTATTTTTCATCTTATGAGAGGGATTGCAACTTGTATAATTTTTCATTTAGCTTTCAAATATCTAAATTTAAAATTTAAAATATTAAATTAATCGCATCCAATTTAGCTACGGGAATTAGTCAAATTGACTCTCGTGAAGCAAAATGTAACAATTAAAAGTGAATGGAGAGAGTATAAACTAATTTTTTGGAGAAAGTAATACAAATCTATGTTGCTTGGACTCTTAAAAAACCATGTCAGGTATCCTCCAAGAGTAGTACATTTGTAGAGGATCTGACACAGGTCCGACAACATAGGTTCATATGAACCTTTTTCGCTCCCATGGCTCCACCTTCGTTTTATGGCTTCCCGTATATAGGCGATAGCTTGTTCAACTATTTTTAAGCTAATTTTCTATACTAAATTTCTGATTTGTTTTTTCATTTACCAAATGAGCAGTGGAAATCAGTAAAAAGATTAGGTGGTAATGTTGTTCTTGTGGGAGATGCGTATGATGAAGCGCAAGCATATGCCATAAAGAGAGCTGAAGAGGAAGGCCGCACGTTCATCCCTCCTTTCGATCATCCAGATGTTATAGCAGGGCAAGGTACTATTGGTATGGAGATCAATAACCAACTCAAAGATAAAATTCACGAGATATTTGTACCTGTTGGTGGAGGGGGTCTTATAGCTGGTATTGCTGCCTATATGAAAAGGGTTGCTCCAGATATAAAGATCATTGGAGTTGAGACCACTGATGCAAATGCAATGGCAATGTCATTACACTATGGTCACAGAGTCATGCTGGACCAAGTTGGAAATTTTGCAGATGGTGTAGCTGTTAAAATGGTTGGTGAAGAAACTTTCCGTCTCTGCAAGGAACTAATAGATGGGGTGGTCCTAGTTAATCGTGATGCTATATGTGCATCTATAAAGGTTAGCATCAAACTTTTGGATTACAACAAATCTGATTTTTAACTGATTGAGTTTTGCCATTAGTGTTGTCGAAAACCAAATCTTTCAACACCTTTAGTTTGTGCTCTGTCAGTTTGAGTGACCATTGCAATTTTGGTTAATATCTCTCTGTATATAAAAGGGCAATTTTGGTTAATATCTTTCCGTATATAAAAGGGTCCTTAATTTAGAGTGTTGTAAACTTGAACATCACTTTCTCTTCCTTTATTGCATGCCTGTTTGTTATAAATGACATGTCGGGTAACGCCAAATATGATCACAACGGGGCTAGGGTGGCCCAGATCAGAGTTATGATCAAATATGACGCTTGCTTGGTGGGCGCAGTTAACAAATAGATTGTGCTCTTGCTATTTGTTATAGCTTTTGGCATGATGGTAAGCGTTTGATCCTAACATGACATAAAACCACAAAATCTGTGCCTCAATTATCTTAGTCACATACATAATAGACCATTTTCATGATAATCTTGAACTAATAGATAACTGGTATGTTTTCTGAATCTTAGTTTATCAGACATGACAGTATCTTGTTTCTTTTGAATAGGACATGTTTGAAGAAAAACGGAGCATATTAGAGCCTGCAGGTGCACTTGCTCTTGCAGGAGCTGAAGCATACTGCAACTACTATGGCCTCAAGGATGAAAATGTAGTCGCAATAACAAGTGGAGCCAATATGAACTTTGATAGACTAAGATTGATAAGCGAACTAGTAGATGTTGGTAGAAAGCGCGAAGCTATGCTAGCTACTTTTTTACCAGAAAAGCTGGGAAGCTTCAAAGAATTCTGTGAACAGGTCACATAGAGCAGCTTAATGTGCCGTTTAGATCACTATCTGTTATCTCTCTCTGAAAATGTGAAAAATTGACTTGGATCACAGATCGGACCAATGATGAAGTTTACAGATATGATGTGATTGGAATTCTGTTTACAGATATGATTCCTGCAATGAAAAAGCTCTAGTGCTTTACAGGCAAGGTTCTTGATCTTTTAATGAGAAGTTGGCTCATTTTAACAGAATTGACTCTCTGATGTATGGAATTTTTACAGCGGAGCTCTTCTATTCAAAATCGTGTATTCTGTTTTGATCTGCAGGGTTGCTCTTCAAACAAAATCCGAACTTGAAGCTCTGATAGAGAGGATGGGATCAATAAAACTGCACAGTATTAATCTCACAGACAATGACTTGGTCAAAGATCACTTGAGACATTTGGTAACATCCTGAATTTCATCAAATCTTGTTATTTGTATTGTCATTTTAAGAATCTCGGGAGTATTTATATCAACTTTCAGAATTGGTATTCTCAATCAGTAGAAAGAATATCACTCAAACTCAATTAATCTCATTCTTACCTGTTTTGAGTACATTAGCAAAGAGCCAAATTATGTTTCTTTGTGGTGATAAGCCTGTTGGAATTTGATTCTACTTGATTTCGTGAAATGTGGCTCAGATGCTATAATTTCTATCTTCTTTTTTTTCCATTTGCCATCAATCGTTCAGATGGGTGGAAGATCAAAATCTTCACAATGAGCTTCTTTCTAGCACTAGTATCTAAACTCTTGCTATTATTTTGAAGTAATTTGATCCATTTTCGTATTGCTTGCTTTGGAAAGGGACAAATTGGTGCAAATGTTTTAGTTGGCATACAAGTTCCACAGGACGAGTTTGATGAATTCCAGGGCTGCGTTGCTAGACTCGGTTATGAGTGTGCTGTGGAAAGTCACAGTGATGCTTTCAAGCTTTTATAATGCATTGATGAAAACTTTGGTCTTTTGAATTTCATCATACAAATAATACCCCAACTTTATGTTTGGGGGTCGTTATAAATTAAAGATCCCACTAAATAAATAAAATACCATGTATAACGAATTTAATAAGGAATTTAAATTAAAGATCCCACTAAATAAATAAACTACCATATACTCCATAAGGAATTTAATAAGGAATAAAAAGAGATTTATAAAAAATTGCTATCATGTATAATTCAATTATAAAGGTCTAAATAAAAATATTACTATAAAATAGTACGAGGACAAAACTAATAAATATAGGGAAAAAGCAATATGCATGTATAATCATTTTACTGAATCAGAACTGTCAAAGTTTAACATTCTCTCTTATATATAACTAGTGAATTTGTCTGCGCTTCGCGAGCATAAAAATCTGATTATATTTATAATTTTATTTTTCATTACACTTGAATATTGAAAATAATCCCAAAGTATATTTGAGACTGAATTTTTATGTTGACTATAATAAAAGATTTTGAGACTAAGTCTGAGACATTACAAATACAAAATAGAAAAATATAGATTAAATCTTATAGTTCTCAAAAATGAATCCTAACAGGTTGCAGTCGAAACAAAATCTAAATAAAATAAAATTTCAAAGTAAAACAGCACCACTTATCTTATTTTCTTACCTTCATCCCTATTTTTTTTTCTTACCTTCTAATTCAATATCTTCCTTTTGTTTTACAGTTTTATCTTATTTTCCTCCTCATTTTTCTCCAATCATTACATTGAATTTATTATTTACCTTTAAATGAAAAATCATAAATCATTCTACCAGCTTCGTTTTGCTTACGGCAATCAGTCATACTTGGTCCGATTTGTGGCCACAGCGTACTGCGGTGTGTTCAATCTGCTGAATTGCCGATCATAACGCCATTTTCTGATTGATGAATCATTCGAATCTGAATAATTTGGATCTTTGTTTCATTCGGGTCAGTCACCTAAAGTGATGATTCGAGATCCGAATTTGGTTTACTACGCTTGCGTTGCTAAAGGGACAATTGTTCTTGCTGAAATCAATTCAATAGATGCTGATCTTGGATCTCTTGCTTTGAAATGCCTTGAAAAAAACTCCCCCTTTCCGTACTTTTTTTCTCTCATACTACTCGTAACAGGACCTACACCTTCTTGACGAAAACTCACTTGTGTTCTCAACGATTTTCGATGAGAAGATTGAGAAATCGAATGGGGTTGCCTTCTTGAAAGGGGTGAATACGAAGTGATTGAGAGGTCTTTCAGGAAGAAGAGATTGGATAAGCTGCATTCGCATTGTTTTCAGGGTGAGCTGAATCTGGAGTTTTATGTAGTCTTATTATTTTGATGGCATAAATGATTCACTAATGACTGAACTAATAGTGACTCTTGGTATTTCTAACTAAAAAAATAGGGATAATTAATAGAGTGTTATAAATGTATCATATATAGTGAATGTCTACTTTACCAGATATAGTGAATACCTAATTTACCATATATTATGAGTGTCTATTTATGAAAAAGTTACAAACCCCAAGAATAGTTTTTTCCTATAAATAAAGGGGTTTTCCTTTATTGTAATTCATCTCAAGAGAAATAAGAATTCCTTCTGAGAAATAAAGAAATCTCCTCTTTTCTCTCTATTCTTTTTGTTCTTTGCTTTATATTTCATAACACGTTATCAGCATGAGACTCTGCCAAATAAGGTGAGATTATAAATCTAAAGGTAAGGTTAATAATTCTTTATGTTATTTGTCTTTTGCTACTAATGATATAATTATTATTGGATTTGAGGAAAAATAATTGGTTTGGAACCATGCATTTATGTTTTAAATTTATTCATCAAGAACGATATTATCAAAAGGGGTGATAATATGTTGGGTTTAAGTCCCATCGATTTATGCCTACAACGTCTTTATATGGGTAAGACGTTGAGTTTGAATCTCAATGCACCATATTGATGATATTATGATGGCTAAGGCAAAATAATATGTTTTTAATGAAAAGTCATGAAATATGTCTCATTGAATATGCTTCATTCCATGAAATGAATATGATAAGTGTGAAATAGGACAACTTACTTCATTCTTGAAATATATATATGATAGCAGTGCATAATATATCTGAAAGAAGATAAGTGATTGAATGCACGAATATATGCGTGAAGGGATAATATGATAATGATCATAAAAAATGTTGATATTTTCACACGCATATTATGATCATAAGATATGTTAGAGAAAAATTCTCTAGATCATATGTATGCCTCGATTTGCTCCTGAAGTAGCAATATCATAAAAGAGGTTATAAGCTATCAATTTGATAGGTTCAAGACACGATTATATTTCATTCATGGGAATGAGAATTTTAATTGTTATAAGCATAGATCTATTCCCTCGGTGAATGTAATGATATTTAGTGAAGCTTATCAACAATCGTGAACTTGATTGTGATGGCTTCACAACTCACCTCCGAATAAGACAAAATAATCGAGAAAAGTTATTTTGAAATCTATTCTAAAGTAGTAAATCTGAAATTTATTCATGTAATAGTAAATTTTAAATTTACTAAAGTAAAAAGGTACATGTCATGGTAAACTTGGAGTTTGTTAGAATAAAAGTTCATAAGTTGACATGAACGATTATGACATCCCGAAGATGTGCATATTGGGTATTGGACATGTAATGAAGAATTAGAAAATTCTTCAAGAATTATTCATGTTGTTTGTTCTCATGATAAGTTGGTTGGACCAACTAATTATTGGATTAGATCCCTCAAAATCTGAAAAATATAAAAGATGAATAAGAGCCCGTTCACCTTTCATGTGATATGTTGAAAAGATGCATCAATAAGATAATCACATGTACATTTATTGTCAACCTGTAGTTTGACATTCATAAAGTTGTTTGCTCAATAAAATTGAGTTAAGAGCATAACTTTCAGATTATGCAATCAAGACAATTCATCTTGATGAAAATGGTTTGACATTGAATAACTTCAATAAATAGCTAAATCATTGCTGATAAAAACAAAGTTTCATGTGTTGGTCTGAAATACGATATGTTGCATACAATAAGACTTGCATGCATTAGACTAATAAATTATGATTATTTCTTCCCTCTCAAATGGTTCAAGGTCAGGAACCAACTATTCCATCTAATAGTTTTGATGTGCGGTATACAATTAATAATATACCATGATACACAAAAGATGGATTCCTTAATGAAGATGGAGGATAAATGTTAGTTTTCCTAACATAAGGGAGAGATTATAAGTAGCTATGAAATATGTTAGGAATTATCATCAAATCCTCATTCAAAAGATAATTCAAGTCAAATGCCGGAAGCATCTGTTGACTCAAATTTAGTATCATATTTAAGCTACAAGTGCTCCTATTTTGCGTTCTTAAAGGACAAAGTCTACACATGCATGAAGTGTGGTAGACTAATCAGTTCCCAATGACATAATTCTTGAAAAGGATAAGGAGCAAATAATCACAATAAGAAGGCAATGTGCTCTTGAAGAGCCTATGACATAACACTTCATGAAACCTTATGAAAGGTTCAGGTACCTAAAAATAATGAAGTGATGAGATCTCAAAATGTTATGTCACATTGTAAACCGATACAAAATGATATAGCATCGATAATATCTTTGATACAATATTGACGTCATATTGTTTAGTATTACGAGGATTCGAATTCTACGTTTATTTAAGCATGCTGACGTAAAAATATTTATCAAGTGACACAAAAGGATGCATTTTGGTAAGTATAAAACTTATTTGATTTGCAGTCCAGACACTTGATGATGTCACACTTGACATGTTGGATATTGTCACTTGACAAAAATCCATATGAAAATCTCTAAAGGATTCAAAATGACTGAAGCATATAAAGTTTCTGGGAAACTTTTTATTATCCTCATAAGAGATAATTTAATGATTTGAGTGTCATTGGAACTCTTGGATAGTTTTCAAAAGTAATAGGATATTTTCTTAAGTGAGAAACATGCATAATTGAATAAGGGTTCATTCCGACCTCAATAGAGAAATGAGGAACTCCTTGATTATGAAGTGTCATATCTTAGTGTAATTGGTGCACTTATGTATCTTGCAAATACTACAAGGCATGACATAGCCTTTTTTGGTTAATTTGTTAGCAAGGTATATTTAGTTCTGCTCCTATTAGGAGACAGAAAAAATGTGATCAAATATATGAGCTTATTTTATTTTAAAGATTGCAGTCCCGATCTTGTTGGTTATGCTAATGTTGGGTACTTATCTGACCAGTATAAAGCTCAATCTCAAATAAGCTTTATATTCACATGTGGGGATACTGTCATATCTTAGAGATATACAAAACAGTCTATCTAGCCACTTTATTGAACCATGCTGAGATAATAGCTATTCATGAAGCAAGTTGTGAATGAGTATGGTCGAGATTCATGATACATCTCATTCGAGAAAAATGTTGTTTGAAATGTGATAATATACCCACAATCTTATATGAAGATAATGCAGCATGCATATCACAACTCAAGGGAGGATCCATAAAAGGAGATAAAACGAAGCACGCTTCATCAAAGCTTTTCTACATACATGAGCTACAAAAGAATGGTGATATTAACGTGCAACAGATTCGTTCAAGTGACAATGTAACTTATTTATTCACCAAGTTTTCTCCAATTGCAACTTTCAAGAAGATGGTTCACAAGATCGGGATGCAAAGATGTTCTCAATAGGGTGAGTTAATATGCGCTATACTCTTTTTTCCTCATGAGGTTTTGTCCCACTGGGTTTTCTTGTAAGATTTTTAATGAGGCAGTTTATATGCGTATTGTTAGAGATGTGTACTCTTTTTCCTCCACTGAATTTTTTTAGTAAGGTTTTAACGAGGCACATTATCTATCAATTAGACATTCAAGAGGGAGTGTTATAAATGTACCATATATAGTGAATGGCTACTTTACCATATATAGTGAATACCTACTTTACCATATATTGTGTATGTCTGTTTATGAAAAAGTTACAAATCCCAAGGATAGTTTTCCCCTATAAATAAAAGGGTTTTCCTTCATTGTAATTCATCCCTCAAGAGAAATAAGAATTCCTTCTGAGAAATAAAGAAGTCTCCTCTCTTCTCTCTATTCTTTTTATTCTTTGTTTTATATTTCATAACATAAAGAGTGTTTATTTAATTTTAAGTAATTTCATAAGCTAAAAATGAGAGAAAATTATCAAAAAAGATAAATCTCAATCCTGAGTTTTGAGGCATGCCACGTTAGCATGCCTCTAATCCTCTTTTATATATACTAGTTAAGTATACGTACTTTGCACGTATATATCACGTTAACTATAATCTTTGAATATAAAAAGAACAAATTATTGTGATTTTGATATATTTTCTTAAAACTACACTAACAAGTGTTTATTAATCGATGGGATGATTATTTCTCTTCTTATAATATGATGAGTATTGGATAATATTCAATTGTAAATTTAGTTTTTAACGTTGAATAGAAAAGTCTTGTAAAAAGAATATTATTTGATTTGAATTTTTAATTTGAGAAAATAGTTCTTCTTCTTACTATATATTTTAGAACTCCTTAAATATTAATTCTCCTAATATTTATTACCATATATTTTTTCTTACCAAATAATTTAGGACTCTTTAATTTTTAAAATATATTACTCTCTTACCAAAATATTTTAGGACTCCTTAATTTTAAATATTTTAAAAATAAATAATAATTAAAGAAAATAAGTGAAAAGACAATTTTGTCAATTGCAGTCTTTTAATAAAAGGCAAAAAAGTTTAAATCACTTTTCTAAGGGTGTTCACACTTTTAATATATTATAGATATAGATTATAAATATATTGATTACTAGTAGCATTTGACTCATAATGAACTTTATATTTGTAAATTTTATTTCCTCTATTTCATTTTATGTGGCATAATATTTAAGAAAAAAGAAACAATTTTGAAACTTGTGATGTAAAACAATTCGTATATATTTGTATGGTTGTAAATAATTACAGTAAGAATAAAGGAGAAATTTTAAAGCTAATTGTTTCTAATTACAATAAGGTAACTTTTTTTTGGAACAAACTAAAAAGAAAAGTGCGCCACATAAAATGAGGAGTAAATATTTTTTATCTTGTTGCTATTCTTGATTTTTATTTTATTTTTGTGACATTATATTAGGGGTAAAGGTAGTTTGACAATATTTCAACTTATTAATCAAATAGTTTTTTCCTTGTAAAGTAAAAAAATAAATTTTTCTTAGAGCATATTTTAGATTTTATTTTTATTTTCAAAAATATGCCTGCACAAATGCTTTTTTCTTTTTATTTTACCTGGCAGTTTTTAAGATCATGGCCTTTAATGATTCAAATTGAGTTTCACTTATGTTGAATTAATTTCATCATTTTTTCCCAATTAAACTTATATTGACTAACCTGTTTTTCATTATGTTTTTCTCAATTAAACTTATATTGATTAACATATTTATTACAAAAAAGTAAAAAAAATCATGACATTCAAAGTAATATGATAAATATTTAATACACTAATTATTGTATGATAACATCAATAAAACTAACTTATAAATAAAGATAAAACTTAATTAAAAGATTTGATTCAACAAAATACCTTTGCAAATGTTCCTTCATACTAAACCATACAAAAAAAATTGAAAAGCTAATGATTCTTTTTTTAACTTTAATTGTTTCTTTTCCCTAAAAATACATGTTAAAAAAAACTACATTTTTTCTTAATTTAATTTATTTAAGAAATTTTTATTGATCTTAAACGTGTATGAAGCTTTAATATTTTATTTTAAAATTAACTATTTTGTCCAAAATTATATAAAATACTAATTATCCTTTTTTTGGTTAAAATATTCATAATTAAAAAGTGTGAAAAAGATTCACTCTCATTTTCAATTATTTATTATCATTACTATTTGGATAGTTAAGTTGTTTTTTTTAAATTAAATTTTCAAACATTTTTAGCTATATATAAAAAATAATTTTTATTTAACAATTAAGCATGCATTAAGTTAGAAAGGAAACGTCATAATGTTTTGTTTACTAGTCCATGACCAATTTGTTAGGAAAAAAAAAAGATAATTTGAAATAAAACTAATAAATATTTCCTCAAAATAGAAAGACAATGAATTTTTGGATCAATTAAAATTTGAGGATTCATTTTGATTTTGATTGTATAAATAGTTTTTTATGGTGTCATTGTCACTTTTGTATGACTCATCACTTTTATAATATTTAATAAGTCGTATGATTGTTTAAATTTATCAAAATAGGTGAAAACTTGTAGAGTAATTGTAACTTAAAATAGGATAAAATTGAAAAAAAAAATTCATGTGAGAATTATCAAAATCTTACTCTCTCATACACACACATATATAGTAAACAAATGTGACCTTGATACATGTGAAATAATTATAAATAAGCAAATTATTTCTCAAATGGATGTATTCATTTTCTCAAGGTTATGTATTCATTTTTGCTGAAAAAAAGAGAACCATATATATATATATAGAGAGAGAGAGAGTTGGTGCCAAAATAAACAAATGTGACCATGATACATGTGAATAGAGTGTTGATGGACTGCAATAGTCCTCCATGGATATAGATCAATCATCCCTGCAACTTTCACCCCAAAACCCTGTAAATTTGGATGTAAATACCCTTATAAATTACTCTTCTACTCCTACCTTTGTTCAAAAGTTACTCCAAGATGACCTTTTCCCAAATATGGTTGATGCTCCGACGGCAAACACAAAATTTCAAGATGAAGTTACCCCTGCAATTTCTAAGGAAAACTTCATTCCTTTATCAGCAGCAGACAAAGCGAGGTTGTATTTGCCCCGACAGACCTCTTTGATTGTTAAGTTAGTGGGTAAAAAATTGGGCTACCAAGTCCTCAGGAAGAAACTTCAGGACTTATGGAAACCTTTTGAGGAATTAAATTTGATAGACTTAGGTTGTGATTTCTTTTTGATAAAATTTAACCAAGAACAAAATATGCTCCACGCTTTACATGATGGACCATGGTTCATCTACAACAGTTTTCTCTCCGTTCAAAAATGAGAACCCAAATTTGTGGCATCCCAAGCTCGGTTTGCTCACACCGCCATTTGGGTTCGTCTGTCGGAATTACCTACAAAATTTTACGACATGGAAATTCTTCACAAGGTTGATGCTAAAATTGGAATCCTTTTAAAGATAGACACTTGTACCTCCACAACTTATAGGGGAAGATATGCTCGTTTATGCGTTCAGGTACCTTTAGAACGAGCTCATAAACAAGTGATTTGGTACGAAGCTGCCTCTTTACTGCGCATTGTCTGTGGGCGACTTGGGCATACCACCCATTGCCCATATAAAACGGTGAATGACAACCCCAACGAAAAAAAATGTTGATGAAGCACCAATATCCACTGTAACGAGGAATGGGCAACATAAAAATGAAGAAGATGATAAAGGTTGGTAGCTGGTTTGTTTCCCTAGGCAGCAGACTCATCGTCCAGCAGAGAAAGAAAGAGTCGACTTTCAACGTTATGTTAAAAGCCCTAGTGGGCTATCGCGGGTCAATGGGTCATCAATAAAGTGTGTTTCCCAGGTAACGGGCCTCAATCTTTCCCCTCCTACGGGCCCAGGTAAGTCTTTTTTGCCCAGTGATTTAAAAATCCCTTGTAATGACCCTTATGCCCCCAAATTCCCCACTAATGATTCCAATACGATTCCTTTAAATGATGAACTTTCTAAAGTGGGGTCCACGGAGCTCAATTCATCTATTCCAAATCTGTCCCATTTAAAGGATTTAAAAATACATGAATCACCTCTTTTTTTAACTAATACCAAGGCCCCACCCGATTCTCAACTGAAGGCTGATAGGCCACAGATGGACTTCATGCATGAGAACAAAAATTCACTGCACGTAAACTCCGCTGTTAACAATTCTGATATTCACCCTTATAATGATTACACTGCACGTGATGACAATGATCTGTTAAATTCTCAGAAACTCACCTTCTCCAATTCACTTTGCCAAAAGCCACGTTTCCGAACATACTCCCTTCCCTGCTATAAATCATGGATCATTCTCTAACTTGCCCATTCAAGGGTCTGCATATCCATCACAACCCACCTTACCCAGTTCATCAACTATACCAGAAATATATTCCGATGGCACAAGAGAACAATCATTTCCCTTACTTAATTTACACATCAATGAATCCTATTCCTCTTTATCCACCCGGTCATGGCTGGAGGTGGCACTCACGGGACATGTACTAACCTTCACCATGACAATGAATGGTCAGGAATGTCTTGTACTGATTCAAAACCCTCGGGACCTAGCGCAAATCATAACGGAGGAAATGACAAGAGGAACTGAGGTTTTCAACGATCCAACAACAACAAGCCAATCCCTCTCGACACTTCCATTTTACCCGCCACCACAAGGGGAGGAATCAGCCCCATGGATTCAACCTCATGTGACAGTAGTGGCGATGGAGTCCGAGTCACAAGTTTATCCTGTTTCGCTGAGCTCTCTTCCGCCTCTGACAGCATCAAATACGGAAGAAGATGTGGGGGCAACATCTACCTGCCTTGAACAGGTAGGGGTGTACAAACCGAAATGTTAAGTCAAACCGAATCGATGAATCAAACCAAACCGAGGAAAAAAACCGACTTATGATTTGGTTTGATTGGTTTGGTGTTGGCAAAGAAAAATCGATCATTCTTGGTTTGGTATTAGAAAAAATAAAATCAAACCGAACCCAAACCGAACCGACGTAATACATATATAATTTTAATTTTTTATACGTAAAAAAATATTACTTATAATCTACTTTCTAATTACTTTTATTATTTTTTTATATTCAGAAAATAGATATATATTCTTGGGCCTTTAATTATAGTATTTTTTTCATTAATAACAAATTAATACAAAGCCCAATATCTATATCTATATAATTTATATAATATATTAAAAATGTGAAGGGCCTTAGAAATGTTGTTTGAACTTTTTGTCTTTCATTAAAAGTTTTTGCTTTAGACAAAATCGTCTTTTCACTATTTTATTCTAATTTTTGAAAGTTAATAATTAATTAATATATATTTATGGTAAAAAAATTTCTTGTTAGAAGTCGTCAGAATTAATGACAACTAATATTTTTTCCATTAGTTTAAGAATTACAAAACAACTAAATTTGATTTTAATAAGATTTGAAAAATCTAGAAACAAATATAAAAGCCTTAAAATAAGAAAATTTTAATAAGTATTAAATTTTAAAAAAAATTAAATACGTAATAAGAAACGGCTTTTTATTATTTTATCAAATTATTATTTAAATTTTTTTACTAAAAAAGCACGTCCCACCTCAAAAAGAAAAAAAAAAGTAGTGTCAGATTGTAGTTAGCATACGACCTAATTTCTTTGTTTTAAGTATGGTTTTTGATTTAATTAGGAGTCCTTAATTTTCTTTTCTTTTAAGTTTCGTTTGTCTTGATTTTCTATAATAATTATTTTTTTATGAAAAAAGTTTCTCAAATTAGATTAGATTTCTTCCATGTTTCATCAACTCTTTCTTAAAAGGAAAAAAATTGTACATCTATATATTGAACATTCTTTTTTTCCAATAAATAATAGAATAACATTCAAACTTTAATTGTTAAAGAGTATGTTCAAGAGAAGATTAATTTTATGTTCTTTGATGTTAGTTTTAAATTTGTAGGTCAACAATATTAAATATTATGCATCTTTTATTAACGTTTTTTTATCGTATGATTTATTGTAATTTCAATTGTTGACTTTCGCATGATGTGCAGGTAAAGAAAAATTATGTGTGTGTGTGGTTGAGACTTCGTGCCGATTACGAGAGGATTTAAAGGTATGTTTTTTTTAAAAAAAGAATTATTTCTCATTCATATAGTACGATTTATGTTGTTAAGGCGTTGATTAGAAGTGCACGTTCTGCTCTTTGATTCAATTTTATCAAATTTCAATTCAATTCTTTAATTTACAATTTTAAAAAGTAGACATCGAACACCAAATTGAACTTTTTTAGTTTGGTTCGTTTTCTTTCAACTTCGTTTTTATTTGATTCGGTGTTCAGAAATATTTGAACTTTTTGTCCTTCGTTAAAAGTGTCTGCTTTAGACAAAATTATTTCTTCAATATTTAAGAATTGAAAATTTATTAAATATTTTAATAAAATATATGTTATGTTTGCGCTATTTTATTAAAGTGTGAAGGATCTTTGAGAAGTGATTTAAATTTTTTGCTCTTCATTAAATTTTTTTGTAATAGACAAAATCATCTAATTTTAAATAATCAAATGTTACACGTGCGAGACACGTGGGGTTTAACTAGTTAATATAAAAACCTAAAACTCTTTAAGTGCTTCACTTTTTACATTTTACTTTCCAAGTTTTCAGAGAGTTCTCATTATTTTCTCATCTTACTTTTCTCATTCGTCAAGTTGTGATTTAGGTTTGTTTCTCTTCTTTTTTTTTTTTTTTTTTTTTATGGAATTATGTTATAATTAATTACTTTATGGAGTAAAGTTTTTAATAAGTTGTCTCCAATTCTTCATTCTTTTGTGTGCTCACATTTTGTGTGAAGGAAACTTTCAGACAAGTTATTGTGACTAGTGACTTAGAAATTGAACTACGTAGGTATCCACATAATATTACTTTGAGAGATAGTAGTTTAGACGTCTTAGTAATTTGCCAACTTAATTTTTATTGAAACTACTCTATGACCATTTTTTTTTAATCTTTTTAGTGAAAACATTTAATTTTTTTCTTCAATCACATTATAATTGTAAAAAAAACTGAGAAAACCGAAAAAACCGAAAAAAACTCGACTAAAATTGAAATAAAAAAAACGATTGTATATTGGTTTGATTTGGTTTATAGATTTAGAAAACCGACATTATTGGTTTGGTTATATTTTAATAAAAAACCGAACCAACCCGATCTATGTACACCCCTAGGTACAGGTATTCCTCCTCAAAGAACTGTCCGAAAAAAAATAAACATAAACTGTCCTCAAAATATGTTCAAGTGCTCCATTCATGTGAGGCCAACCCTCAACCCCGATGTGGGGAAGTATGTCCTAATTATGAGTCCCTGTCTGAGGGACAATGACTTTCTAGACTCTTACCCCCGGAGGCCTCTTACTTTTAGTCGTCCGATGAATTTTCTGATTTGGAACTGTAGAGGATCTTCTCCCCAGAATTTAAGCTTCACTTTAAGAAACTTCTTGACTTGCATAGGCTTGCACTTGTAGTCCTCTTAGAAACCCATAGGACGAACCATCAGACTATGCCTAATGAGTTTCACTTCTCAAATGTTGCTGTTGTCCCAGCTTCGGGACAAGCAGGAGGAATAGCTATCCTTTGGCAAGTGGACCTTTTGAATGTTACGGATGTCGCTATGACTCATCAAGAAATTCACTGTATCGTTCAGATACTTGCCTTCCTAAATAAATGGTTTTTTTCTGCTATTTATGCTTATAATAATATGGATGACAGAATGAGTCTTTAGGAGAATCTTAAGCGGGTTGCTGACTTCTTTAAGGGACCTTGGCTAATGGGTGGAGATTTTAATAAAATATGTAATTCCACCAAAAAAATTGGGGGATTACCGATAAGACGTTCAAGAGCTGACAATTTTTCTCAATGCTTAGATTACTATCATATGATTGACTTAGGATTTTCTGGCAGTAAATACACTTGGTCAAATTTGCATAAGAATAATACTCTTATTTTGGAACGCCTAGATAGATGTGTAGCCAATATTGATTGGCTCCATCTATTCCCTGAATCATCTGTTAGGCACTTTCCCCATACTCATTCTGATCACTGTCCCTTACTTCTACAACTAACTACTCCTTTTGTTCTATCGCATAAGCCTTTCAGAATGGAAACCATCTAGACAACCCACCCTCAATTTCCTAAGGTTATTAAAAATTCTTAGTTGAGAATGAATAATGTTCTACTACCATCCATAGCCTGTTTTCAGACTCAAGTAGTCGTTTGGAACAAAGAGGTTTTTGGAAATATATTTGGTAAAAAAAGGTGTATCCTCGCAAATACAAGAAGCACAAGAGAAACACGAAACACACACCAAAATCAATCCACAAGCTCAAGAAATCGACGACCTCTTTGGTGACCAACTCTCGGATTCAACAATACAATACAATAACGAGATGAACAAGGTGTTTAGAACACCAAAACAGCCAACCCAAACTAATATTAGCAACACAATATGATAAACAAGATGAACAACCATTCGACCAACAACAACAAACACAAACCGAGAGTAGAGGACAAGAACAAACACAACAATAATACAATAAAGAAAAAGATAGATAGTGAGACCAAGATTATTACAAGATTAAGAACCAAGTGTATTTCAACACCAACCCCTAATGAATGTAATAATCAAAATCACACTCTTACGGTGATCGCCAAGGTAATCGACTTACCTCAAGATCCACCATTTCCAAGCAAAGATCAATACTAGTTTTTCCAAGCCCTACACTAAGGTGGCTTTTCCAAGCCCTAACTAAGAACTACTATAAGGTGTTCTACTCTCAAGAGAGAGCATTTCAATGTGTCATAAATTCATCATTCATGACTAATGAGATAAGAACTAAAAAGTCTTACTTATAGTATATTACAAAAGAAGGCAAAAAAGACTACACTACTCTTAATGACCAAGGGTGTCCTTGGTGTGTTGGAAAACAATACGAATTTTCCAAAATGTCCTTAAGGCTAAGTGACCAAAATGCCCTTAATAAAGGGAACCAAAACCTTGAACCAACAAAGGTGGTCCAAACCCGAGAGTCCTCAAGTCTTCAAGGCTCCAAGCAATCTTCCACACTTGGGTTTGATCAATGGTAGGCTCAAAACGTCCCCTCCAAGTATGATCCCGTGTCCTCCATGCGACCAAAGCTTGATTCTTCACATAGTAACTTTGAATGATGTCGTCGAAAGCTAAGACGGCCATTATTCTTATATCATCGTGCGGTTAGGCGGAATCCAAAAATCCCCTCATTACCCAACTAGTAGTTTCCTTCAAAAACTAGAAGTTTCTCTTAATCAAAATCTAACCGAGTTGTTTTATGCAGAACATGAATTTTGGAAACTAAAATCCCGCATCCATTGGCTTAATGAGGGTGATGCGAATACTAAATTCTATCATATGTCCACGGTTCATAAAAGGCGCAAAAATAAAATCTTCGCCTTTCAAGACACAGTAGGAAATTGGATTGTGGATAGGCATGATCTAGAGGATCATGTCACCTCTTTCTTCTCAAATTTGTACTCAATAGACCTTAGTTGCTCTAATAAGCACTTTTATCAAGCTTCCAACCACTTTATCTCTGTTGAGGATGCAAATCATCTAGAAAGACCTATCTGTTATAAGGAAATTGTTGACTCGGTCTTCTCTTTTAAGCCCTACAAGTCCCCAGGTCCGGATGGCTTCCTCCCTTTCTTTTTCCAAAAATACTGGGGCCTTATAAAGCTTTCTGTGGAGGAATTCTGCTATAGTATGTTCAGATTTTGGAAAATTCCCGAGGAAATAAATAACACGTATATTTGCCTCATCCGCAAAACCCCTAATCCTGCTTCAATTACTCAGTATAGGCCCATTAGTCTTTGCAATACAACGTACAAGATTATCACCAAGATCATTGTCAATCGGATCAAGCCCCTTCTTTCTAGCCTAATCGGGTCGCCGCAATCAAGCTTCTTGGAAAATCGGAGGGCCTCTGATAATGCTATGCTTGTGCAAGAGCTCCTGCATCACCTCCAGAATACCAAATATAGAAAAGGTTACATGGCGGCAAAAATTGAGCTCGAAAAAACTTTGACCGATTGGAATGGTCTTTCATTCATGACACCCTCCTTTACTTCAGATTCCCTCAAAAGTTGGTAAAGCCTATCATGTCCTGCATTTCCACTACCTCTATTTCACTTCTTATCAATGGCTCGGCAACCCCTTATTTCGCACCTACTAGAGGCATCCGCCAAGGAGATCCTCTCTCCTCGTACTTATTTATTTTGTGTATGGAGAGACTCTCTCGCAGAATAAATTCTGCACTGGATAACGGCCAGTGGACCCTTATCAAAATAACGGCACGTGCACCCTCTATCTCCCACTTACTGTTTGCTGATGATATCATTCTTTGTGCGGCAGTTGACTCTATTTCCTGCAACTCTATTTCAACATTTTTTAAGCACTTTGAGATGATATCAGGCCAAAAAATAAACTTGGCCAAATCAAAGTTATTCTTTTCAAAAAATGTGTCTGTCCTTGCCAAGGAAAAGGCTATTCACGAACTTCATATCCAGGAGGGTCACAAATTTGGAAAATATTTAGGCTTCCCTATGTTTATGTCTAAGTCAACTAAACAGGATTTCCAATTCCTTTTGGATAATTTTAAAAATCGTTTGGCCGGTTGGAAAATCGTTTTTCTTAATGTTACGGGCAGAACTACCCTCATTCGGTCAACTCTAAACAGCCTTCCAAACCATGTAATGTACCTTTTGAAGCTTCCAAGATATGTTACAAAAAAAAATGGAAGCCTACGAATGAAGTTTTCTTTGGGGTGACTCTACAACCTAGCGAAAGATTCATCTTCTGAAATGGAGGGATGTCACTAAACCTAAAGATGTTGGGGGTCTGGGTATCCAAGGGATAACTCACAAGAACTTAGCTTTGTTGGCCTCTTCCACTTGGCATGTTTTTCACTCTAAAGCCCCTTGGGTTGATGTTTTATGATCTAAATACCTTGGCCGAAAAGCTGTCAAATCCAGGATATGGAAAGCCCTTAAGATAGGTTGGGTTCAACGTCAACTAGGGCTTCAATGGCTTCCTGCAAATGGTAAACATATTAACTTCTTCTGTGACCCTTGGCTTGGGCCAAACTGTTCTATTCACAGTCTTATTCAAGGACCCCTTCAGAGGAATGAGGCAAAAGCAAAGATTGATTATTATAGAGCAGGCAATTGTTGGTCCCTTTCTCAGCTTTCGTTTGACCTTTCGCATGCCATAATCTCCTGTATCAACTCTATTTATCTTCCTCTCTATAATTTCTCCGATGTTGACGGGATTATTTGGGGTCTTACGAATAATAAAGTTTTCTCAGATGCGTCCTGTTACAATGCTTTAACTAAAAAAGATGTTTCAGCGGACAAATGTTCTGCAGACTTTTTATGGATCTGGAAGTTACCAATTCCACTAAAAATTACACTTCCTGTGGCTTACAAATCACAATCGCCTTCCTACCGCCTCTTACCTACATTACACTAACTGTGTTTCATCCCCTCTGTGTCCTTTTTGCCATTCTTTCCCCGAAACAGCCGCTCATCTCTTCTTAAGCTGTAAGACTATTCAGTCGATTTGGTTAGAGCTAGGCATCTCCACCCAAATAGATATATGTTTGCTCTTACAGATCCTCATCCCCAAAGATGGCTCCGAATAGTCTTGGATACTAAACTTCAGCAACCCTTCATCCTGACCATTCCTACTAAGGTAATCCTCACTTACTGCTTATGGTCAATCTGGCTTGGCCGCAACAAATGCATTTTTGAAGGTTTGCAATTTCAAGTTAATCTAGCATTTGTAATTGGCCAGGCAACAGAGTTTTGGTTCTTGGTAGGGAGGTCTAAATCCCCCAAGCATGTTAATCCTATGTATGTTAAATGGAAACCACCAACATCCTCTTCCACGATGCTCAATACGGATGCAACCTTTAAGCCTGGAGCTGATCATGCCACTATAACTGGAGTTTTTAGGAACTGTAATGGAGCCTGGCTTCTAGGTTTTATCAATCAGATCCCCACGTTAGACCCTTTAGAGGCTGAACTTCATGCTCTCCTTTTAGGTCTGACGGTTGCTTTGGAGCACTGTTTTGGTGAGATAGAAATAAATCTGGATTGTCAGCAATTAGTTAATCTCCTGCAGGAAACATCAAATGTTAACTCATCTTTAATATCTGATTGCAGGTGCCTACTTCTGGCTCTGGGTAAACCGCAGGTGAAGCATGTTTACAGAGAAGGAAACAAGTTGGCGGACGCGTTGGCAAGAATGAATGTACATACTATTACTACTGCTGGACCTCTGCTGCTCTGGAATCCTCTTGCATCCATAAAGGATATTTTGCAAGCTGATATAAGTGGGGGACCAATTACTAGAAGGAGTAGGAATAGAATAAACGCAGGGTCTTTGTATAATAGTAAGAATAGGAATGCTACTACTTGTGCTGACGCTTGTATAGTGGCACTGCCACAAACTACCTCTCTGTAAACTTGGTTGTTTATATAATAATATCGTGTTTGACAAAAAAAAAAAAAAGTGTTGATGCCAAAATAAACAAATGTGACCTTGATACATGTGAAATAATTATAAATAAGCAAATTATTTCTCATGGATGTATTCATTTTCTCAAGGTTATGTATTCATTTTTGCTGAAAGAAGAGAACCAAAAATTGCAACGGAAAACTAGAGCTATCCAATTCAACTAAAAAAAAAAAAGTTTTGGCTACAACGAAGGGGATTATGCATCACGGTACTTTTGTCCCATAGATTGCCTCGATGCGTTTTTACTGTGTCCCACTCTGAGGTTCACCCTAAAAATGCCTTTTAGAACACTGCTTACTGGCTGGTAGCAGACTCAAAATATTTTTAAATTATGGATTCTCAGTTATCTTAGATCTCAGAATGCTTCTTTAAAATTGGGTGCTCGGCAAATATCTTCGTATGTTATTAGCAACCTTTTTTTTTTTTTTTTCAGAAAAGAACTGCGGAGTGAAATTTTTCTATGAAGGGAGTAACTATGAAGCAATAGTTGGAATTACAATTTAATGCAATTTCAAACAATTTTAAGCAAGTCAATGTCACATAAATCAGATTTACTCCTGGAGAACATTGTGAATAGCCTCAACAACATTTAGCAGTAACCAGTCTGAACCATGATTTGCCAGTAAAGAAACTGATATAGGGAGATTATCTTGTATACCTAGAGGTATACTAACCTGGCAAAATCCAGATACTCCAGCAATTGATAACAAACTAAAAGCTTTAGCACGAAATCCTTCCAATGCAGTCGTATCCATTCTTAGTTTAGGTGGAGGTCCAGGAACAGTTGGGATTGCAAGTATTCCACAATCCCCAAGGAGAGCAGTGAGAGCTGCTCGAAGCTCAGCCTTCACAGCGCGACACACATCAATATTTTCATCTGTAGTTTTCAACGCATCTTGTACGCGTTCTGCTATTCCAGGACCTAAACTAGGTTTGACATTACTAACCCATTCTCCATGATTCTCCTTAAATTCATACATTTGAAGCAACCTCATTGCACATGAAAGAGCTCGCAAAGAGGATGGAATGTAAGAACATTCAACATTACTGCACGTTCCAATGGTCATGAATTTTTTCAAACTCGGAACATTTCCTTCAATGTAATCCCCTAGACTCAGATATTTAATCATATCATCACTTCCATATAACTTCCTCGTCGAATTAACTAGTGTGTCAATCAGTTGGTAATTACTCTTAGAATCCAAAAGCTTAAAGCAATCTTCTGCTATGTAAATGTTAGTTGGACTTGGCCCTACTGAATGGGAATCAGATTGAAGTAAGACACTTCCAACTAGCTTTAAAATCCGCGGATCCCTTGCAAACCATCCAACTGTATCAAAACTTTGTGCCATAGGTATAACTCCGGCAGTTGAGACAACTCCATGAGAAGGACGAATACCGTAAATTCCACAATACGATGCAGGAACTCTAACGCTTCCGCCAGTGTCCGTTCCTAATGAGAAATCAACAAGTTTGGCACCAACTGCAACTGCTGATCCACTTGAAGATCCTCCAGGTACGCGATCCGATGAAACAGGATTAATAGGTGTACCATAGTGAAAATTTTCTCCATTTATGCTGTAAGCCATTTCATCCATCACGGTTTTACCGACACAAGTAGCACCAGCATTTAAAAGAGACACAACAGTTGGTGCAGTAGATGTTGCTACTGAATGAGTGTTGGCCCACTCTGGATTCCCAAAACCAGTAACATGTCCTTCGACATCAAATATGTCTTTCACAGCAAAAGTTAGACCATTCAAAGGGAGTTCCTCTGATGCAGAGCAAATTGGTTGCAGTGTGAATTTCTCCATGAAAGCTCCACATGATTCCAATGCCTCCATCTCCATTATCTCTACTCTTTAGTCTTTACACTAAAATTAAATCCACAATAACTCACAATTAATGCTTTTAGCTCTTCAGATAAAGTGCCAACAACACATGTTCTATTGCCATTGGCTATCTTCTTGATTTTTCTTTTAAGATAATGTTTGGTTGAAATACAATGGGTGGTTGAGCACCCACCAACCATTGCTATCAATGGTATGGAATTTTCTGCCCTTCTTGAAGTTAATTTCCTCTTCTTTTTTTTCTTGTCTCCATTCGTTCATGCATAAGTCAAGGGTGTTAAGTTTTTAACAACCTTAGTAGCATATACAAAACGACTAGATGTAAAAAAAGAGCATAATTGGAACTCACTCGTTTTCATGTAATAAGTGTTACGATTTAAGTATATATTCTAATACTCGATATACATTTAAATTTGCTCTCAACTGACAAGTAAGCATTCTAACATTGAGTATTCATATCTAGATATGTAGACTCATCTCTACTATGTTAGTTGAACATTCTCACTTACAAAATGATAGCCTAGACACCTCTAAAATTTATATACTACAATGTCCACTAAGGGGACGAGATAGAGTATTTAGTTGTCAGTTCAAACCAAGTTGAAAGTCTAGATGCGCACTATCAAAAATTGGAGTGCTTACTTGCAGCTGAGGTCAAATTTGAATCTATGTTTATGTATTATGACATGCTAATACTAGTTCTCTATGGGTAGAGCACGTGGTTTTAACTATTTGGTCGTGGATTCGATCCCCACGGATGGGTAGCCTCTCTTTTGAAGGAGAATCTTGGAGCAACAATAAAGTTGTCTCCATACTATGGCCTATAGACTACGGAGCAACAGTAAAGTTGTCTCCATACTATGGCCTATAGATTACGGATGCAAGCCGTGAAATCAAACACTAATATTTGCATTAGTTTAGATTGACTACATCACTTGGGATGCAGCCTTTCTACGAACTCTGCATGAACTACTCACGCAGGATGCTTTGTGCTCTGGCGGAAATTAGTCATAAAATCGTCCAGCATGCAAACCATAAGCTTAAACCTGAATTCTAGTTTTGATTTTCAAATTCTAAACCCAAAAGCTTAATTCTAGTATATCATTAAGGCAAAAGTTCATATGAACAACCAATTGCTAAAGTTATAAACTCGTCAAATCATAGAACGAAGATAACATAAAAAATGTACACCACATTTTTCTTCAGTATTGTCTGATAAGAGGATTTTCACCAATTCAAATAGACCCAATTGTAAAATGAAAATAATACAGATTCAGATTTAAGTAACGCTTCTTCAGTGGATATTTAATCGAGCACTTTATGAGCATCAATAATCGTACAAGCATTTACAAAGGGAAATTTAAGAAAATTCATAGAAAGATTATTGCATACACATAAATTGCCAATTGCCAAAAGCAAATCCAGCAGTAACTAACCAAAGAATCGAAACATAAGGGATCGTTTGGTACGTGATACGATGAGATATCTCAAAAATTAAATTTGAAGTTAGATTTATATAAATTGAGTTAAGGCTCAAAATAATACATTATCTTTACTTTAGACACAAAATAATACACATTCTTTCAAATGGTGCACTAACAGTCCTTTTTGTTTAAAGAGTGGTGCATTTTTAAACATAATTCTAACACCGTTACTTTTTTTAACAACAACCAATCACTTTTCTACCAAACTATTTTTTCCCTAAAAAAAAAAGTTTCACCTGCATATAAGATTGGTTTCTTTCCCTCCAAAAGTATATGCCTGCATATAATATTGATTTCTTTCCCTCCAAAAGTATATGCCTGCATATAATATTGGTTTCTTTTCCTCCAAAAGTGTATGCTCTGTTTCTCTGTCTTTCTTTCTTCTGAAAAACGTAACTCTTCACCCAACTTGAAATTGAAAATTTGAAACAACAAATCATATCAAGCCCGAATCGAATCTATAGAATCACTAATTATCCGAAAGTAATAATGTTCCTAAGATGCTATAGTGATAGACGATCGCCTCCTTTCTATGGTAAGAATCTTTTATTTTTTCCAAATGATAATAATTTCTTCAGATTAGAGCACATACTATTTCTTACCTTGATTTTGAGTAAATATAGCAGAATATTTCATTTGCTCATTTTGGTGAAATAATGCTCAAAATCTGTTGATTTTCTTGGAATGTAGCTAGGGCAATTTAATTTGCTTGTTTTCAATATGGTCAGCTTAATCGTGTTAGTTTATTTGCAAGAAACAATAATTTTGATTTTTTTTTATCTGTAACAACACTTTATGAAGTTCACTTTTTGTAATTTCAGATTTTTCAAACGAGTCTTTACTTATGACGGTGAAAATATATCATGGGGGGATTATGAAGCGTACACCAGACAAGCATTACGTTGGAGGAATCATGGATTACATTGATTATGTAAATGCGGCAGAACTGAATCTTGTTGAATTCAAGAAAATGGCAGAGTTATGTGGTTATGCGAATGATTCGATAACCTTTTGGCATCGTTGTGGAAAATATGGTAATAAATGGAAGTTGATCTCTACAGATTTTGAAGCATACTCAGTTAGAAAAACCATCCAAAAGGACAATGTGCTTGAGATATGCTTTGAACACTTGGATTCTTACTTTCAGATGGACAAAATGGATTCAGTAAATCAATCAAACATGGGAGAAAATGCTAAACAGATTTTGTATGAAAATTCGTCGAGTGGAAATTTTAGTGACTCAGAAGCTGATTTATCAGATGATGTTACAATTGATACACATGGGAAGAGGAACCAAAGCATTCTAGAAGAGGGGGAGCTCCTTAGTGTTGAAATAAAGAGAAAGATGGCTGATATAGATGAAGAAGCTGATTATTGTAATTCTGAAGACACAGAGAACTTACATAGTGATTCTGAAAGTTTCAACTTTCCTCAGCACAATCCAAAAAACGATGGAGATAACCCAGTATTAGGTCTCGAATATGTCTTTGATACAAAGATGGACTTTAAAAATACTGTAGCAACTCATGAAATTAAGAATGGAAAGTCTATTCGGTGGTGTAGGAATGATAATTTAAGAGCGGAAGCAATTTTCATACATCATCCAGAGTGCAAATGGAAAATCAAGGCTTCAAAAATGCAAAGAGACAAGGCTTTCCAGGTTCGAACTTATGATCCCCTACATATTTGTAAAGAGTGGCATTATGATAATAGGACGATCACTTCATTTTTCATTGCAAGAAAGTACCTCAAAGAAGTTGCATCGAATAAAAATTGGAGTGTGGCAGAATTTCGGGATAAAGTAAGTGTCGAACTAAGAGCTCATGTGACCTTATCTCAAGCTAAAAGAGCTAAGATGAAAGCGATTGCATTAATTGATGGTGATATTAAAGATCAATAAAAAATGATGTGAGAGTATTGCAATGAGATTAATAGAACAAATTTAGGCAGCACAATATACATGAAGCTTGTTGACAACGAGGTCCCTAATGAACCACAGAGATTTCAAAGAATCTATATCTGTTTTGATGCTTGTAAGCTTGGCTTTAGAGCGGGTTGTAGAAAAATAGTAGGCGCGGACGGGTGTTGGTTGAAGGGTCCAATGTATGGGACTCAACTGTTATCCGCTGTTGGCCTCGATGCTAACAACAATATATTTTCTATTGCATATGCGATTGTAGAAAGGGAAAGTAAGGAGACATGGACTTGGTTTTTAAATTATTTGGCTGCTGATTTGTGTATAGGTGAGAATGGTTGGACGTTTATGTCTGACAAACAAAAAGGTCTTATTGAAACATTTAATGATGTCCTACCTTGTGTGAGTCACAGGTTCTGTGTTAGACACCTTCATAACAATTTTAAAATTGTTGGCTTTGGCGGTGTCACATTAAAAAAAGAACTTTGGGCTGCTGCAAAGGCTAGTACTGTCAAAAGGTTTGATGACTGCATGAAGAATATTTCAAAGTTAGATCTTGATGCTGCTACTTGGTTAAATGAAAAAGAACCTAGTGAATGGTCAAGATCTCATTTCTCTTCAGATGTTAAGTGTGATATTTTGTTAAATAATTTTTGTGAAGTGTTTAATAGCATGATACTTAATGCTAGAGACCAGCCAATTGTGACACTTTTGGAGAAGTTGCGGTATCTGCTCATGGCTAGAATACAAGCTAATAGAGAAAAATCACAAAAATGGAAATTGGGAGATGTTTGTCCTAGGATCAAGGATATATTACATAAGAATGAGATTGCAGCGGCTGAATATATCCCTAGAAGATCTAATCAATGGAGCTATGAAATCTTGGGAGCTATAATTATGGACAACTGGACAGTTGACTTGAAGAACCAAACTTGTAGCTGTAGGAAATGGAGTCTCACTGGAATTCCTTGCAAGCATGCTATTACGGCAATTTGGGCTAAAAAAGATAACATTCTTGACTATGTTCATGATTGTTACAAGGTGGAAACATATAGGAGAATTTATGAAAATTCAGTTCTTTCAATGAATGAACGACAAATGTGGCCTAAGTCAAGTAAACTTCCTCCCCTGCCTCCAAAAATTACAAAAGTTAAGAAGAAAGTAAGAAAACCTAAGTCGCAAAAGAAGGAAGAAGATGAAGTTGGAGATAATCGAACAAAGATGAAACGAAAACAAGACTCTCTAAATTGCAGCACATGTCACAAACCTGGCCATAATAAAAGAACTTGTGGTTACTACACTGTGACACCAGAACCTTCCTCTTCATTTCGTCAAAAATTACATGTATTGTCGATTTTTATGGTAACTTTGATTTTTAATTTAATAAGTTTAATTTAGCATAACATTATACTTGTTATTGTTTTTTAGGTTAGAAGACGACGGAATGAAGTGGAACAAGAACAAATGAGAGATAGCGAAGAAGACATTGAACCATATTTTGTTTGGGAAAGTTCTCAATATACACAAGAAAATGAATCTACATTTTGAAGCTATAATAATTTTTCTGGGGTTAAAATGGCTCACTCCGTATGTTGTTTTTGCTGGTGCTGAATTCTAGATATTATTTGCTACAACAGCTTGGATATTATTTTTGCTGAAATTTGGGTAACCTTTTTGTTGGAATTTAGTTGCTGTTTTTTACTTAAAATAGTTGTGATTTAGATAGTGTTTTTGCTGGAATTCAGCTATTGTTTTTGCTGAAAAGTGATTGTCGAATTGATTGTTTTCATGCTAAACAGAATAGCTAGGTAGATCTGCTATTCATTGTCCTGTCATTTCGGATTGTTTGCTTCAAACTGTGTAGTTATTTAAGATTGTTTTCTTCAGCTTTTGTGTAACAAAAACATCTCTTTCTTCAAGAGTATTGATTATTGTCCTTATTTTACAGTTTTTTGTCAATGTTTTTGATTTATTTTTTTGCTTATTTACATTACCCTGTAATGTATGTAATATTTCAATTCAATGCTGACCCCATGGTTTTGAAAGGTAGATGATTGAATTAAATGTTAAAAAAAGTCAGTTTATTAGTCAACGTACAGTAATTTATTAATGATTGTTGTTAAAAAAAATATGCAGGTGAGGTTTTTTTTGGAGGGAAAAGAATAGCTTGATAGAAAGGTGGTTGGCTGCTGTTAGAAAAAAGTCACGGTGTTAGAATTGTGTCTAAAAATACACCACTTTTTAAATAAAAAGGACTATTAGTGCACCAGTTGAAAGAATATGTATTATTTTGTGTCTAAAGCAAAAGATCATGTATGATTTTGGGCCTTTACTCTATATAAATTTATCAATCTTAATCTTATCCAACTTAAAATTATTTTATTCTTCCTAAATATTGGGATGAATTAGTCCATGAATCATAATCCAGGAATAATTCAGTTCATGTACCAAACATTCAATTTTTTATTAACAGTTCAAAATATCTAGATAAATAAACAACAACAATATATTCATTTAATGTAGTTTCATAAATTGAGATTCGAAAAAAGTAGAATGTATTGCAAACCGTACCTCTAGCTCATGGATGAGGTAGACATACTATTTCTGATTGATGAACCTGTGTTATTCCAGGAGAACCCAACACCCTGACTCAAACACAAAATATCTAGAATAAAATATTAAATAAGGCAAATAAATTAAAATGGAGAAATATTGAAAAAAAGGAAACAATCATAGCTGCAAATGTGTTTTTAGTATTAAAGAAACTAGTCTACGTACTCGCGTGATGCGCGGATAATATTAAAGTATTAATTGTTTTATGCTGTTTATTCATTCGAGCATTATAATCATATTACCTCTGGAAAAAAATTTAACTATCATATCATTTTTTAAATGAAATGCAAAAAAAATAAAAAAAATTACCCTTACCCCTACCCACCTCCACCTCCACCCCCCACCCCTACCCCTTCTCCTTCCCCTTTCAATTTTTTATAATAAAAAGAAAAAAGAAATTTTATCACCCTCCCCTCCCCTCCCCCACCCCCACGCCGCCATCATCTCCCATTCCACCTATAACCAAATTCATATGAAAAAAATTGTGTAACTGTAAAAATAATATATATGTTTCGTATTGTTTTTAATAATATTATTCACATTTTAAAGGTATTAGATTGTTAATATTTTCCCTCCACCATCACCATTATACCCCACCTCTAATCAAATCTATATGAGAAAAATAAAATTGTAATTGCAAAATAAGTTTTAATGTTTCAGATTTTTCTTTATTATATTATTTACGATAATTTAAAGATTTTAGATTGTCAAAAATAACTTATATTTTTATTCTACCATCACCTCATCTCTTTCGTTTAAAACTTATAAATAGTAATATGTGTATGATCTAATTTATATTCTAAAAAAAAATTCACCCCCCACCTCCCCCACACAAAACGTTGGTGTACAGTTTTTTTTATTGTATTCAATTATTTTACTTTTCTCTAATTTAACTTTGAATGAAATTATTTTTTATGTTATGCGCATAAGCAATTGACTTTTCTTCTCTCTTATCTCAAAATATAAAAAATAGAATAGATAAGTCTTGTTATGCCAAAATAAATAAAAAAATAGATTAGAAGAATACTCTAAAATAATATAATATATTAAAAATGATTATAATCTAAAATTAAAGTTAAACACTTTCACATCTAGAGATATATAATTTATTCTCATATTCTTATTTTCTTACTCAAAATTCAAAAAAAATATTAATTTGTCCTAAAAATTAAAAGAAATTTCATAATTCATGCAAAATTCTGGAATATTATTTTTTGAATATGAATTTTAAAAGAAAAAGTAAAATCATAATTTATTCGATGAAAACAAATTTTAATGTGCAACCGTGTAGATTATATTTAATTATATTCTAAGCTGCAATATTAAAAAAATTATTTTTTAGACTATGATTTAATATTTTATTTTTTTTAATAAAAAATTTAAGTGATAAAAATTATTGGCATAAGAAACTATCATTGTAAAAAATTTAAGTTGTTGCTTGTGTTTTAGTCATCATGACTTCTTTTTTTTAACTCTATCTATTAGAAATTTAAATATATATGTAATGTTATCTATAGCATTACCTTTCTTAGCATCAGAAGATTATCATCTCACATTCAAATAGAAATTCATAAGCTATCACAACTTAAATTTTATCAAGTATTTAAAATTGTTTAAATCTGATTTAGATTTTTAGATGAAACAATATTGAAAAAAAAATTAAAAATATTTAAAAATAATATAATTATGAAATATTGACTTAATTTGTGTACATATGTTAAATAATTCGTTAAATCTTTAAAAGCAATAAATCTAAACCTAATAAATTGAATGATTGATGTAGAATTTCAAACCTGAACACATATTATTTATGTTATGAATTTACCTCTATTCAATGTTTTAAAAGATGTGGTAAATAACCTATTATAATAGAGAAAAGTTATATTTATATAAAAAAAATTTGCAATAACAATTTGTATATGTAATATATAGGTTAATCTAAAAGTGCATGAAAGCAATAATTGCTAAGATAATCATATGTTTCTCCAAAATAAATAAGAATAATTAAATCATATATATACTATCAAATCAACAATTATGACTTTTAAGAAAAAAAGGTCAACTCTTGATATGTTTGTAATTTGCATGAATTAATCAAGAGTTAGCAAATAATGCATTATCTTTGCAATATAGATTATCATTTTAATTAATTTCAAACTTATGTCAAATAAAATGTCATAATTTATCCTTATTGAAATTAAATATGTGAATAACATTAAATTTGATTGGTGTTTTAGTACATTTTGTTGTTAATCTTGAAATATGTAAAAAATCTCACGACATTATATTAAAAATTATCACATAAAATAGAAACACACAAAATACTATGAGTATTTTTTTAAAATAACTATATAAAAATAATAACAAAAGTTAATGTATAAAAAGAGTCAACTTAATTTCTCAATTAAAGGTAGTTTATTTTTTATCTACGTAGTAAAGTTTATTTTTATCAGAAATACAAATAGAAAAATATTATTTACTTGTATTCAAGCTTGGATATAGTGAATATAAACTATACCGTAATAGCACAATCACCCATCTGCATAAAAATAATTAAAATGTAAAATTTCTAAAATAAATAAATAAAGAATATTAATGCAATAAATAAATTTACGAAAAAATTTAATGATCAATAACAAAGAGGGAGAAGAAGATTTAATATTACATGTCATTGCAGGAGAAAGTGTGTGTGTATATATAAAAGAGAGTTTAAGGAGTTAGAAATTTATTCCAACTCAAATTTATTTAAATTCAATATCATATCAGTTTGTTATAAGAATATTAGGATATTGATTGGATAAATATAGATATAAAAAAGAGCAAAAACTTTTAGTTCCTATCAAGGTGGAGGATATGCTATTAAAAAGAACCCTTGCACCAAGTAAACAACTTATTTTTAATTCAAATTTCAAAGTAATTTTTATTAGCTAATTGGGGATTAGGGACGTCTAGTTTGGTTGTTGTTTTTATTATTATTATTATTATTATTATTATTATTATTATTATTATTATTATTATTATTATTATTATTATTATTATTATTAAGGTGACTACTACGTACTTTTTGGTTTGTTAGTATATTGCCATTACTATTATTTTAATACTTATCAATTTATTATTATTATTATTATTAATAATAATAATATTACTACTAAACAGAATCCATACTACTATTGCTACTATTTTTGTAGTACTATTTATTATAATACATATAGAAGATTAGTACGCACTATTACTACTAATTTTATTGCTATTATTTATTATTAATATTATTATTATATTTTTATATTTTATTTAATATTTACATAAATTATATTTAGATAGTTTTATAATATTTATTTGAATTATTAAAGAGATAAACATAAAAGAGTAAAAGTTCATTCAAAACTCTTTAACCATGAGTTTCTATTTTTAAGCTAATGAAATCTTTTTTTAAAAATAAAGTATAATATATTTTTAAATTTAAATTTTTTAAATTTTTTAATACATTTATTTATTATTATTATTATTATTATTACTATTATTATTATTGTTATTATTATTACTATTACTACTATATTTTTTTGGTTAGTATTATTATTAATACTACTCCTATTACTCCTATTACTACTGTTTCTATTATATGTATTGTCACTACTACTATTTACTTATTATTATTATTATTATTATTATTGTTATTATTATTGTTATTATTATTACCACTACTACATTTTTTGATTAATATTTTTATTAATACTACTCCTATTACTCCTATTATTGTTTTTATTATATGTATTGTCACTATTATTATTATTATTGTTGTTGTTGTTACGCATTACTGCTACTAATTTTACTGTTGTTGTTTATTATTAATATTATTATTATATTTTTAGTTTTTATTTAATATTTACATAAATTATATTTAGATAGTTTTACAATATTTATTTGAATTTGTAAAGAGATAAACATGAAAGAGTAAAAGTTCATTCAAAATTCTTTAACCATGAATTTCTATTTTCAAGCTAATGAATTTTTTTTCAAATAAAGAATAATATATTTTCAAAGTCAAATATTTTAAATTTTTGAATACATTATTATTACAACATTATTAAGTTATGTCCTAAAAATTATCACGTGGCTTTTTAATAGCTTGTCACGTGACTTCTTGTCTTACTTTTAGTTTTGCTTTTATATATATATAAATTTAATAATCAACGAGAGTGCCTACGTTTATAGTACCATCCACTTTACTTTATGTACAAGTATTCTTAGCGGTGTTTCTACCCCAGTTCCCCTTTTATAAGTTAGCTTCATTAGTTCTCTCGATATCTTCAAAAGTTCACTAAAAGCCTATGTGGTGTAATAAACAACAAGCCACTTAGAAAGAAACTAATGGTGATAGGCCCGTGCTGAGCACGACCCAATATGCAAAACTTCAATTTTTAAAATTATTATAAAAACAGTGAAATAAATTATTATTATTAAATAATTTAAAATAATTAAAGTTTTTAATTATTTTAATTTATAATATTTTTTCTTTTATTCTATTTTAAGTGACATCGGTATAATTTCTAAAGTTAAGCAAATATCACGATTGAAGTAGTGAAGCAGGCATGTCTTAAATGACTTGTAATAACTTATTAGAAGTGATATAGCAAAATTGCTATAAAAATACTTGTAAAAATAATTTAAGTGAGCCTCATATAAGATGTCAAGTTAATTTAAAGCATATAGAGTTAATTAATTATTTTATGTCTATTTTACCCTTTTTATCCAATTTATTAACTTTTTAATATTTAAATGATTTATAATTAGAGGTGTGTAGTAAATTAAGGTTGAAGCAGCTGAAGCAGACATGTTATAAATATCTATTTTATTTATTTATTTTATTAATTATTATTAATTTTCTAATACCTAAATGACATATAATAATTAAGGGTGATATAGTAAAACTAGGGAGCAAATAGTGATCGACAAGCATGTCGATCACCGAAACGAAAAGTTTGTTAAAAAAATTAAAATTTAATTTCCTTGTTTATGTATTTTATGCTTCATTTAATTGTACCTAATAAAAATTGATATTTTAATCACTCAGATTTACATCGTAACTATGTATTGAATTTTTTGTTTGAATCTAACTATGTAGATCTAAATAGGTGTACTATTTTTACATCTTTTTTTGACACGGATATTACTATTGCAAGGTACTTTATCCGATTATTTTTAATTTTTAAATCTATTTTATCCTTGTTATTAAATATTATTTATAATCTATTACTTAAATGACTTATAATGACTATTTAGAATTGATATAATAAAATTACTATAGAAGTTACTTGTGAAATTTTTTTAAGTGAACCCTGTATAAGTTGTCAAGTTATTTTAAAACGTCAATGGTTAACTAATTAGAAGAGATATAATAAAATTACTATAAAAAGTATTTGTAGAAAAAAATTTAAGTGGACTTCATATAAGTCATCCAGTTAATTTAAAACATCAAGTGTTAACTTATAATTTTGTGTCTATTTATCTTTTTAATAAAATATTATTAATTTTCTAATGCTTAGATGATCTATAATAATTAATTAAGTGTGATATAGTAAAATCACGATTGAAGTAACAGAAGCAGACATGTCATAAATGTCTATTGTATTTTTTTAATTAAACATTATTAATTTTCTAATACATAAATGACTTATAACAATTAATTAGGAATGATATAGTAAAATCACAGTTGGAGCAGCTGAAGCAAGCATGTCATAAATATTTATTTTATTTTTTTCATTATATATTATTAATTTTCTAATACGTAAATGACTTATATAATTAATTAGGGATGATATAATAAAATCACGATTGAAGCAGCCGAAGCAGATATGTCATAAATATCTATTTTACTATTTTTAATTAAATAATATTAATTTTTTAATACGTAAATGACTTATAATAATTAATTATCTAATGCTTCAATGACTTATAATAACTATCTAGAAGTGATATAATAAAATTACTATAAAAGTTACTTGTGAATTTTTTTTAAAGTGAACCCTGTATAAGTCGTCAAGTTAATTTAAAATATCAACGACTAACTAATTAGAAGCGATATAATAAAATTACTATAAAAAGTACTTGTGGAAAATTTTTTAAGTGGACTATATATAGGTCGTCAAATTAATTTAAAACATCAATAGTTAATTTAGAATTTTGTGTCTAGTTTACCTTTTTATTTTTATGAAATATTATCAATTTTTTAATGTTTAGATGATCTATAATAATTAATTAGGGGTGATATAATAAAATCACGATTGAAGCAATTGAAGCAGACATGTCATGGATGTTATTATATTTTTTAATTAAATATTATTAATTTTTTAATATGTAAATGACTTATAATAATTAATTAGGAATGCTATAGTAAAATCACGGTTGAAGTAGCTGAAGCAAGCATGTCATAAATATCTATTTACTTTTTTTTAATTATGTATTATTAATTTTCTAATACGTAAATAACTTATAATAATTAATTAAAAATGATATAATAAAATCACGGTTGAAGCAGTTCTGTCATAAATGTCTATTTTAAATTTTGTATTATTATTTTTTAATTTTTTTTATATATAAATGTCTTATAATAATTAATTAAGGATAATATAGTAAAATCACGATTGAAGCTGCTGAAGCAGACATGTCATCCACAAGCTGCCTGCTTCAGCAGCTTATTGACACTTATATATTAGTAGTAGATATAGGAGTATAATATAGTAAATTTATTAATGTTTTAAAGAAAAAATGATCAAGAATTATTCACTATCAATCATAACAATACAGTCGAGAGATGTTTGAGAGCTATATTTACTAGAAAATTGAGCATCTATTATAAATATATTATCATATATAGTGAATGTTTAATTTACCATATATAGTGAATTCTACTTTATCATTATAGCTGTCAAAATGGGCTGACCCAACCCAACCCACCCCAAGCCTCACGGGCCAAAGAATTTGATGGGCTAGGACGGGTCAGCCCTTCACTTTAAAGGGCCTTAAAATGTATGGCCTAACCCAGCCCTAATAGGATCGCGGGTTGGGGCGGGCTAGTACTTTATTTTTATCGGATTTTTGTTAGATTTTTTTTTTCAATTTAAAATAATATATATGGCAATCCATTCGCACTTCTAACATATTATTATATAAATTACATAATTCTACGATGATATATAATATTTTCAACACCAATACATTGCCAAACATATTTGAATTCATTGATTACATTATCTTAATTAACATCAACCTTCATCTAAATTCATATGCAAATTTAATAAGTTGAGCAATATCAAAAAGTTATATATCAAAAAGTAATAATATATAAAATTCACTTAAAAATATTATCGTTTTGAATTTGCGTAATGTTGTGAATTGATTTTGAGTAGCTGCAACAAGTGTTTGACCATTTCATGATGGATGTAATTTTTATATTTATGATTAAAAATTTTAATATTTTCCATTTAGTGCTAAATGAGTAAAATATTGTGTAAGATACTAGGTAAAATTTATTGAGTAATCACTATTTATATTTTTAATTCTTTTTGCTTACAATTTTCTTTAATTTTAAGTTTAAATTGAATAACAATAACAAATGAAACATCAATACTTGATGATTAAGGTTTAACACTTAATAAGTTAAATATTATGTAGGATATTAAACTTATCCAATAACTACTATTCTTAATTATTACTTTTTCTTTTACAATATTCATATATTTTTAATATAAATTAAATAGTATTTTGACCCACGGGCCAGCCCAGCCCAGCCTCAGTCAAGCCTCAAGGGTCAGCGGGCTGACTTGGGTTGGGCTTAAAAGCCCTGATTTTAAATGAGCTCAAAAATCACAACTCAACCCAACCCTTATAGCGGGCTGAATTGGGTCGACCTCACAGGCCAAACCCATTTTGACGGCTCTATTTACCATATATAGTGAATGTCTATTTATGAAAAAGTTAGAAACCCAAGGTTAGTTTTATCCTATAAATAAAGGAGTTTTCCTTCATTATAATTCACTCCTCAAAAATCCTCATGAGAAATAAAGAAGTCTCCTCTCTTCTCTCTCTATTCTTCTTCCATTTACTTTATATTTCATTGTAATTTACTTTGTATTGGTTCAAAATGAAATAATTCTTGAAAAGGATAACGAGCAAATAATCATAATAAGAAGACAATATGTTGTTGAAGAGCGTACTACATAATACTTCATGAAGCCTTATGAGAGGTTCAGGTACCTGAAAATAATGAAGTGATGAGATCTCAAAATGTTATGTCACATTGAGAACCGATACAAAATGATATGTCTTTAACGATATTTTTGATACAATATTGACACAATATTGTAAAAGATTATGAGGATCTGAATTCTACGTTTATTTAAGTATGCTGACGTACATGAAAGAATGCATCTTGGTAAACATAAAATTTATTTGATTTGTAGTCCAGATACTTGAAGATGTCGCACATGATATGCTGAATATTGTCACTTGACAAATTTATATGAAACTTGTTAAAGATTCAAAATGTTTGAAACATATAAAAGTTTCTGGGAAACTTATTTATAATCTTTATATTGTATAAGCTTATAACTTGAAAATTATTGGAACTCTTGGGGAGTTTTTAGAAGCAATAGATTATTTGCTGAAGTTAGAAATATACCAAATTAGATTGGTTATGAAGTACCATATCTTAGTGCAATTGATGTACTAATGTATCTTGCAAACACTACAAGGCCTGATATAGCCCTTTTAATCAATTTGCTAGCAAGGTATATTTATGATCCCACTAGGAGACATCGAAATGGGATAAAAGATGTGAGTTTATTTTATTCTAAAGATTGCAGTACTGATCTTGTTGGTTTTGCTAATTCTGGGTACTTATCTGACCCACATAAAATTCGGTCTCAAATAAACTATGTGTTCATATGTGGGGGTACTACCATATCTTAGAGATATACAAAGCAATCTATTGTAGCCACTTCATCGAACCATGCTGAGATAATAGCTATTCATGAAGCAAGCCAAGATTGTGTATGGTTGAGGTCCATGATACATCTCATTCGAAAAAAATGTGGTTTGAAATGTGACAATGTGCCTATAAATTTATATGAAGATAATCATCATGCATAGCACAACTTAAGGGAGGATTCATAAAAGGAGACAGAACGAAGTACATTTCACCAAAACCATATAAAATTCTAAATAAATAAAATATTTAAGTTTTAAACATGCCGTTATTTGAGAAACTGTAACACTGTAAGAGTTATAATGTCTTCGAACCTCCAACCTAAAGAAGTATTAGTATGTGATGCTATTTCACTATTTTTACAGTTTCAAGAATCAAACAAAGTTCTTGCCTCCTCTAGAAATTCTAATATAGGTAATTCCCGGGCATCTACCAAACAACCATTTATACATTCAGTAATATTAGAAGTCATCATTAGATCTTTGTTTACCGGTGAATGAGATCTACTCCACCTTTCATAACCCGCTTCATCTAGGTATTTTTTCACCCTAGGATCAGCCTTACCAACCTTTGTCATAAGGCAGTCGAAATCCTCTTTTCTATAAACTTTCGCCATTGAATAATAAAAGTCGCTAAGACTAATTTTACTCTTATCAAAGTAACTGCAAATATTCTTTCAAAGATGTCAAATGCAGGCTAGATGTGGGACATTTGGATACACAATATTTATAGATTTGATTATTCTTTGGTTCCGATCTGATACAACACACATATTGTCATGTTCTCTTAATGTAGTTCTAAACTGCGTCAAAAGTCAAGTCCATGAGTTGTCATTTTCGGTATCCACAATCCTATAAGCAAGTGACAATATGCATCCTACGTCATGTAAAAAAAATATTAATATCGGTCTACATAAAGGTTTGTTTGGCATATACATAAATAAAGTACTCATGTTGTATAGTATATATCTAAATTTAACTAACAAAACAAGCTAATTAAGTTGTTATATACAATAAACACACATAAAAGTTGCACATGAACATTACATATACTAATCTGCTATGTATACAAACTATAAAGTATGTGAAATTCTTATACATAGCTGAATTAACGTCATATTTATTTGAACTTCAAATACAAATCTGCATTTTAACATTTCATTTTCTCTAACTTTATAATTAATTATATATCTTCGAAACAAATAAAAATTACACATGCCTGCACCATCTAGTGTGCTTGCCGAAAGAAACATTCCTGTATATGGACCACTTAAACGAGCACTGTCAATAACTACAATCGGTTTGCAAAACTCAAATCCCCTTATCATTGGATGCGATGATATAAACAAATACAAGAACTCATTCTCTGCTGACTTGTACATTCTAATGTGTGAATTAGGATATACAGTATTTAAGATATAAATGTATCTTGATATTTGTCGATAATCATCGGTCGATCCACCTCTAAGCATCTCTATAGCTCGCTCCTTTGCACGCAATGCCTTCATATAATTAATATCAACACCATAAATTGCTTTTATTTTTGCAATGATGTCTCCTGGCGTATGTTTTCTCTCATAATTAACTAACTTTGGGGTTGTGAATTCACTCACAAAAATTATTGTCGCCAACATATTTTCAGTATCCAATCACTCAATCGACACGAATATTCCGCGTTAAATCTCCGAATGATAAAAACATCAATTTTTTTAAAAGTGGATGCTTCAATTCTGTATTTACAATCCTCATTTTAACAACAAAGAACATAACTGCAAAATATAATTATAATATGAGTAGTTTATCTCAAATATGTGATGAATTTAATAACGTTATAACGTGTTTTGAACAAATAAATATATGAAACTCTTATACATAATATGTAACGTATTTGATGATTTTCATATCAATATTGAACTTTTATATACATAACATACTAAAGTACTTGTTCTTCACATACAAAATAATCCACTGTATTTAAAAAACATTGACTGCAAAAACGAATGCATATACAAAATAAGTAAACATCAGTATAATAAAAAATTTAATATTTGGTAGTAAAATATAATATAGTTTAATCTCTATGTAAGTTCATATACTCCGTCGTTTATTAATATACAAATCATAAATGCTTTTATAAACATCAATAAATTGACAAACTCCATCACAATGATCTGCTTAAACTATAATCCAAAAAAAAATTGATACAACTCATGAAAGCAACATTAAACCAATATTCATAACACATACATAACAGCAAGAGCATCCATGCTACATTAATCTGTTAATGCTGGCAGATAAAATTCATATACACATGGTCAAATGTATATATTTCACGAAAGAGATTAACACCTAAGAATTTTATAAAACATAAAAGTCAAAATACTAGAAATAATACTTCTTTTTGTTAGAACGTTTTGCTCGAAAATTAAAATCATGTGTTAACGCATATTTAGCCATTACTGATACAAGTGTCGCCTTATCTTTATACAACTGTTTCACCTTCACATCAATACTCTTTCTATCGCAGATCAAGTTTTCAACCTCGAACTCAGGCACATACAATGAATATTGATTTGTGTCTCAACAACGGGAAAAGCCAAAGCATCTGTTTCCATACCTTCCACACAAACCACAACCCAGTTTCTCTATCAAACTGTATATCTTCTCTACATTTATCCATTGTTGTTATGCACAACGAATACATTATGAAGTCTGGAAGAGTTTTCTTCAACTCGACATATAGCTTAACACCATTATCATTCCTAATAATAATTGGTGATTCGTTACCATCGACAACATAACAGACATCAATTATTTTTCGAGATTTGTCAATGTTTAATTCACCAGAATTGACGAAATTAACGTCAAATAAATTATTTTTTCTGCAACAACAATCACTTCACTTTTGTATCATTTTTGTATCCTATATATTGTATTTCTAATTTTCATTCACCAGAATGTCTTAATAGAAGTGCAATATCATCTTCTTGATGTTCTTTATAAAAAGTAAAAAAAATAATACAATTAACTTTTTGCGATAAAACTAAAAAATAGTAACTTTGATCACAGTCAATTATGTTTTTCTTGATATTCCTCTTTGTATTTGTATTTTCAAAATTTGAAATTGTATAGCTGTTACAAATTTTAAAAGATACAGTAATCCAACATTAATGAAAATGGCGTTAATTTCGTTCCTTAACAATGGGAACATCTGTTATTTGTCTTTTATAACATCGCCATAATTGGTTCATATACCTACGTTCGTTATGTATATAGTCGGCTAGTTATGTATAAGAAAAGGGAGAGAGAAATTTTAATTACAAAATATGGAAGAGAGGGTAAATAAGTTTTAAAAGGGTGGAATTTATTTATTTATTTTTACAATTTAAAATATCAAGCGTTAATTTATCATTTAAGTGGACCACATATAAGATGTCAAAGTAATTTAAAATATCAAGAGTTAATTCATCATTTTATGTCTATTTTATTTTTTATTAAATATTTTTTTTTTATACTTATATGACTAATAATAATCAATTAGGGGTGATATAGTAAAACAACGGTTGAAACAGTTGAAACAAACATCTCATAAATGTTTATTTTACTTTTTTTCTATTAAACATGATTAATTTCTAATACATAAGCGTCAATCAAATATCACGATCGAAGTAGCAACATAGACATGTCTTAAATGACTCATAAGAACTAATTAGAAGTGATATAACAAAATTGCTATAAAAAATACTTATGAATTTAAGTGGACATCATATAAGATGACAAGTTAATTTAAAACATCAAGATTTAATTTAACATTTTATGTCTATTTTATTTTTTTTATTAAATATTATTATTTTTAATACTTAGATGACTTATAATAATTAATTAGGGGGTGACATAGTAAAATTACAATTGAAATAGTTGAAGCAAACATGTCATAAATATCTATTTTATGTTTTTTATTAAATATTATTAATTTTCTAATACCTAAATGACATATAATAATTAATTAGGGGTGATATAGTAAAATTACGGAGTAAACAAATATGTAGACGAACACGTACGGTTGAAATAATTGAAGCAAAATGTCATAACTGTTTATTTTTTATTAAATATTATTAATTTTCTAATATATAAATAACATATAATAATTAATTATCAGTGATATAATAAAATCATAAGTAAGCAGACACATCAACAAAGAGGTAGCTGTTTTACCATATTTATATATAGCAGTAATATCCAAAAAAGAGTTTATTTCGAGCAAAAATAATCTAATCAAAATAAAAGTTTGCAAGAATAATATAAATGGGATAATGGATGTACATGACTGTGTTAGTTTGTTTTTTTCTAAATATTAAGTCAAATTATTCGCGTTGAATTTTTAAATTTATACACTAAATCAAATCAATAAAATTCAGTTCTTTCAACTTCAGTTTTTTTTTTTGAATCTTTTGATTTTCTTGAATTTTTTCGGATTTTTTTGATAAAGACAAACATATAATTAACTTGTGCTTCAAATATTTCTTTTATCCTAGTAAGATATAACTATTTTAGGCGTTCCTTAAAAATACATCAAATATTAAATTAAAAAATAAATTTATGTTATGTATTTATACAAAAATAAAGAATAGATATCCAACGTTATTGTCATTCTTACTGTTTAATTGAAGGAAAAATTTTACAAAATCACAACTTAAGATATATAAATTACTAAAAATTCCTTCACTCAGTAAAAATTATAAATATCCCTAATTTACATATACATAACTTCTACCCTAAAAATTAAAATATATTAATTTTCCACCGAAAAATTTGTCTTAATATCTTCTGTTCATCAATTTAATACATTAATGTCTAACCACCTCCTCCTTTAAAGTATTTTTTGGAGAAAGATAAATATCCTTAATTTATATATAAATAAATCCCACCCTAAAAATTAGAATATATTAATTGCCCCCCTAAAAATTTATCTTAATATCTTCTCTTCATCAATTTAATACCATTAATGTCTAACCTCCTCCTTTAAAGTTTTTTTTTTTTAAAACTTTCTCCTCCCTATCCTCTGCCCTCTTTCTCTTTTCCTTTCTCTATAGTTCACACTTCTTTCTTCTCCTTAACGTTCTTGGTAGTTCTTTTATTAATTCGCTACTAAAAAAAATCTTAAAAACCGACCACACATTATGGTCGGATTTTTTTTTTTTTTTTTAAAAGCGACCACATGTGGTCGCTTTTATATTTAAAAAATCAAAATAATTATTTTAATAATTTTTATATTAATTATTATTTATTTTACAAATAAAAATTAAAAAAAATCGACAAAACCGACCACTTGTGGTCGGTTTTTATTTTTTTAAAAAAGAAAATATTTTTAAAAAATCGACTACTTGTGGCCGGTTTTTAAAAAGTATTTTTTAATTTATTTTAAAAAAAATCGACCACTAGTGGTCGGTTTTTAATTTTTTTTAAAAATATATTGTTAAAAATCTGACCACTTGTGGTCGATTTTTTATTAAAATAAAAATAAATAATTTTTAAAAATCGACCACTTGTGGTCGGTTCTTTAATTAAAATAATTTTTTTTTTTAAAAAAAACCGACCACTTGTGGTAGGTTTTTGAACTTAAAAAAATAAAAAAGTAAATAATTTTTAGAAACAAATAATTATATATATGTAATCAAATATATATATTATTTTCATTAAAAAATAATGATATATATAATCTAATATATATATATATATATATATATAATTTTTTAAAATTACACTGATCACACGTAGTCGATAACCAATATAATTATAATAAAAATCAATCAATCTTAAATTTTGTGAAAAAATTGCACTAAAAATATATATCAAATAAAATAAACAAACTGCGTTAAACATAATTTTTATCTTTTACTTATATTTCAATATATAAAATTAATATTTTCCTTTGTATATACATTAAATGACGTTAAACACGCATAATATTTGTATAAAGAATGTGTCTATATATATATATATATATATATATATATATATATATATATATATATATCATTTCGTTGAGATAATGATATTATATTACTATTGCAGTCATAATAATGTAATATATAACCGATAATTCATCAGAATATAATGAACACCTTTTATTATAAGGTAATATACTTGTTGATTTGATATATATAGTACGCATTCAGGAGTTCATATATATATCATGTAGTGATCGATTGATGAACGATGTAGTGAAAACCTATTAGAATATAATTAAGCTAATTAAATATAATTAATCGATCACTCATCAGAGTATGTATATGAAACACGTCGCATTATATTATTGGATAATATACCCGTGTACGTATGTGATATATATATAGTACATATTTAGAACTTGATATAGTCGATAGTGTGTGTATGTGTATGTATGTATAGGTATATATATAGTATATACATATTATATAGTGAGGTATTTTAATGACATAATCTAATCTAATGATAATTCATCTGAGTATTTGTGATATACGTTGTATATTATTATGGGGTAGTAAAATTGTGTATGTGATGTTTATAGTACGTATTTGAAAACTGATAGACAATTGAATATATGTATATATATGTATATCTCGTGTAGTGACGTATGCAGTAATCGAAATTAAAGCTAGATAACTGAATCTATAGATCAAAATATTTTGAATGATACGTTGCTATATCATTTATTGATAAAGCTGTGGAGGAAGGCTTCATCAGTACCAATGCTCGCCAAATCATCGTATCTGCACCAACAACAACAGAGCTTGTCGAGAAACTCAAGGAATATGTTCCTTGTCATGAAAGAGTTGCTTCAAAGTTGAACTGGGAGACGGAGCAGCAGCTTGGCTACCCTCAAGCACAAGAAATTGGGCGATGATTAAAAAAAGGGATTTGCAAGCATATAGTTTCTCTGATTTTTGGCGAGTTAGAATGGAAAGAGATATAAGAGTGTTTGCAAGCATATAATTTCAAATTATTTCTCTGTTTTCCCTCATTATTTGTAAACATGCACATTCACAATTATTATACAAAATACATTATCAATTATTTTATTATTTTTCGTAAACATGCACATTCACAATTATTATACAAAATACATTATCTATTATTAGTGAAATAACAGACATTTTTAAAATTTGTGTATTTTCTAACTCAATTGTGCCAATTCATAATAATTTTAAATTAATTTTACCCGATTTATTACAATTCTAGCCAAATTGTATCTAATTTGACTCAATTTATTTACCTTTTAACCCAATTTTATCCAAGTTCTTATAATTTTAGCCTGTTTTATTTAATTCATTACAATTGTAGCCAATTTATTACAATCATAGTCAATTTGAAATTCAATTTTTAAATTTTAGTCAAATCTTAATTAAATTCTCAACCTCTAGATCTCAACCGTCGATTAAAAACCGATCTAACGGCGGTTGACGCCCAATTTTGACCTCCCGATACTAGATTTAGGCTTCTATTTTAGCAAAATTATTAATTTTTAAATGTTAGTATTTTTACACATTTTTTCTTGCATCAAACAGATTTTTGACTTGTCACATTCAATATTTAAAATGTACAAATTATTTTACGTAACATTAATTTTACATTAATGTCTCATTATTTTTTCTCGTCATTGTTACAATAGCAGTCTAAGTCAATTCAATTACCTCTAATTTATTTAAATTCTAGTCATCCTTATACTAAATTGATTTCAATTCTAGCCTATTTTCAAATTTAAAATAATTTTTATCCCCTTCTCAATTTTAATCACATGGCTGAGATCGAATCCACCATCTATCACCCTTTTAAACAAAATAAACCTTAATATCTCATCTTTAACCAAAACAGCCGCAAAGGCTCTCCTTATCTCTCTTCTCTCTTTTCCTCTCTCTAGACCCAACCTCTAAACCGCCGACGACCATAACACTAGCACCGCTCGCTCTCTCCATAGCCTCCGTCTCCACAGCCGCCAGACGCCACAACACCATCGCCACCAACCGCCGCGAACTCAGCCTACAAAACCACCATCTTTTGCCGCCATCGCCATCAACACCGGCGAAACCAACCATCAACCACCGCGATTCCAGCCGCCGACATAGCCTTAAGTGCCAACAGTCGCTGCTTAAGCAGCCATGCAGCTATCGGCGAACTGTAACGCCCCGATTTACTGAACCGGAATGCTACACGGTGCTCATGACCTCGAGGGACCACAAGCTAACCCATGACTGATATCTGTACCTGTATACTGCAAATCATGACATAATAATGCGGAATACGTAAAACTGTAAGGCCATAAGGTTCAACTGAATAAAACCATATCTAAAAATCATAACGTCCATGTGGGTGAAAATACCCAAAACAACTCAATCTGAAAGCTAAGTCTGAACGTAAATCTGAAAGCCTCGAAACTATCTGAATAAGGAGTTGAAGAAACATGTCTCCAACTAACTCCATAAAATTGAACAGAAGAAATAAATAAATGTATCAAATCATATTGTCCTCGAATCAATGAGGACTCACTGTGTCTCTGCGACTGGAATGCTACCGCTACTGCTAGGCAGGAGCTCGTGTCTCGGAACCTATGGTGTAACATGAAAAAAAAGCACCATAGCGCAAATGCGTCAGTACAACTGGAGTACTAAGTATACGAGGAAGGTAGGCTGAACATAAAGGGTCTCATGCATGAACAACACTGACTGACTAATATGAACGTGGGAGTGCAAACATGCATATATAAAAATTGGAACCATGAATGCGTGATAGCAAGACCTGTAAGCTAATACATGGTTTACTGATAACTGTTATGACTGATACTGCAAGATGATAACATGGGCGACTGTATCTGACAGTCCTGTATATACTGAAATCTGAAGAACGCCCTGAGTTCATTTACTGACACTAATACTGAAACTGTGGGAAGTAGTGTTTAACCGACATGCCCCATGTATGCCGTTATGGCTAAGCTGGGGTCCAATCTCTGCCCCGACTGGAGGGGTGTCAATACCGTGCCACGGGTAAGGACAGCTTGTGAGTGACCCTTATCTGGCAGGTACTCTATGAGAACGGTGGGAACCCTAAACTGACAGGTTAAACCACCTCATCAACCCTAATCTGACAGGTTAAGATGTCTCAACCTACGCTGGCTACGTAGTTCTGGAACACAAGGACTGCTTCTAAGAATCACACCCTGAACTGACGGGTGAGTTCCCATCCTTAGGTTCACTCGGTGCTAACTTCTACTCCCATCTGGAGGGACTGGACATGAATAACTGACTATACATGACTTAATCTTACTAAATTCCGTTGACTGGCGGAATGTTACTGATATCTGACAACTGACTGAGATCATGAGGTTTTCCTGAGTTACATGACTGACTGAAGTCTATGGAATCATAGCTTGAGTTCAGATATCGTGAAACATGACATGGCTCTAGGCACAAAGCTATAGTTTTCGGGTATGAATACCCCCAGGACTTGATAGGAGGAAATTGACACCCATGACATGACTTGATCACAAAATTTGAGTCCACAATTCACAATATCATAAGCAGGGGATAGTATACTTCATGTATTTATTCAACATATCAAACATGATAGGGAAAGCATGGATATATTTAGTGTACATAATTTATATCTCCATTATCATACATGCTTTACACCACAACAATAACAACATATAATTTGCATGAAAATTCATATTGGAGTGTATGGCTAACATGAACTTGTTATTTAGATATCATGAAATCATGTAAATATGAAGTTCTAACATACTAGGCATTTTATCGAACACCTTGCATGCATTCTTTAAGGCATAAGTGGATTTCATACTTGCATTCTATCAATCCATCTAAAGATCATGTTTTTCAACTAACAACATAACTTTCATGAGATATACAGTCACGATACTATTATATAGCAAAACAAACAAGCATCAACATGGGTATGATCATATCACCATAACCAACCAAGCTTTTATATTTTAATAATTGATTCTTGAACTCCACGGATGAAAGAAATCCGTGGATGAACACTACGCATACCTTGGAAGGGAGGTTCTTGATGATTGACGGAGGAATTTCCTTGAAATTTGATCCTCAAGCTTGATTGTCCAACCCTAGTTTTTTTCTCCTATGGTGCTCTTGGATAATGAACTTTGAGATGTCAATAGGGTTTTAATGTGTTTAGAAGCTATAAATTTCGTGAGATTAGGTTTAGGGACATGTAAGAGTGTTAAAAGACTTAACTACCCTAGAAATAACTCAAAAACTAAGTGTTTTCGTGGATGAAATCATACATAGGCGCCGCATATGATATCGCCTATATGTACATAGGCGCCGCATATGGTATCACCTATATTTACATAGGTGCCGCATGTGATATCTCCTATGCTTTACATAGGCGCCGCATATGATATCGCCTATGCTTCACATAGGCGCCGCATATGATATCGCCTATGCTTTCCAGTGGTCATGTGCGATTGGTTAGGCGATGCATTTTACTTTGAAAGGCCATAACTCCTTGCTCGGGTGTCGGATTTTGATAAAATTGATATCGTTGGAAAGATAATTCGATTCTCTACAATGTGGTGGGTCTAAATATGCTAAAATATTACATATCAATCACGTTATTCTTGTTCAAAGATGACCCTTGCAAAATCAAACACTAAGACTTGATGGATTCAAAAACTCTTAGCTTGCATCACTCTAAGCGACTCATATGAGCATGCTTAAGACATCGCAAGCTATCCTATCGCTAGGATATTCATTGTAAGTCATGCACTAAAATGCTACTCATAGGATAAGAGGTTTCATATGTAGGAAAACTTATCCACTTCCTAGCTTAGAAACATGCGGGGTATTACAATATCTCCCCCTTGGGAACATTCGTCCTCGAATGAGAATTTACTGAGAAGGGATACAATACAATAGAACCTGAACTGAACATGAAGAACTGAAACTTGATCTCATGGCTGACATGCTAAACATACTGAACTCGTGCATATCTGATGCACGGACAACTGATACATGAATGCATGACTGAGTATGCAACGGTTAATAGGTACCAAGTTTATATTGGAAACATAAACATGAAACTGAATAAGCTTAAGGAGAATTGTTACCTTGAGCTTGATCTGAATTGGCGGGGAAGAGGTGAGGATACTTGGTACGCATATCTACTTTCGCTTCCCAAGTAGCTCCCTCATGAGACTGATTTCGCCTAAGAACCTTGACTAGAGGGACTTCTTTGTTCCTCAATCTACGAGTCTGATAATCTAAGATTTTGACTGAAATCTCTTCATAAGAGAGGCTGTTCTGAATGTCGATGCTCTGAATAGGAAGAACAACTGCTGGGTCACCTATGCATTTCTTGAGCAAAGAGACATGGAAGAATGGATGGACTGAGGCTAGATCTGAAGGCAACTTAAGCTCATAAGCTACCTTGCCGAAGTGACATAGAATTCTGAAGGGACCGACATAGCGGGTACTGAGTTTCCCTTTCTTACCGAACCTTTTCACTCCCTTCATGGGAGAGATCTTAAGATAGACATAGTCATTGACCTCTAACTCGAGATCCTTTCTACGAACATCTGCATAGGACTTCTATCGGCTCTGAGCAGCCCAGAGTCTTTTTCTGATCAACTAAACTTTCTCTAAGGCATCGAATACTAAGTCAGGACCTATGACTGAGGCCTCACTAACTTCAAACCAACCAATCGAAGATCTACATCTCCTACCATAGAAAGCTTCGAATGGAACCATCTGAATACTAGAATGATAGCTATTGTTGTATGCAAACTCAATCAAAGGCAAGTGGTCATCCCAACTTTCCTTGAAGTCAATTGCATACGCCCTTAGCATATCTTCAAGAGTCTGAATGGTCCTCTCTGCTTGACCATTTGTCTGAGGATGAAATGCTGTGCTGAGATAGACTTGGCTACCGAAACCCTTTTGGAATGCTTTTCAAAAGTGAGAGGTGAACTGGGTACCTCTGTCTGAGATGATAGATAGTGGAACACCATGTAACCTGACTAACTCCCTGATATAGAGTTTGGCATAATCCTCGACGGAATAAGAAGTACAAACAGGAAGAAAATGAGCTGACTTGGTCATTCTATCTATAATGACCCAGACTGAATCATGCTGATGACAAGTTCTAGGCAAACCTGTCACGAAGTCCATGTTCACTTCTTCCCACTTCCAAGTAGGAATGGTGAACTCTTGCATGGAACCACTAGGTTTCTGATGCTCTATCTTAACCTGCTGACATGTAGAGCACTTAGCCACAAACTATGCAACATCTCTCTTCATACCACTCCACCAATAGATCTCCCGCATGTCGCGGTACATCTTAGTGTCCCCTGGATGAATAAAGTATCACGCACCATGCGTTTCTGCAAGAATTTGCTGCCTCAATTCATCTACACCTGGAACACATAGACGACCCTGACAACGAAGAACACCATCTCCCCCTTGGGAGAAAACCTTGACTTTCTGATTCTGAACTGAATCTTCGAGCTTAACAAGGCTAGGATCCCTGTATTGCTTCTCTTTCACCTCGAAAACTAGAGATGACTCTGAACTACTGTGAACACATACACCACCCTCTGAAGAATTGACTAAGCGAACGCCTAGTCCGGCAAGCTGATGGATCTCCTGAGCCATCTTTTTATTGATACCCTTAACGTGAGAAATACTACCCATGGAGAGTCTACTGAGAGCGTCGTCCACAACATTGGCCTTTCCCGGATGATAAAGAACACTCATGTCATAATCATTCAAAAGCTCTAACCACCTTCTCTGACGAAGATTAAGATCTTTCTAGGAAAAGACATACTGGAGGCTTTTATGGTCTGTGAAGACATCTACATGAAATCCATAGAGATAATGCCTCCAAATCTTCAAGGCAAAAACTACCGTTGCCAACTCAAGATCATGAGTAGGATAATTCTTCTCATGTGGTTTTAACTGTCTGGAGACGTAGGCTATGACCTTACCATGATGCCTGAGGACACAACCTAAACCCACTCTATATACATCACAATAGACTACAAAACCATCTGAACTATCTGGAAGAGATAGAACTAGAGCTGAGGTGAGTCGAGTCTTCAACTCTTGAAAGCTCTTCTCGCATGAATCTGACCACTGAAACTTAATCTTCTTCTAAGTCAATATGGACATGGGAGATGCAATAGAAGAAAATCCCTCGACAAATTGTCTGTAATAGCCAGCCAAACCCAAGAAACTCCTGATATCTGATGGAGATACGGGTCTGGGCCAGTTTCTTACTGCCTCGGTTTTCTGAGGATCTACTCTAATGCCATCACTGGAAACAATATGGACAAGGAATGCTACTGATCTTAGCCAAAATTCACACTTGCTGAACTTAGCGAATAACTAGTGATCCTTGAGAGTCTGAAGAACAATCCTGAGATGGTCTGCATGATCACGCTCTGTGCGAGAATAGACCAGAATATCATCTATAAAGACTATGACAAACATGTCCAAGTACTTCTTGAACACACGGTTCATCAAATCCATGAAAGCTGTAGGGGAATTGGTAAGACCAAATGACATGACTAAAAATTCGAAGTGACCATACCGAGTACGGAAAGCTGTCTTCGGAATGTCACATTCTCTAACTCTGAGCTGATGATAGCCTGATCTGAGCTCTATCTTAGAGAAGTAACTGGCACCCTGAAGTTTGTCGAATAGATCATCAATCCTGGGAAGAGGATATCTGTTCTTGACCATGACCTTATTGAGTTGACGGTAATCAATACACATCCTGAGAGAACCGTCTTTCTTGCGCACGAATAACACTGGCGCACCCCATGGGGAAATGCTGGGTCTGATGAATCCCTTATATAAGAGATCCTTCAACTGATCTTTCAGTTTTATGAGTTTTGCTGGTGCCATTCTATAGGGCAGAATAAAAATAGGTTGAGTATCCGAAAAAAGGTCTATGCCGAAGTCTATTTCCCTTTTGGGAGGAATGCCTGGAAGATCTTCGGGAAAGATATTTGAGTATTCATTAACAACTGGGACTATTTCAAGACAGGGAGATTCAGAACTGGAATCTTTAACATGCACGAGATGATACACACACCCCTTAGAAATCATTTTTCTTGCCCGAAGGTAGGAAATAAGTTGACCCCTGAACGCTGAAATGCTACCCTTCCACTCTAGGATGGGATTATTCGGGAACTGAAACTGAACTATCTTGTTTCTGTAATCAACTATGGCATAGAAAGAATGAAGCCAATCCATGCCAAGAATGACATCAAAATCAGTCATCTCTAACTCAGCTAAATCTGCTGACGTGGATTTCTGAGATATCATAACTGGGAAGTTCCTGTATACCCGCCGGGCTATGATGGTTTTACCCACTGGGGTAAAGACTGAAAAAGGGATCTGCTAGAATTTCGGGACTGATTCTGAATCGTCTGCTATGTATGGAGTAACAAAAGACAAGGATACACCTGGGTCTAGCAAAGCATAAACATGAACATGGAAAATCTGTAACGTACCAGTAATGACATCAGGAGAATTTTTCCTGATCCTGCCGGGACTGAAGAGCATAGAGTCTGTTTGGGCGTTGCCCACTGGTAGAACTGGAAATGGCACCCTGCTGGTTTGGGCAACCGGACTGAGCTGCAAAATGATTTCGCTGACCCTGAAGACTTGACTGCGGAAACTCCCTAATCCTGTGGCTTGTCTTGCCACAACCAAAATAGACATCACTACCGGCTCTACAAATGACCTTGTGGTTCTTACCACAAGTCTGACAAAGGGGATTCGTTCGGGCACTGCTAACACTTCCCTGAGATTTAGAGCCTGGCACTTTGTCTTTGTTTCCGTCTCTGAACTTCGGCACTGGAGCGCTGGCAGAGGAAGGGGCTGGAACGGCTAACTTGGAGCGAAACTGTGAACGGTTTCCTCCATCTGACTTGGAGTGAGCAAAGTTAAAGTTACCTGACCTTGCTCTCTTGTTCTGCCTCTCCCTAGTCTTAAACTTCTGCTCTTCTACTTAATGGGCATGGGTCATGAGTCTGGCTAAGGTCATATCACCGATCAGCATCGTAGACCTACACTTATTTACCATGCTATCGTTGACCCCTGACACGAACTTGCTCATCTTAGCCCTATTGTCTGCAAACACATGAGGAGCATACCTGGCTAGCTGAGTAAATCTGAGAGAATACTCCCTAACCGTCATATTCCCCTACCCGAGGTTGATGAACTCAAGAACTTTGTCTTTCCTCAGCTCTTGGGGAAAGAATCTGTCTAAGAAGGCCGTAACAAATTCCTCCCACTCGATAGGGCCTGCATCATCTAACCTCTAAGACTTCCACTGTTTGTACCAATCATGAGCAATATCTTGTAACTGGTAGGCGGCTAACTCGACACTCTCAATAGAAGTAACACTCATGATGTCAATGACCTTCTGGACTTGGTCAATGAACTCCTGAGGGCCCTCATCAGACTTAGACCCATGAAAAGATGGAGGGTTCATCCGGGTGAAGTCCCGAACCATAGATGCTATGGGATTAGCCGCTGGATTGGCCGGAATGACTGGTGGTCGTTCATTTTATGTAGCCACGGACTGAGAAAGTGTGGTAAATGCAGCTCTAAACTCTGCACGAGAAACATGTTCACCCAAAGGATCTTCGGGATAAGGAGCTGGATGGTTTCTTCTCTTTGGGGCCATGGTCTGAAATAAGAGAAGAATGGATTTGACTGAGAGTTTAACTTATGATTATGCTCACTAGCATGACATGAATACTGAAGAAAGGGGACTATTCCTAAAACATCTTATAGACTCCTGTACATAAATGTTGCGCACAACACACCCATGTACAAGACTCTACTAGATGCGGCTTTCAGACTTCCTAGGACTCTATTGAACCTTAGGCTCTGATACCAAGTTTGTAACGCCCCGATTTGCTGAACTGGAATACTATACGGTGCTCATGACCCCAAGGGACCACAAGCTAATCCATGACTGATATTTGTACCTGTATACTACAAATCATGATATAATAATGCGGAATACGTAAAACTGTAAGGCCATAAGGTTCAACTGAATAAAACCATGTCTGAAAATCATAACGTCCATGTGGGTGAAAATACCCAAAACAACTCAATCTGAAAGCTAAGTCTGAACGTAAATCTGAGCATAAATCTGAAAGCCTCTAAACTATTTGAATAAGGAGTTGAAGGAACATGTCTCCAACTAACTCCGTAAAACTGAATTGAAGAAATAAATAAACATATCAAATCATATTGTCCTCAAATCAATGAGGACTCACTTTGTCTCTGCGACTGGAATGCTACCGCTACTGTTGGGCTGGAGCTCGTGTCTCGAAACCTATGGTGTAACATGAAAAGAAAACACCATAGCGCAAATGCGTAAGTACAACTGGAGTACTGAGTATACGAGGAAGGTATGCTGAACATAAAGGGTATCATGTATGAACAACACTGACTGACTAATATGAACGTGGGAGTGCAAACATGCACATATAGAAACTGAGACCGTGAATGCGTGATAGCAAGACCTGTAAGATAATACATGGTTTAATGATAACTGTTATGACTGATACTGCAAGATGATAACATAGACGACTGTATCTGACAGACCTGTATATACTGAAATCTGAAGAACGCCCTGAGTTTTTTTACTGAGACTGATACTAAAACTGTCGGGTACGAATACCCCCAGGACTCGATAGGAGGAAACTGACACCCATGACATGACTTGATCACAAGATTTGAGTCCACAATTCACAACATCATAAGCAGGGGATAGTATACTTCATGTATTTATTCAACATATCAAACATGATAGGGAAAGCATGGATATATTTAGTGTACATAATTTATATCTCCATTATCATACATGCTTTATACCACAACAATAACAACATATAATTTGCATGAAAATTCATATTGGAGTGTATGGCTAACATGAACTTGTTATTTAGATATCATGAAATCATGTAAATATGAAGTTCTAACATACTAGGCATTTTATCGAACACCTTGCATTCATTCTTTAAGGCATAGGTGGATTTCATACTTGCATTCTATCAATCCATCTAAAGATCATATTTTTTAACTAACAACATAACTTTCATGAGATATACAGTCACGATACTATTATATAGCAAAACAAACAAGCATCAACATGGGTATGATCATATCACCACAAATTTTAAAGATTGATTCTTGAACTCCACGGATGAAAGGAATCCGTAGATGAACACTACGCATACCTTGAAGGGGAGGTTCTTGATGATTGACGGAGGAATTTCCTTGAAATTTGATCTTCAAGCTTGATTGTGCAACCCTAGTTGTTTTTCTCCTATGGTGCTCTTGGAATTATGAACTTTGATATGTCAATAGGGTTGTAATATGTTTAGAAGCTATAAATTTCGTGAGGTTAGGTTTAGGGACATGTAAGAGTGTTAAAAGACTTAACTACCCTCGAAATAACTCAAAAACTAAGTGTTTTCGTGGCTGAAATCATACATAGGCCCCGCATATGATATCGCCTATATGTACATAGGCGCCGTATATGGTATCTCCTATATTTACATAGGCTCCGCATATGATATCACCTATGCTTTACATAGGCGCCGCATATGATATCGCCTATGCTTTCCAGTGGCCATGTGCAATTGGTTAGACGACGCATTCTACTTTGAAAGGCCATAACTCCTTGCTCGGGTGTCGGATTTTGATGAAATTGGTATCGTTGGAAAGCTAATTCGATTCTCTACAATTTGGTGGGTCTAAATCTGCAAAAATTTCACATATCAATCACGTTATTCTTATTCATAGATGACCCTTGCAAAATCAAACACTAAGACTTGATGGATTCAAAAACTGTTAGCTTGCATCACTCTAAGCGACTCATATGAGGATGATTAAGACATCGCAAGCTATCCTATTGCTAGAATATTCATTGTAAGTCATGCACTAAAATGCTACTCACAGGATGTAAGGTTTCATACGTAGGAAAACTTATTCACTTCCTAGCTTAGAAACATGCGGGGTATTACACGAACCCCTTCACCACAACAACGGTATCAGCCGCCTCGCCCGTTGGAAAATGATGGATTCTTAAGAATCCATTTCAGGTTTGATTTTGAATGTACAATGTTAATTTTCTTCTACTCCCTTTTTCCTTCTCTTTTGACAGATTCGTAGACCTTAAATTGATAAGACTCCGTTAAGATCTTATGCGATTTCTTGATTAGCATTTGTGTTTTGCTTAAAATATCATTCGTGAAAATGCATCTTTTATGAAATTTTAGGCATGCAACTTATAACTTTGATTCCGAAAATTTAATCTAGTTGATTGAGTTAGTAGATTTATCTTGTTGATATGCTGCAAATTTGCCCATCTTTGTGTCTTTGTACTGTTACTTTGATAGCAAGTGTTCCTTGATACAGATATGGACTGTTTGTTAACAGAATGTTAGGCTAATTATGTGTCTAGTTATAGGAGTAGTCATGTTGCTGGACGTGTTGGTGTATTCATTTGAGTGGAGAGTTAGGTTAAATAGGTGTAAAAGTTGGCAAGTGTGGTAATCATTGGAAATTATTAATAGATTCAGGTAGTATGAGTAATTAAAACTTATATGCTCTAGTTAATGGTGTTTTTCTCTTGGGTTGGTGCAGATTTGCACGACTTCAACTTTAGTTTAGTATTTTTCTTATAATCTTTTTGTTGTGATTCAAGTTTCGATATGGTATATGCACTTAAATATTAAATACATTATATGGTACAAATATTGTGAGATTTAAGAAACTGGAAGAAGATTAAGCCTTAGACTTAGACTTGGAATTTAAAAGAATACATGAGGTTTGACCTATAAGAAAGGAAAGGCTTTTGCGAATTAGCTTGGTTATCTTGGATTCTTCGGTTGACGTAGGTTATGGTTTAATTCAAAAAGTGAAGTGAGTTAGTGAGTCGAAAATATTTTAAGTGTAGTTACTTGAAAGGTGGACTTGTGTTTTGAATATAGTTAAGTGTGGTCACTTGAGAAGTGAGTTAGTGAGTCGAAAATGTTTAAGTGTAGGTACTTGAAATGTGGACTTGTTTTTTCAATATAATTAAGTGTGGTCACTTGAGAAGTGAGTTAGTGACTTCAAAATGTTTAAGTGTAGTTACTTGAAAGTTGGACTTGTGTTTTGAATATAGTTAAGTGTGTTCACTTGAGAAATGCGTTAGTGACTTGAAAATGTTTAAGTGTAGGTACTTGAAATGTGAACTTGTGTTTTGAATTTAATTAAGTGTGGTCACTGGAGAAGTGCATTAGTGAGTCAAAAATGTTTTAAGTGTAGTTACTTGAAAGGTGGACTTGTGTTTTGAATATAGTTAAGTGTGGTTACTTGAGAAGCGAGTTAGTGACTTCAAAATGTTTAAATGTAGGTGACTTGTGAAGTGAATTAGTGACTTAGAAATGTGAATTTTTCATTTTGAATTTAGTTTAGTTTGGTAACTTGTGAAGTGAATTAGTGACTTGAAATGTTTAGGTGTAGGTACTTGAAATGTGAACTTTTCATTTTGAATTTAGTTTAGTTTGGTAATTTGTGAAGTGACTTGAAAATGTTTAGGTGTAGGTACTTGAAATCTGAACTTTTCATTTTGAATTTAGTTTAGTTTGGTAACTTGGGAAGTGACTTGAAAATGTTTAGGTGTAGGTACTTGAAATGTGAACTTTTCATTTTTAATTTAGTTTAGTTTGGTAACTTGTGAAGCGAATTAGTGACTTGAAATGTTTAGGTGTAGGTACTTGAAATGTGAACTTTTCATTTTGAATTTAGTTTAGGTTGGTAACTTGAAAATGTTTAGGTACTTGAATTATATATTAGTGACTTTTGTTTTGAATTTAGGTACTTGAAATGTGAACTTGCGTTTTGATTTTAGTAAACTGTGGTCACTTGACAAGTGAATTAGTTACTTCAAAATGTTTAAGTGTAGGTACTTGAAACGCGAACTTTTCATTTTGAATTAAGTTTAGTTTGGTAACTTGTTAAGTGAATTAGTGACTTGAAAATATTTAGGTGTAGGTATTTAAAATGTGAACTTTTGTGACTTGAACTAATTATTTGAATGTGATTGATTGTGTAGATGGAACCTGATTATAGCTGGATATATCAACGAAATATTGATAATAGAATGAGTGAGACTGAGAATGAAGATGTGGATGATGAGTTGTAGTTTTTAGTCTTTTGTATGTTTTATAGTTTGGATTTGTAACCTCAATAAATTTTGTAAATAATTTAATTTTTAATGTTTGTATTCTTATGGTGGTTGGTTGATTGTATATTAAATGATTTGTGGGCTGTATTGTATATAATTTGATTCAATTTTTAATATTTGTAAATGATTGGTGGATTGTATTGTAAATAATTTGATTTTTAATGTTTGGATTTTGGAAATTTTCAATATTTTTTTTACAAAATTATCAAAAAAACCGACCACATGTGGTCCCTTTTCTTCTGAATTTTTTTAAGAAAAACCTACCACATTTGGTCCCTTTTTATATAAATTAATTAATTAAATCAATTACAAACCGACCACATGTGGTCGGTTTTTTTTATAAATTAATTAATTAATTTAAAGAAAACCGACCATTGGTGGTCGATTTTTATTAAAATTAATTTTATAAAAAACCAACCACTTGTGGTCGTTTTTTTTTCCTATTTTTTTTTCAATTTAAATAAAATAATAATGAATTTTAAAACTGAATATATATTTTTAAAAAAATCGATCACACGTGGTCGGTTTTTAAAAAGCTACCGCTACTTTTTCGACCAAAAATTTTGGTCGATTTTGTGACCGAAAAATGGGGAAAACTGATCACTTGTGGTCGGTTTTTGTGGTCGATTTTCTCCTTTTTTTTAGTAGTGATTTTTCTTATATAAATGTGTATGCGTTTCATTGTTTTTGTTCTATTTCAACCTCAAATAATGTCAAGAATTTCATTATTTTTTCTTATATTTCAGCCACAAACAATATCAAGGATTTCATTGCTTTCTCTTCTATTTCAATACTAGACAAGTGAAACTGTGCACATGAAAAAGAATGTTAGAATTGCTCTTGTGTAGTGATCAATCTGTAACCAAACCTGCTACAAGTATCCAAGAATTTGATTGAATTTTTAAAGAAACTGAATTGGAGAGAAACAACAACAAAAAGGGTTGTTTGTCATGGAAGAGGGAACTCAAATCATGGAGATCAACTTGATCTTGGTTCAATCCCTCAAAACTCCTGTCACTAACTTGCGTCGTATGAAAACTTACACCCTTATCTGATTTGATTTTATCGATACAAAAAGCGATAAAGGTGAAGATACATCACGAAATCCTCTATCACTGATTATACTTTCGAAAATCAAAAATTGATTCTACCTCATGTACCGTTGCTATGGCAGTTCTATTTATTCCTTCATATGTATCAACCTTTTTACAATATATATAGTCTAAAATAAGTTATTAATATATCTGATACATTATTATAACTTGTTTTAGCCTATAATATCTAACGAGTACATGAATATAATAAATGAAATTAAACATTTATTTGATACAAATGCATATTTTGTACCTCTTATATTTATATTTTTATAGAAAAAAAGTATAATGTAATATATTTACACTGAGATATATAATTATATACTGAAGATACATAATATATCTTAGTTCTTTGTGTTTGATATAAATGCATATGTTGCATCTCTTGTATTTATGTTTTTTATTGAAAAAAGTATAAAGTAATATATTTACGCCGAGATACATATTTAATTATTAACATGTTACAATGTAAAATTTTGTATCAACTATCTACAATTAATGAATCTTGTATATTCTTTGATTTATATGTGTTGTAAAATATTTAATATTCAAATTTAGAATGCAACGATGGACACGTGACTATGTAAAGGATATTTTTGTAACAACGTGTCTATAATAATTTAATTTATTTTCGTAATTATTAACATGTCATAATGTAAAACTTATAGCAACATATTTACAATTAATAAATCTCATATATTCTTTGATTCGTTTGTGTTGTAAAATATTTAATATCCAAATTTAGAATTGCAATAGTGGACATGTGAAAAGGTAAAAATCTTTTTGCAACAATGTATCTACAATAAATATCAAAAATCGTTCATTGCAAAATCAAAAAATTGCACCAAAAAAAATTCAGAAAAAGAGGAGAAGAAAGAATCTGCAAGTTGATTGGGGAGAAGAATAGTTTAAAAATCCACATAGTAACTGATTATGTAATTGAGGATTATTTAATGTTAAGAAGCGTGAATTGCTCCTATTTGAGCGACTGATTAGTTACATAAACATATCTGATGTCATGTATCTCTTTATGAAAAATGTATCTGAAAAACACAAAAGGAAATATCCTGTAATTTTAATAAAAGGTGGGATAATGTGTAATTAGAGATAAACATCCTAAAATTTATGTAAGTTTTACTTAGTTGAATACTTTTGTTAGCATTAGTATTGTTTTGGGCTTTATTTGAATTACTAATATCTATGGGATATAAAACTTACTAAAAATTACACAAACCAACAACTTAAGTTTCACTTATTACAAAAAATCTCATCTTTCCAATCATATTACAAAAATCTCATTTTTTAAGTTAATACATATACATAGCTTTCTATGTATATGTCGGCCTTGTTATGTATATGAATCGGCCTTATTATGTATATGTCGTCCTTGTTATGTATATGTAGGTCTTGTCATATACAAAGGATTCTATGTATATGTCGGTCTTGTTATGTATATGAATCGGGAGATAGAGTAAAGTAAGTAAGAGAGTGGGAGAGAATGTAAATAATTCTAATAAGGTAGGGATTTATGTTATTTTCACAAAAACTTATTGGACCATTCAAAATTCTAAGTTTAAACTTGAAATAATATGTTAAAAGATAAAAAACTATGAAAAAGTTTAAAAAATATTTATACATTACGTAATAGTAAATATTTTTAAAAATTGTACAAATGTAATATTGGGTTAGCTCAATTCAGTTTGACTTTTTTTTTTTTCTTTTTTTTTTTTTTTTTAGTTAAAAGCAAACCAAAATAATTATAATTGAGTTTTTCTTTCAATATCAAACCAATTCAAATCAAATCATTAGTCTGAATTTTTTGTCAGTTTGATTCGAGTTATGATTTGATGTAATTTATGGTTCGATTTGTTCACCCCTAAATAATAGTCTATATAAATATAATCTACCGTCAAACTTCTTTATAACAGTCCTGTTGGATTAGAATTTTTGAACTTTTATAACAATTGAGACTGTTATATATCTATCACCAACATTTGAAGTTTAAATATAACCAACATTTGAAATTTATATCTTAAATATTGCTTGACAACAACAGAAAATAAAAAAGAAATGAATGACACATTTGCGCTATGTTTACAATCTAGTAAATCATTTTGTGAAGATTTTATACAGTAAGCCAAATAATTAAGTTCAACCTTCGAATTCTAGATTGACACTCAACAACACCTGTAATAATATCATAGCGTAATTTCATAAGTAGGATTTAAAAAATTTAAATGTACGTAATATTTTATCTCTACCTGTACAATATTTTCTATAGACCGTTAGTTTAAATGATACGTGCCAAACTGCAAAATAGAATTCTAACAAATTGAAATTCTTAATCTGCCTAACTTTAACATTTTTCATACCCAACTCCATTAGGACCCCTTGTTCCTATAGCTACTAGCCCTAGGACAGGTTGTTGCAAGTAAATACAAGATGTTTTGCCTGTTCTTTTCATTTGTCTGATCCTGTCCATCACCAACTCACTCAAGAGTTTTAGAAGAGAATAATTCTCAAAAATTGTATTGCATAATGAAGATTACACGTATTTATGGATACAAAATAAAAGTAGTTACAAGAGATAAGAAGTCTACATTAGATTGAGTTATCCTAGAGGTTGTTATGATAAGGTTGAGTCATCATTTTGATTTTGAATCTGATAGGATTATCCTTAACACTCCCCGTAAGATTGAGGATCCATCTAGGAGACCAATCTTAGACCTGTTGAGGTGAAACTGATTCTTGGACAAGGCCTTTGTAAGAAGGTCAACAATCTGATTCTTTGAGGAGATGTGAGATATTCGAAGAGCATCTTTTTGAACCAAATCTCTAACAAAATGGATGTCAATTTCCAGGTGCTTCATTTTGGAGTGAAGAACTGAATTTTGACATGTGTATATGGTAGAGATGTTATCATAGTATATTGTGGGAGATAGAATCGAATAACCAAGTTCCTTCAAAAGAGATTTAACCCATTGAACCTCGGCAGCTGCGGCAGCAACGGACCTATATTCATCTTCAGTGGATGATCTAGAAACTGTCTTCTGCTTTTTAGAACTCCAGCCGATTGGAACATGGCCAAAATATAAAAAGAACCTAGAGGTTGATCGGCCTAATCGACATCAGAGAAAGCATGAAACTTTAAAGGAGATTGTGGAGTAATATGGAGACCAAGGGCAAAGTAGATTTCAGATATCTGAGAAGACGCTTAAGAGCCAACCAATGATGATGATTAGGAAAATGCATGAACTGGGAGAGTTTGTTAATAGTAAAGGCAATATCAGGCCTCGTAAGATTTAAATATTGCAAACTTCCAACCAGTTGGCGATAACGAGTGGGTTCAAGAGCGTCTTTGATGCAACGTGACTTGAATAAAAAACATGTTGTGGCAATTGGAGTTGACACTTCTTTAGCACCCTCCATGTTTGCATGCTGAAGAATCTTTCTAACATAATGATGTTCAGAAAGGAAAATACCTTTTGAACTTTTATGAACATCAACACTAAGAAAGAGAGACAACTCATGGGGATCTTTTAATTAGAACTGGGCTCCAATGGATTGAATAATCCACTTGATGAAGGACGAGTTGTTACTTATAACAATGATATCATCTACATATACTAAGAAATAGCAACATGTAGTACCTTGACAATATATGAAAAGAGATTGATCACTTTGTGATTGTCGAAAGCCAAACTTAAAGGTAAATGACCGTAGCGCTTGGTACCAGGCCCTCGGGGCATGTTTGAGTCCGTAAAGAGCCTTGACTAATTTACAAACATGGTGTTGTTTGGCTGGATCAGTGAATCCAGGTGGTTGTTTCATGAACACTTGTTCTTCTAATGGACCATGTAAAAAAGTATTGTTCACATCCAATTGAATGAGAGGCCAGGAATGTGTAACAACTAAAGTAAGCACCACACGAATTGTCACCGGCTTAACCACTTGGCTGAATGTCTCACCAAAATCAATTTCAGGTCGTTGGTTGTATCCCTTTGCAACCAACCAAGACTTGTATTTTTGAATTGAACTCTCTGTATTTCTTTTGACCCTATAAATCTACTTACAACCGACTAAATTCTGTTGAGAATCAAGAGGGACAAGAATCCAAGTACCATTTTTAACTAATGCATTGAATTCATCAGACATTGCTTAGCGCCACTCAGGATGGGCCAGAGCTTGTGCAACTGTTGTTGGTTCTAGTACTTTTGGTAAAGGATATTTTGTTACATGATGAACAAATTTAGGTTTATAAATGTTATTCTTAGAACGAGAGACCATGGGATGAGTGTTTTCCAGTGAAGAAGGATTCGTACTCGCATTTGAATGAGAAGGATTGGCATTTTCCATTGAAGGAGAAGAATCACAAGGTAATGACGATTGTTCAACAGGAGGATTGGAAGACGAAGATGAAGTTGGAAAAGAATTAGACTAGAATGGGATTATAGTGTGAGAAGATTCACTAAAGGGAATAACATACTAATTTGAATTAGATTTGAAATCTGAAGGATGGGTTTGATATGAAAAGTATTTTCAAGAAAGATAACGTGACGTGAGGTAATGCATCTTTTAGATTTAAAGTCAACAAATATATGCACTCTGATGCAAAGAGTAACCAAGAAATACACAGGGGACAAACTTGAGATCAAATTTGGACTTGGAATAAGGACGAAGACAAAGATAACAAAGGCAACTAAAGACACATAGGGATTGATAATTGGGAGAACGGTTAAAAAACTTTTAATAAGGAGAAAAAAACTGAAGAAGTGGTGTGGGAAGACGATTAGTAAGGTAGGTGGCTGTTTTGAATACAAAGGACCAAAACGAAGAATGCAAAGAAGGAGTTTGCAGTAACGTAAGGCCAGTTTCAACTAAGTGACGATAGCGACATTCCACAGCCCCATTATGTTGTGGGGTGTGAGGCGGTATTTGCAGATGATTTATACCACAATATTAAAAATTATTTTTGAGTGCAACATATTCTCCACCCCCGTTGGTGTAAATCGATTTTATCTTGACATTAAAGTTATTTTCGATAAGTTTTCGAAATGGTGGAAAGATAACTTACACGTTTGATTTAGCCTTTAAAGGAAAGAACCAGATATATTTTGTGTAATGGTCTACAAAGATAATATAATAACAGAATCCATCAAATGATTGCACAGGAGCAGGACACCATAAATCAGAATATAATAACTCAAGAGGTCTACTGTTTGTTAGAGAAGAAACGCCAAATGATTGACGATGACTTTTATTACATTGACAAGGATTACAAAGAAACGTTTTACTAGAAGATGTTGGTAATTGAAACTTTGACAAAATGAAATTAAAGATCCTAGCATTTGGATGACCAAGACATTGATGCCACGACTCTGATGATAGCTGAATGTTGAAGGAAACATGATTATTTGAAACGGCAGAAGACAGAAGCTTGTACAAAGATTGATCAAGTGGGCCTTTGAACTGAATCTCCCCCGTGAACTGATCCTTCACAAGAAAACAGTCAGAAAAGAACTCAATTGACACTTGTTTAGAATTACAAAACTTTGATACATATATGAGGTTGGTTTTAGCGGAGGGAACACACAAAGCATTAGAAAGATGAAATTTTTTGGTAGGGAGAGAAATAGTACCAGAACCAACATGTGAGATGGACAAACCTGAGTCATCAGTTTGGTGTAGCTCGTTACTACCATCATATGGTAAATGAAGCGAAAGGTTGCCCAAGTCATTAGTGATATGATGAGATGCACCAGTGTCTAACAACCATTGCTGATTGGATCTTGAATTAGCATTAGAGTAGTATGCTTGGGGATTCTGTGAAAACAAGTCCCTAAAATAGTCACGCGCTCGATAACACCGTTTTACATGATGCCCCAATTTGTCACAAAATTGACATTGAACTTTGGCTTGAGATCCCGTGCCTCGAGATTGTTGTCTTGTTGCAGAATTTTGAGGTTTATATGATGAGGAGTTCACTGGAAAACCAACATTAGCATTTTCATATTAAAAATACTGGTTTTTCCCTGAATTACCTTATTTTTACTGATACAAAGATCTAGTATTTATACCCTTGCGGACAAGATTTGCTAAGATAAGGGTGGTGTCAAATACGGGATCTATTTGTTTCAAATACAATTCATGAGCCAATAACTTGTCTTGGAGCTCATCAAATGATATAATGGTATCTCTCGCATGAATAGCTGCAACAATATCTCAAAATTCAGAGCCAACACCATTAAGAACGTGAACCACAAGATCTACATCAGTAACAGGACTTCCGCACAAGGAGAGTTCCTCGATAATTGATTTGATAAGCTAAAGATATTCAGCAACTGGACGTGAATCTCTCTTTACTCTAGAGAGTTTGTCACGCTGTCACGACCCAAATGTCCATGAGTGGCACCTACACTAATCTTTCTGTGGGAGAATTATCTAAACCGAACCATTACCCAAACACTTAGTCAATAGTAAGATGATATTATTATAAAACCAACTTAATAACAATAATCTGGAGCTAATCATTATTAATGCGGAAGTCAACAAACTACTTACTAAAATTTCCAAGACCCAAAAGTCATCGTACAAGAACTACTAACAAAGATCATGTTTAAAGAGATATCCAAAAATAAAGTAAATAAAAATATTTCATTGTCCGAAGATGGACAAGAATAAATAAGATGATCCATGACAGTCTGGAGATGGAGTGCTCACTCTTGGATCAAGATCTGTTATCAAACTTTAAAGGTGAGGTCATGCCTGAGCCTCTAGAACACTTTCTGCACTCAACAAAAGAAGAGTACAGGGTAGTATCAGTACAAACCACTATGTACTGGTAGGTATCATAGGCCAACTCAATTTAATAATATGTACACAACATAAATCAAATAACAAGTAGACAGGCATCATCACACAACAAATACTAAATGAATCAATAATACAACAATAACAGATCAAATATTGCTCACGAATAATCCACATAACCATCAAGAGTATCAACCACTACTGTAAACATCCACAAACTCAACACAAATATGTAAACACATGCTATAGGACTTATTTTTGCCCAAATAGTCATGAACTGCAGGGAACAATCTATGTTCATGTAACGTACCAGCGTGGTACCCGATCCAATATATACCTATCCGTATCGACGTGGTACCTATCCAACATAAACATATCCGTACCGGCGTGGTACTCGATCCAACATAAACATATCCTTACTGGTGTGGTACCCGATCCAACATAAACATATCCGTACCGGCGTGGTACCCGATCCAACATATAAATATCCGTACCAGCGTGGTACCCGATCCAATATAAACATATTCGTACCGGCGTGGTACCCGATCCAACATATAAATATCTGTACCGGCGTTGTACCCGATCCAACATAAACATATTCGCACCGGCGTAGTACCCGATCCAACATATAAATATCCGTACCGGCATGGTACCCGATCCAACATAAACATATCCGTACCGGCGTGGTACTCGATCCAACATATAAATAGCAAATTTATACAAACCCTACAGCATACAATACAATGTACCAAGTTTTACAAGTACACTTGAAGTCATAAGACATTTTATCAAGTAAATTTTCAATAATCATTTATACACGCATCAACAATCTAAACATCGCTTATTATATTTATTTTCAACTCAAAAGTCAAATCAAACTTCAATTTCAATGAATTTCAGACAATGAATTTCAGACGTAGAATTAATGCCTAACTAACTACACCAAAAATATCTTCTGTCCCAATATAATCTTAGCATCGCTACTGTGACAATGTTATTACCAAAATTAAGGAAAACAAATATAGTCAAATCTGCGTTGCACTTGCTACTGCCGATTGTATCACCATATGCACTATTTCCTATAAACAAATTCACCATACGTTATTTCACCACTGTACGTACTTTTCTTATATAACTCATAATAAGGATAGAAGAAGAACTGTAAGTGGACTTTAGCCTAATGCCACTGCGCCACTTGTTCTTATATAGTCCTTAATAAGGACAAAGATAATGCTAATGAATACTGCAAACATTTTATATATATATATATATATATATATATATATATATATATATATTCTATTTTCATCTTATCATCTCATGAACAAAAATTATAGAATATACTCACCCGGAGTTGTCAAGAAGGATATTTCCCAAAACTGCAACGGCGAAACACGTTCGTACCCTTCCACTTGCCCTAATATCTGATGATCTTAATATTATAAATGATAAACTCTAATCACTTAATTTTATTCTTATATTAATTATATAAGTAAATAAATTATTATTTTGATCCACTAATTTATTAATTAAATTAATTATCTAATATCCAAAACTTATAATAATGTCTTAAAATTTATTCACAACTCCATAGAAATAAATCAAATAATTAAATTGACTAAAAAGTATGTTCCAAACCTATTGGAATCACTAAAATACTAATTCGAGGTCATCTTGATTGAACTTGATCATTATCAAGCTTTAACTCAATTTAAACTCAATAACTCAATCAAACTCAATAATCCAACTAATGACTTAATTACTTCCGAACACCTCAAAAATTGGTACTACTCATCCCGTGAGTCATAATTCTCGTACATAAACTATAGGAAGAGCTAGAATAAGGAAGATGAAAAGATTTCACAAACAATCGGGAGGGTCGTTACACATGCAAGGATAAAATCTGCGTAGCTGATTTGTTTGCAAATGCCATTTGTAACTTGGTCCATGCCTCCACTGAGGTTGTGGCATCTGCGATGGTATTCATTACAAAAAATGATATAGATACAATTATGGCTGCCAAAATTAACTGATCTTGACAGTCCCAAAATTCATAATCAGGATTAGAGACCTGTTGACCATCTTTATCAATGGTGGTTGGAGGTGACTTGCTGACACCAGTGACATCACCTATAAGATTGTGACCACGAAATAAGGGAGTAATTTGGGCTCTCCAAGTGGGGTAGTTTTGAGAATTGAGTTTCAATGGAAGTTGAGATCCATTGATGGAAATTAAAGTTATTCCAGAAAAGTGAGCAAGATTATTTGTGCTAGAGGATTCCATGAGAAAGAAAAAAAATCAGCGGTTATTCAGAAGTAAGTTGGATCACTGCGCCAATACCATGAAGAGTTTTAGAAGAGAATAATTCTGAAAAATTGTATTTCATAATGAAGATTACACGTATTTATAGATACAAAATAAAAGTAGTTACAAGAGATAAGAAGTCTACATTTGATTGAGTTATCCTGTAGGTTGTTATGATAAGGTTGAGTTATCCTTTTGATTTTGAATCTGATAGGATATGATTATCCTTAACACTCACTCACGATATTTCTATCTTTCTTTTATCAAAATCTATCAATTTAGTACTATTAAAATGAAGCGGGCTGAGTAAATTAAATGAGCTTCTTTCTTAAACATACCACACCACAAGTACACCAACGTGGAATCTCAAGCACTATTTCATATATGTCCAACCCTTAGAGTGAGACTAATCATATTGACATCTACTCACAAATGCACATTCTACATTTGGGCCCTTTTTCTCAGGAAGAAAGTCAATACTTAGTTCGGTAAGATGAGTATGAAGATGACATATCGATAGTGTAGGTCCAACTTAGTATTTTTGCCTGTTTACAGGCCAATTTACTATCTTTATAAATTTGTTCACGTCTTTGAAGACGCATACACAAAAAGAATCAATCAAATTTTTGATAATAAATTCTTGATTGATATGCATGGTACGCAATTAATCTTTAAAAAATATTTCATGTTATGATGGTGATATGAAACTTAGTTTAAAGGGAAAATTATTTGGTGTGAGAATAGGTTCCTTATTAATAGTTGAAAAGAAAATTTGTTTATATATAATGTGTAGTTGATACTTTAATTGCGATGAATTCATATTTTTTTTTAGAGAAAACCATTCAAAATTAGTCCAAAGAGAACAATATAAATCTTTGGGATGTTCCAACAAATACAAATATAAATAAATAAATCCCTTCCTTAATAAAACTAATTACATAATATCCCCGGTGCTATTTCTCTCTTCCGATTTTGGAAAAATACATATACATGTCATTGATCCTCATACGTTGCTCCAATGTATGATGAAACTGTTTGGCCTATATTTATGAAAACAAAATATCAGCTATCCTTATTCAATTGCTTAATTTAAGGCATTAATAGATGTTGTGATTTATTGGATACTTACAAGTAGTAACTGATATTCAAATTCAAAAATATCACCACAATATATTTTTTTTTTGAAATTTCTTTTTGAAATACAAACTGAAAAAAAAATAATAATTGACATCTTCTTTCGTCTTTTTTTTCAAAATCAATATGAACATTGTTATATTATTGCGGCATTTCGGTTCTTGGCAGTCAGAAATTATTTATGAACAACACAAAAGTGATGGAATTGTGATTTCAGAAAGTAGCACATTCTTGAAATTGATTTCGACGATTGATACGGAATTGAATATTGATGAATGTCGGAAAAAATTAAAGTAAAATACATTGTTGAAGGTAATTCCTCTCCAATTATTATAAGAAATGATAATGGAGTGAGAGTATACATTGAGTTGAACAAAAGTTTTTCAGGTTTTGTTAATTATCCGTTGTGGATTACAACGTTTGACATGTCCTATAAAAAGATTGATTTTGATCGTGAAACCGGTGCTGTTCTTTGTGTTGAAGGAACTGAATCTGATGCTTTTATTGAATGTGCATTATTTCTTTATAAATTTACAAATCGTTAATAGAAATCACAGTTGTCGTATAGAGTTGTTAAGTTTTGTTATTTTTTTTCTTGTATGTATTGTATTATATTATACGTTGAACAAAATGAAACTATTTACTTAAAATTTCGGCTGGCTTTCTCTCTCTCGATTTTGGGTAAAATACTTAGACATGTCGTGGATCCTCATACATTGCTGGAATGTATGAGAAAACTGATTAGCCTATATTTATGGAAAGATAAATCAAATACTATCTTTATATTCCTTAATTAACGCCATTAATTACCTATTATTATGTGATATATGATTAAATATAGTAACTGGAATTTAAATTCAAAAATATCTTAAACATCAACATTAATTTTCTTTTTTGTTCGATTACGATCTGAAATAAAATAAAAGTTACATATACATGTCGACCACATCTTATACATTAATGAAATGTATGAGGTAAATCGTTTTTTCTATATTTAAGAAAATTAAATCAACCACCTTAATTATCTAATTTATTGATTAAATCAGACACCTATATTTAAGTAAAGTAAATAAGAAACCTTAAATCAAGCACCTTAATTAATGAAAATTACTAATTTATTGGTTAGTGATATCTTAAAATTAGTTACAGTAATTCAAATTGAAAATAATTTAATACATTCAAAAATTAAAAAAAAATCATGAATATCTATGTATAATACATAATACGACCTCTTATTTGCAATTGTTTTTAAAAAAGTTCATAAAAATATTATTTCTTATAAATCATTATTTTTGATGTGTATAAGGTCTAAAAATCAAATTGCATTAGATGAGGTGATATGTATGTATGTACAAAATATTATAGGTTACATTGACCTTATACATAACAGTCTTATGTATAGTGTAATTAATTAAATGTATAATGTTGACATTAGCGGAGTTTCAAAATGTACTATGTTGAAGAATATACATAACTTGATATGTATAATGTCAAAAATCAAATTGCATCAGGTGGCTTTTAATTTTTTTTTAAAATAATATAAGCTCTTGAATATTTGAATCTATACATTAATATGGTAACCTTATACATGTTCATTTTATGTATTATATTATAGTTATGTGAATTATTGATTGAACAACTCATGCTGACTTAAGAATAATGCTTTCTTATACACAACTTGATATGTGTAAAAATGAACAAACAACAAATATCAACCACATACTCGTACACTACTTAGTAATGTATGAGGGTTGAATTGAACAAATAACAGAATTTAACCACGTCCTCATACATTGCTTAGTAATATATGAGGACTAAAGTAACAATATCTATATGACTTTAAATAATATTGTATGAGATGGTATAATACATTACCATTATGTATAATAGTTAGACATCGTTATAAAATACAAATAACAAATATGAAATTTATACTCCAACAACAAATATACATCGATTTTAGTCACGGTGGGAAAGAGCATATCCTCATAAATCAATTTGGAGTATAGGGGCGTCGACTTCGACTGCGAATGAACGACTGTTTTCGGCTTCTACCATAACTCTGCTGCTGTATTTGGTGGCGAAGTGGCGGAGCTATTGCCGGAAGGTTAGCCGGAAACGGTGGCAGGGATGCTGGAGCTTAAATTTGAATCATCACCAACACCAAAGAAAAATTCGAATCTAAATTTGATTTGGTAAAGTTGAAAAAAAAACTTAAAATTTAATGAAGAAGGTGAACTTTATTTAGTTAATGGTTGATAACTGAAAAATTTGAAATTCCTGAGATAATGTTAGCTTGATTGCAGGCGTAAATGAAGGAGTAGAGATATGGAGCAAAAATCGGTACACAAAAAAGGAGCAAATAATAGCATTTTGATATGTATGAGGGGGATGAGAGAGAAAGAGTAAATTTAAGGGATTTAGGAAATTATTTTAGGATTTTTGTAATTACTTTTCTAATATGGAATTTTATGTAATAAGGTAAAGTTACCTTGTGTATATATATGTAAATTTTAGTTTTTTCAAAACATATATTTAGACTGAAATATCTAACTTAGCAATATCAATTTTTTTAATATTAATTTCATCTATTATCTCAATATGATATCCATTTCAATAAGTATTTTTAAAACTCAACAAGTTTCTAAGAAACTAGATAAAGTAAGTTTTTTCCCCTTAGGCAGAAATCATATCTTTTTTCGAAGCCTTCAATCAATTTTAAATTGCCAAATAGAATTCTAACAAATTGAAATTCTTAGTCTGCCTAGCTTTACATTTTTCATACCCAACTCCATGAGGACCACTTATTTTTTTAGCTACTAGCTAGGACAAGTTGCAAGTAATAAAAGACGTTTTGCCTGTTCCTTTCATTTGTCTGGACTTGTCCATTACCAACTCACTCACGATATCTTCATCAAATTTTCTTCCACCAAATCTATGAAATTTAGTACTATAAAAATGAAGCGGGCAGAGTAAATTACATGAGCTTCTTTCTTAAACATACGACACCAGAGTACACCTACGTGGAAGCTCAGCACCATTTCATTTATGTCCCAACCGTTAGAATGAGACTAATCAACTGGACATCTATCTACTCACAAATGCACATTCTACATTTGCGCCACTCTTTTTATGAAGAAAGTCAATATTTAGTTCGGCAAGATGAGTATGAAGATGGAAGATTGCTAGAGTAGGCCGAATTTAGTGTTTTTGCCTGTTTACATGCCGATTTACCATCTTTATAAATTTTTCCTCATCTTTGAAGACGCATACACAAAAAGAATCAACCAGATTTTTGATAATAAATTCTTTATGTGTGGCACACAATTTATCTTTAAAAATGTTTCACGTTGTGATGATAATATGAAACTTAGTTCGATGAGAAAATTATTTGATGTGCGAATAGGTTCTTATAAATAATTGAAAAGAAGATTTGTTTACAAATAATGTGTAGTTGATACTTTAATTGCTATGAATTCGATTTTTTAGAAAAAATCATGTAAAATTAGTCCAAAGAGAACAATATAAATCTTTGGGATGTTTCAACAAATACAAATATATATTAATTAATTTCTGCATGAACCAAAAAAAGAGCTGTCAATTTTTCCAAAACATATTTTTGGACTGAAATATCTAACTTGGCAATATCAAGATTTTCAAATCAACCAACATGGCTTGTGGTGTAGTGATGAGACTACTCCACCCTTAACCAGAGGTCAATATCAAAATTTTAAATCAACCAACATGGCTTATGGTGTAATTATGAGAAAATCTTGTTGGGAGTGTCACCCCTAGAATGGATCCTGCAATGCGTGATCTAGATTAGTCGGGGCTCCAACGCGAGTACCGAACATCAGATGAAAAAAAAAAAGAATTTTCAAATTGATTTCATCTATCATCTCAACATGTTATCCATTTCAATAGGTATCCTTAAAACTCGAACAGTTCCTTGAGGACTAGTATTGTAAGTTTTGCCTCCTTAGGCAGAATTTTAATAGTATTTTCAAAGCCTTCAATCAATTTCGAATTATCAAAATTAACGTAACATTTGGTTTTTCTCATATATATATATATATATATATACTAGGTGTGATATGGCTCGTGTCAGCACTGGCTCAACGTGAAGAACAATTTTATATTAACTATTGTGATTTATATACTTTTTACGTAATTTTTTAAATAATATATACTACACTCTCTGTCTAATTTTGTATGGTATTGATACAATTTTCAGAGTTGACTAAATTTTTTACATATTTTTTTAAAAAAATTTAAATTATAAATTATTTTGATTTATAGTATTTTGTCTTCTATCCCAATTTATCTAGCAGTAATAAAATTTAGAAAGTCAACTAAATATTTTTTACGTCTTTTAAATTATTTTATGTTGCTAATTATTATGATTTATAATACTTTTACGTAATTCTCAAATATATAACAGATTAAAATGAAAAGTAAAATAAAAAAATATAAAAGGAAATATCTAAGCAGACAACATAAACAATCATGATCTGCTATCTGTTTATCATCCTTATAAGTGAAGTAATAAATCACAAATGTCAATTTAAGTGGCACAATGCTTAGATGGCCATAATAATAAATTAGATGTGATATAGTAAAAAACCACGATTGACATAGCGAAACAAACATGCTTTAAATGTCTTACAACAACTAATTAGAAGTGATATAGAAAATTACTATAAAAAAAAATTGTGAAACAAATTTAAGTGAGCCTCACGTCAAGTTAATTTAAAACATCAAGAGTTAATTTATCATTTTATGTCTATATTACCCTTTTATTAAATATCATTAATTTTTTATTATTAGATGACTTATAATAATTAATTAGGGGAGATATTTAGTAAAAAATGATATACCAAAATTACTATAAAAATATTTGTGATTTTTTTTTCCAGTGAACCTCGTATAAGACGCCAAGTTAATTTAAAACATCAAGAGCTAATCTATCATTTTATGTCTATATTACTTTTTTTATTAAATATTATTAATTTTTTAATACTTAGATAACTTATAATAATTAATTTGGGGAGATATTTCGTAAAAAGTGATATGTGGAAAAAATTTAAGTGGGTCTCATATAAGACGTCAAGTTAATTTAAAACATCAAGAGTTAATTTATCATTTTATATCTATTTTACCCTTTTTATTAAATATTATTATTTTTAATACTTAGATGACTTATGATAATTAATTAGTGGTGATATTTAGTAAAATTATGATATAAAATTATGATTGAAGCAGCTAAAGCAGTCATGTTATAAATGCCTATTTTACTTTTTTTATTACATATTATTATTTTTAATATATAAATGACTTATAATAATTAATTAGGGGTGATATAATAAAATCACGAAGCAAGCAACTCGCTCAATTAAAACATCAAGAGCTAATTTATCATTTTATGTGTATATTACTTTTTTTAAAATATTATTAATTTTTTAATACTTAAATGACTTATAATAATTAATTTGGGGAGATATTTAGTAAAAAGTGATATAACAAAGTTACTATAAAAAATATTTGTGGAAAAGATTTAAGTGGGTCTCATATAAGACGTCAAGTTAATATAAAACATCAGAGTTAATTTATCATTTTATATCTATTTCATCTTTTTATTAAATATTATTATTTTTGAATACTTATATTACTTATAATAATTAATTAATGATAATATTTAGTAAAATTATAATTGAAGCAGCTGAATGAGACATGTCATAAATGTCTATTTTACTTTTTGTATTAAATAGTATTATTTTTTAATATATAAATAATTTATAATAATTAATTAAAAATAATATAATAAAATTACGAAACAAGCAGTCTGCTCAAGCAGACATGTTGAAACTATAGCTCATTTCTAATATTGTAGTAATATATAAGTATTGGCATGCATGCATTGTTCAACTATTACAAATATTTTCCTAATTAATCATTGATTTAAATAAAATGTGAGAAATATCCACGTATTCTTTTAGATGCAAAATATGCACAAAGTGAACATTGTAGCATTGTAGGTTTGTTACTAAACAAAGCATGGTATAAATTATGAAAACATGGTCATCTATATATCTATATAATATATTAATATTATTATTATTATTATTAATAATAATTATTATTATTAATATATTAAAAGTGTGAAGGGTCTTAGAAATATTATTTGAGTTTTTGCTCTCCATTAAAAATCTTTGTTTTAAACAAAATCATCTTTTTACTATTTTTTCCTAATATTTAAGAGTTAAAACTTAATTAAATATATTTTGATAAAACGTTTCCTTATTAGAAGTCATCAGAATTAATGACAACTAATACTTTTTTCATTAGTTTAAGAATTTTAAATTAACTAAATTTGATTTGAAAAACATTTGAAAAATCTAAAAATAAATCTAAAAACTTTAGAATAAGAAAAATTTAAGAAATATCAAAATTTTTAAAAGTTTTAAGTACAGAATAAGAATGTAATGTATGATTTTGTAAAAAATTGACTTTAAAAACAAGGAAAGATTTTAAATATAGAAAAAAAAAGAAAATAATCATACCACAACTATAGTTCAAATTGACGCGTCTCTCCTAACCTCTGGCAGCAAGGAAAAGAGGTACTACATAACAAATGCAAAAGTAATATCCATCAACCACTTGAACTTCGGGTGGTAATATATATATATCTACGTGCGTGTGCTTATACTAAAATATATGTTTAGGTTTACATTATTATATTAAAGTGTGAAGGATCTTTGAAAAGTGACCTAAATTTTTTACACTTCATTAAAATCTCGGCAATAGATAAAATTATTTAATTTTAGATAATCAAACTTACACATGCGAACAGTGGTGGACCCAGACTTTTCACCAAGTGGGTTCAATATATAAAAAATAAATGCACAACAAATGAAAAATTAAGGATATTTTTAGAAAAATTAGCATGTTTTTAGGAAAAAAAGTTGAAAAATAAACTTTTTTTTAATCCAAAAACGTGGCTGCTGTAGCCTGTAGGTTGTTGCTCAAAAGTATTATAAAAAGGACTGTTTAAAAAGTTCTATCAAAAGTATTATAAAAAGGACTGCTACAAGCTAGGTTCGAACTTGCAACGTGGACTTTCAAATTCGAACCCGCTTCCACTAGACCAACACCTTAACTTGTTTAAAGTGGGTTCAAATTTAAATATATACTGTTATACTTATAAGGACTGATTATATATACACATATATACGGTATAATTTTTCAACGAAGTGAATTCATATGAACCCACTTGAACCATAGTGGGTCCGCCCCTGCGTGAGAATCACGTGCAATTAAACTAGTTAATACGAAAAATAGGAATGAAAATATTTATACTATTATACATCTATCATCGATCATTATGTTTTCTTCATGATCAAAGAAATATGCTATATTTAGATGCATAATTAAACTCAACATTATCTTCAGAAATAAGAATTGATTCAGCATTAATATTCATCTTCTTTAAGAATGTTGGACGGAGCTTAATCAGGTGCTTTGACGTAAGACAAATACGTATTAATCACTGTCTTTTCCTTTCACATCAAAGATCGGTGAAAATTTATCTCATTCACTTTAGGAAATAAATTTGAAATAGATCGATTTTACATTTTTTATATATAAAGAATGTAATAATTAATTTCAGGGTTAACCGATTATTAAAAATATCTCTATTAAATTAATTTTTAATTACAAAATCATTCAATTTTGATTAAATATCCAAAATAAAATATTTTTGTTGGAATTGGATGGTTTTTCTCAGGCCAAAATGTTGTGTTAGGATATTTAGTGAAAGTCGAGATATTTCATAGTTTATTAGAAATTAATTAATTTGATGATTTTCCATGAGCAATCTTCGTATAATTTTTTAATTAATGTAGGTGGTGAGAATTTGAAGACCTTCATGGATTCATCTCTCTTTTGCGTGACAATATTTTCTACTACATAGAAACTTTCAATTTTTGCATCATCATCATTTAAGTTGGAAAAAGGAACATCTTAATATATTCTTCAATTACTTTTCAACTTAACTTTCGACATTTGCATCATTTCATTTGTAGGTATAAATATAATGGCAGATATATTCTTCGATTACTTTTCAATGTAACTTTGTACATTTAATCATTTTCAATTGTAGGTTCGAATAAAATGACAAATATAATCTTCTATTTTTTTTTTCAATTCAACTTTTAACATTTGCATCATTTTATTTAGATAGGAAAAGATGACATTTTCTTGTACGATTCGATTATTTTTTCAACTTAGAAAGTAGCTCAATTAACTAAATTCAATTTAATTAGAAATGGAAATATTTACGCAACAAAGTGACTGACATACGTAACATTTTGCTAATACTCAGAAAATGAATACCATAATTTTTTATCTACCAATAACCGCATGCATTGCATGATGAATGTGAAAAAGTAGACCATAGTCTTTATAGTAAGGCACAATACATAAATATACCTTTTAACTTGGTCTTTGACCACATCTATGACCTCCAACTTTGGGTTTGCATAAGTAGACACTTAAGCTTGTATAAAGTTGAACAGGTAGACACATATGTCAACGTCCTATATGGCCAATTCTCGTCCTACATGACGTCCTACGTGTATTATGTCACATAAGATATACATGTCTATTTGTTCAACTTTATATAAGTTTAAGTGTCTACTTATACACACTCAAACTTGGAGGTCATAGATGTAATTTGAGAATAAGTTAAAGAACATATTTATGTATTATGCCTTACAGTAACTTAATAAGTACTTTATGTAGCTTTTCTATAGTATTTCATCCCTCCTTCACTCAAAGTGCATTTTTTGATGATTCGCATGGTCCTTACTATCATTTTTCTCTCTTTTTCTTCTTCTTATTTTTAAAGATAAGTTGTAGATGAATCGGTTCAAATCACCTCATGTAATAATCGATTTTTTAGTGCCTTATTCTAGGCACTTCGAGTTGATGAGGGATAGACGAATATTATAAATAGACATGAAGAATCTTTTATGCATTTGATCTTTGATATTATTTCGGCAATAATGAAAGCTAAGCTAGTATTTGTTATTAATCCTTCCGTTATGTAGCTATGCCTTATAATCGGATGTTGTTATGAAATATAAAGTAAATACAAAAAGAATAGAGAAAGAAGAGGGGAGACTTCTTTATTTCTCATGAGGATTCTTGAGGAGTGATTACAATGAAGGAAAACCCTTTATTTATAGGGGAAAACTAACTTTGGAGTTTCTAACTTTTCCATAAATAGACATTCACTATATATGGTAAAGTAGACATTCACTATATATGGTAATATATTTATAATACTCCTCCTTGAATGTCTAATTGATAGATAATGTGTCTCGTTAAAACCTTACTAGAAAAAATTCAATGGGAAAAAAATCTAGTGAAGGAAGAAGAGTACACATCTCCAACAATACACATATAGGTTGCCTCATTAAAACCTTACAAGGAAAACTCAATGGGACAAAACCTCGTAAGGAAAAAAGAGTACAACACGTATTAACTCCCCCTAATGAGATCATCCTTGAATCTTTGCATCCCGATCTTGTGCACTATCTTTTTGAAAGTTGAAGTTGGAAGAGACTTAGTAAATAAATCAGCCGCACTGTCACTCGAATGAATCTGTTGCACGTTAATGTCACCATTCTTTTATAGCTCGTGTGTATAGAAAAAATTTGTATTTTATTAATTCTACAAATGAATGATTGTTTGAATGTTTATCAGGTTAAGGTTTTCTCAAATTATATTTACTCAATTTATGAATCTGAAAGAAGATATATTGTCGATCTTGCAAGTGAATCATGCAATCGTGGGAGGTTTCAAATTGATTAGATACCATGTTCTCATGTTATTGCAGTTTTAAAAAGTAAAAATGTTGATGACTTTGGCACCTACTTCTATGAGTAGTATAAGTCAAGTACTTTGGTGAAGACCTATGAACTTTCAATTACTTTGATGCCAGATAAGAAGGATTGACATATTCCTGAAAGTATAGAGGAGGAAGAAGTGTTGTCATCGAAATATAAAAGACTACTGGGAAGATCAAACAAAAAGAAGATTAAGAAATCTAGTGTATGTCTGTCGTCAAGAACAAATTATTGTGGACGATGTGAACAAACGGGTTACAATAGACTCTCTTGCAACTTTTTTTCGAAGGAGAGATGATTTGTAATGGAATGTGCGTTGGCTAATTAATCACTCATTGATCATTGTCTATTTTTCTTTAATATTTTTTTGAACAATTTTAATTTGATAATAACACGATGACATGTAATTACTTTAAAAATTATTATGCCAATAATATTAGTTTTCTTTACCTGTTAGTATATTTGCTTTATTTGATTGATACTTTCAAAAAAATGTGATTGTTTTATAGCTACGTAATTCATCCTGTAATATGTGTGTCGTACCACATTCGTGGTATATACATACTTAGTCATAGTTAAGTATTATTTGTTCTTAGTAACATCAATTTTGCGCGTTATAATATTTTTTTTTACATTCCATAGAAGAATATAGTTAAGGATTTTGCTTTATGTATATGACTTTAATATACACGTATTTCCTGTTATCAAATGTTTATGACATATTTATTGATATGAATACAAAATACATATCAATTAGTATGAAACTCTATAATACGACAATTATAAGACTTTAAATTCACATACATAAAAATTGATATGTCAGTTAATTAACAAGAACATTGAATAAGTTAAGAAGTTGTATTTGAAAGATATTTTCAATATTAATAAATAATAGTGTGAAAAGACTCTTGTCATGTTATTGACATGCATATACAGACCATTGTTTTAAGTATATATGTTTAAAATATCATTTGATATGAGTTTGAAAGGCATATACATAGCATTTAAGCTAAGTCCTATCTTATTCTCTATGTATATGACTTCATACACATATCGGTTATTGTAGGACACCTATAGCATATTATATATATGTGTATCAGAAACTTATCTGATACATATGCCTAAGATATGCATATCAAAATTATTTATCTATACAAGTCTTTTACATATGTATAGGTAATTATACGATATTCATATACATACCAGATAACTCATGTCATACTCATAACTTCTTTGTATATGAAGTCATATACATAGAAGATAATATACTTTCAAATAACTTTCATATATATATATATATATATTATACATAAGATCAGATAAGTTTATGAAAATCATATACACAATAGATGTTACACATATGTTACCATAACTGTTATGTATATAATTTACATATACCTGACTTAGAGATATGTATATCTAAAAATCATATACATATACTTGCTATGTAAAAGGTATTCATCCATACATGTCTTTTAGATCTGTATAGATACCTATATGATATTCATATACATATCAGATAACTAATTTCACATCCTTAACTTCTTTGAATATGAAATCATTTACATAGGATATAAATTTATAGAATCAGATACCTTTCAAATTACTTTCATATACATATCTTATATATAGGATCAGATAAGTTTATAAATATCATATACACAATATGTTATATATATCCTACCATAACTGGTATGTATATAACTTACATATACCTGGCTTATAAATATGTACATATTAAAATCATATACATAACAGAAAAACACATATACATAACCTTGTACAAGTATTATACATATACATATTATGTGAAAGTTATTCATCCATGTCTTTTAGATCTATATAGATAGCTATATGATATTTATATGCATACCAGATAACTAATTCCATACCCTTAACTTCTTTGTATATGAAGTCATATGCATAGGAGATAAGTTTATAGGATCATATACCTTTCAAATTACTTTCATATACATATCTTATATATAGAATTAAATAACTTTATAAATATCATATGTACAATATATTACATATATCCTACCATAATTGTTATGCATATAACTTATATATACCTGGCTTGTCGATATGTATATATGAAAATCATATACATAACTTAAAAGCACATATACGTAGCCTTGTACAAATAATAAACAATCCAAATAATAGCATGCAAAAATCCAAAATAAGATAACATCCATACATAAGTTAATATGTTATATTCTCTTTGTACAAGTCTTTAAGTCATTCAGATTTCATACAAATCAACACTAATATTTTGATAATCAGTTTGCACCAAAAAAAAGTACTTCATCAGAGGCATCTGTAAGCCTATTCTATGCTAACTATTCCTGATTCATCAAGTGGGGGAACATAATTTGACCTTGGTCTTGAAGGATCGTCGTTGTCACTAACATAGCGTTTCTCTGCTTTGCATACACCGTAATTTCAAAAGAGTGATGCTTATCTCATCCCATATGATTCTACTTCAAAATCATCTAAAGGTATTGCATTTCCTTTCACTGAGATACTCTGCATACCTAGCAACTAAGACACTGCAACCCCTGAGTTATTAATTAAATTGAGTTAACAAAAAGAATTACACAAATAATATAAGTATGAATGCGTTATCAATTCTTGATTAAATTAAAATGATACTTACAAACTATCATGACTCAAAAATGAGGGTCATAATGGCACATTTCGTGACGTACCTTGACAAGTAAGACTATCATCAAACTGATACAAAAAGAAAAAAAAGAAAAATATCCCACGGTAAGTTTTCTAGAACAAAGTCGAATTATACAAGTAATCATAACAATGCGGAAGGAACTTATCCAAAATACCAATCATTCCTAAAATCAGGTGTCAATAGTGTAAGAACTACTAATACAATTCAAGAGTCAAATACATCAGAAAAATAACCACAAAGAAATAATATCTGTCTTCGAATACTAATAAGACATAACTACTATAGAAAAATTGAGGTGAACTTCGGACACACGAATGCTCAATCGCTACCTTGGAAGCTCCAACAATCGCCCTAGTAAAGCAAGCCGAGGCACACTCCGACTAGGACCTACACCGAAAGGGCACAGTAGACATGAGTACGGCTCACCTATATTCAATAGGTATCATAGACTGACCAAGCAAATTAGTAAATAAAGCATACAAAATATATATTAAGGGCACGTCACTTGCAATCAAAAAATATCCCATAATGGTAGTCCACACCGCTTACACTAACAGTTATAATATATCACATATATTGCAACTTTACAACAAAATAGAACACAAGTATGCATTATATCACATATAAGTAGAACAAGAGGGAACATGCATATACAAGATCATCAAATACAAGTAAAAGAAGATAAAATAATTACATAAATGGCAAGTTAATATGATAGTACAACACAATATAAACACAATAAAGTAAGTGCAATGTATATGATGATGATGATGATGCACGAGGTCGTCGCACAACCTCCGGGACCGTCGCAAAATCTCCCTATACACCTACGGAGGCAAGCCTCCCAACGCAGGACCCATGAGGGGTTAGTCAACTCGTATACAATCCACATATATCATATCTTATTTTTGACACATCCCTCAGAAAGGTGTTATCAGGTGTTGCCAGTGTTTCTTAGATGTTGCTTGGGTGGTATCAATGTTTCATAAATTAGTATGATATGAAGATGTAATGCTCACAACCAATCACAACGAGTATATCCACAAACAACCACATGATATATTTCTACAACCAACCACATGATATATTTCCACAACCAACCACACTGATACATTTCCATAACCACGTGAGCCAATATCCATTCATTATTTTTATTTCATCCATGAATTTTCATATGTTTCATATGCCAATAAAGTATAAATATAATCACAATACACCAATGATACCACATTAAGGATTTTAACAATACAGTACAATTATTCACATGTATTCAATGCTATCAATATCACATAAGACCTCACACGGTCACACATATCACATAATATTTCAATTTCGATAATTTCATCACATATACGCCCCCATACGGGCACAACACATAGATAGACATTTTTCAAGATTATTTTTTTACCCTTAACATGCATTTTGTACCATCATTTATAACCGGCCTAGTCTGAAAGAGTTAAGCCATAACCTACCTCAAAAGTCGAAATCGACTTGCTACATTTTGAATCCATAATCTTATTTTTTACAAAAGATCTCGAACTCCTGTAAAAACATCAAATATGGAATCTACACGTCAAAACAAAATCAACGACACCTATATTGACTACTTTTGGTTCGGGATCAAAACGAACCCCCGGAATGGATTTTCAAAAAAGAAGGGCAAAATCAGAACTTATCTTCAAAAATATTTTTTTCATATTTTTAGGAATCTACAGCTGAAAATTCAAGTGAAATCGAGTAAAAAATGAGGTTCAAATTGAGGAAAAATCATTTTTAACCTTAACCGGGTAAAATCATTGAAATTCGGATTAAAATCATGAATCGAAATTATTTTGAAGGATAAATTGATGAAAAACTAGTAATTATAAGATACAAATATTATTCAAGTAAAAATAAGTGAAATTGAGGTTTAAAATCAAGCCCTATGATTTGGAATTTTGAGAAATTAATCAAGAAATTACTAAGAAAAGAGTGAATTCTTACCTTAAATCCATAATAGAATCAAGAAATAGATGTTAATTTAGCTATCCAAGCTTCCACAAGCTTAAATTTTAAGCTCCCATACTATTTTAGGGTTTAACTCTCAAGAGGCAAGATGAAAAATGAGCAAAATAGGCCAAAAGCTACTACTCCCTCCGTTTAAAAAATAATGACCTACTTTGACTTGACGCAAAGTTTAAGAAAATAAAAAAAAGTTTTTAATCTTGTGGACTTAAATTAAAGTTGTGTCAAATGTACCAAAATGCCCTTTAATCTTGTGGTTCTAAACATACCATGTGAAAAGTTGAAATTAAAGTATAGCCAAAAAAGAAAAGGGGTCGTTCTTTTTTAAACAGACTAAAAAGTAAAGTAGGTCATTCTTTTTAAAATAGAGGGAGTATTTATTATTGCAGATTTTCATGCACAACTTTTGCTAAAAAGCTGTTTTTTAAAGTCAATTCGGACTTCAACGGGGTGACCGAGATTTGTTCGGAGTCCGATATACACAAACGAACTATGGAACCACATTAAATTTGACGTTCCAAATGCATTGGCGAAGACATATTTTCAAAAGAATATCATTTTCACAATGTTGACCCTCGAAATCCGAAATCACAATTTTCTAAATCGAGGCTCGAAATGAGATTTAAATCCCGTAAAATTACACCAAATATGTTACCACCCTAATATCGATATTTTAGATCCGCTGGCGAAGTCGAACTTTTCATCCGAGGTTATTTATACCAAATGTGGGTCCCACACCCATATTTTTAATTTGCCAACTTTTTGACCAATAGGTCAAAATGAGATTGGGTGCACCGGGACCCGAACAAAAGGTCTACCTAGCCTAAAATCAATATTCCAGAGCTGCTGGCGCAGTCCGTTAAGCCATCCATTGCACGGATTAAAATATATCCATATAAGTCCAAAATAAGGCTCTCGAAGCCATAAAAAACCACAATATCGCATAAATGGTACCAAAATACATGAAAACTATGTCAATCACCCCCACACCCCAGAAATACCATAATGCAACTACACAGAGGGGTAAAATAGTTAAATCACACAAAATCATAAATTTCACATATTTTGTCAATTTTTTAGGTCGTTACATCATCCACCACTAAAAATCTAGTTTGTTCTCGAACTAAGACAGAAATACCTGAATCAATGAAGAGCTGAGGATACGAACTACGCATACCAAACTCAACCTCCCAAGTAGCCTCATTTACAGGTTGATGTCGCCACTGAACTTTAACCACAGGGATAACTCTAGAGCGCAACTGCTTAACATCCCTAGTCAAAATGGAAATCGGTTCCTCAACAAAGGATAGCCGCTCATCTAACTGAACTGACTCCCAATGAATGACATGAGGCTCATCTGGAATATAACGACGAAGCATAATAACATGAAAAACTGAATGAACAACTGATATATCAGGGGGGAAAGCCAACTCATAAGCCACATCACCAATAGTTTAAGGAATCTCAAATGGACCAATATACCTGAGGCTAAGCTTGTCCCTCTTCCCAAACCTCATCACACCCTTTATGGGTGAAACTCGAAGAAAAACACGATCACCAACACCAAATCTCAAGGCACAAAGTTTACGATCAACTTAGCACTTCTGCCTACTCTGAGCCGCTCTAAGTCTATCCTGAATGACCCAGACTCTATCTAAAGACTAACGAAGCAAGTCTGTACCTCGAGGTCTCACCTTTTAAACATCAAACCAACCCACTTGGGAGAGACAATGCCTACCATACAATGCCTCAAAAAGAGCCATATTAATACTGGAATGATAGCTATTATTATATGCAAACTCTTCTCCCATTGGCCACCAAAATCCATCACGCATGCGTGAAACATATCCTCTAAAACCTGGATAGTCCGCTCTGACAGGCCATTAGTCTGGGGGTGAAACATTGTGCTATGATAAACCCTAGTACCCAACTTATCCTGAAAAGTCTTCAAAAAGTGAGATATGAACACAGAACCTCGATCTGAAATAATAGACAACGGCACACCATGCAGACATACAATCTCACAATTGTATATTCAGCTAACCTCTCAACACTGAATGAGACCTAAACCAAAATAAAATGAGTTGACTTGGTCAATTGATCCACGATGACCTAAATACTATTAGAACCATGCTATGTACGAGGCAAACCAGTCACAAAGTCCATGGTGATCCGTTCCCATTTTCATTCAGGAATGGGTAACCTCTGAAGTAATCCACCATGTCTCATATTCTCGGCCTTCACCTACTGATAATATAGGAAATGAGCAACAAAATTTTTCATATCTTGCCTCATACGACCCCACTAGTAGTTCTCTCAAAACATGTACACCTTAGTCACTCCTGGATGGATGGAATATTTGGAACAATGGGCCTCCTCCAAGATCAACCTAATCCAGTCACCCACTCTAGGCACACAAACTCGGTACCTAATCCTCAAAACTCCATCCAAATCAAGTGAGGCTTCCTTAGCCTCCCCACTCAACATCTTATATCAAATCAAACTTAATCGAACATCATCAAACTGATGAGCTCAAATCTGCTCCATCAAAAAAAATCTAACCTCCACAAATGCCAAAATATGCCCAGGTGTTGAAGTATCAAGTCTAACTATATGGTTAGCTAAAGAATGAACCTCTAAGGCCAAAGGCCTCTCCTGGGTCAAAAGATGCGCCAAGCTACCCATGCTAGTTGATTTTCAGATCAAGGAATCCACAACCATATTATACTTGCCCGGTAGAGAATAGTCAGGTCATAATACTTAAGCAACTCAAGCTAACGGCGCTGACTCATATTAAGATCTCGCTGGGTAAAAAAGTACTGAAGGCTACTTTGATCTTAGAAGATCTCACAACAGACTTCATATAAGTAGTGCCTCCATAACTTCAAGGCAAACACAACTGCGCATAACTTCAAATCATGGGTAGAATAATTCCTCTCATGAGGCTTTAATTGATAAGATGCATACGTAATTACCTTGCCCTCCTGCATCAACACAACTCCCAATCCAACATCGAAAGCATCACAAAACACGATAAAATCCCTCGCCCTTCTTGGGCAAAGCCAATATAGGAGCTGAAGTCAACAAATCCTTGAGCTTTTGAAAGCTCGCCTCATAAGCATCAGACCTCTGGAAGGAAATCTTCATATGAGTCAACTTGGTTAATAGAGTTGCAATAGATAATAAAACCTCAACAAAATGCCGATAATAACCTCTTAAGTATATAAAACTTTGAATCTCGGTGGGCGAAGTTGGTCTAGCCCAATCACGAACCGCGACAATCTTGGTTGGTTCAACCATAATACCTTCCTTAGTCACCATATCATCCAAGAAAGAAACAGACTCTAACCAAAACTCACACTTAGAGAACTTAGCATAAAACTTCTCATCTTTCAATCTCTGAAGAACAATCTACAAATGCTCATCATGTTTAGCCTCACTCATAGAATACACCGAGATATCATCTATAAATACAATAATAAAGGAGCCGAGATACTGTCGCAATACCCAATTCATTAACTCCATGAACATAGCAGGGGCATTGGTCAGCCCAAAGGCCATGACCAAAAACTCATAATGACCATATCGAGTCTGAAAAGCTATCTTTGAAATATCCGAAGATTTAATCCTCAACTTGTGGTAATCAGACCTCAAATCAATCTTCAAAAACATTACAGTACCCTGAATATTATCAAATAAATCATTGATGTGAGAAAGAAGATACTTATTCTTAACCGTCACCTTATTCAGCTGCCGATAATCAATACACATTGGCATAGACCCATCCCTTTTCTCCACTAATAAGGCAGGCATACACTAAGGTGAAATACTAGGTAGGATAAATCCCTTATCCAACAACTGCTGCAACTGATCCTTTAATTCCTTTAACTCTATTGGGTTCATCTTATTATGAGGAATATAAATGGGCTTGGTACCCGTCCAACATCAATAGCAAACCAATATCTCAATCCGGAGGCATGCCAGGCAAGTCCGTAGAGAACACATCTATAAACTCATGGACAACACAGATAGAATCCAAGGAAGGAGGCAAAACAACACTAGTGTCACGAATATAACATAAATAAGATAAATATCCCCTTTCAACCAATTTATGAGCATAAACATAAGATATAATCTTCTTAGGATTCAAATGAAATGCACTCTTCTAAGGTATCCTTGGCACACAATCAAAGCTTAAGTCACAGTCTTAGCAAAATAATCTAAGACAGCATGATAAGGAGACAACCAATTCTTACCAAAAATAACATCAAAATCGACCATATCTAACACAAGCAAGCCTACCAAAGTTTTATGCCTAGCAAAGCCCTAATACATGATCGGTACACCCGATCCACCACTAAAGAATCACCTACGAGGGTAGATACACAAATAGGCATGGCGAGAGGCACACTAACGGAACAAAACTCAAAGAAAAATATACAAACACATAGGATAAAGTCGATCCAGAATCAAATAATACAGATACAGGTCTGAAACAAATGGGAATGATACCTATAATCACAACATCAGAAACCTCTGCCTCAGGTCTGACTGGTATAACATCACACTGACCACGACCACCAGCTGCTTGGGTTTTCCCACAACCATCAACTACCTGAGTGGACCCACAACCACTCCCATGAGCTCTATTATCTCTGTCTTTCACACCTCTGGTGGCACCCCTACGCCTCACAAATGAAATAGGAGTAGCTCAAATCACCCGACGGGGATAGTCCCTGGCCATATGACTAATCTCATCAATCACATAGCAACCTGTACGACCAGTCTCAGTAGGAGAAGGTTTAACTGGGCTCGAACGGCTACCCTGAATTTTTGAATTAGAAGGTCCACCACCTGAACTCTGTAAAGCCTCCTGTACTGGCCTACCATGGTATCTACGAGAACCTCTAAAATCTCTACCTCAAGAGGTTTGACTCATGAACTCACCAAAATGCCATGCCTTCTTGGCACCTCCCCGAGATACATTAAGAATACCCTCCGTTATCTTAGAATGATCCATAATACTCTGAAAAAAATTCCCAAGCACAACCATCTGAGATGTATCCAATTAAAGGGAGACATCCAAACCCTTCACAAACTTTTAAATATTCTTAGACTCGGAGAAAATGCTATCCTAGGAATATCTAGACACGGTATGGAAGCGTGCCTCATACTCAGCAACTTTTATGGAGCCTTACTCTAAATCATCAAACTCATCCCGTATACGATCTCTCAAACTGAAAGGCACAAATCTCTCTAGGAAACCCCCGACAACCTGATCCCAAGACATCTTAGGAGGATCACAGAGCCTAGAACTCACAAGTGACCTTTACCAATATCTAGCACCATCTCTCAACTGATAGGTCGTATAAGCAACACCATTCATACAAAAAGAGTGAATCACAACTCAAAATACCAGGCATGAAAGAATTTTGCATGATAAAGAATAAAATGAGAAAAGTTTCCTAAAGACGTCCTATAGCCTCTCGAAGATAGATACGGACGTTTACGTACTGATTTGTGAGGCTCTATTAGACATCCCATTCTTACACCATTGAAACCAATAAAACCTGGCTACTTTGAAACCAATTTTTTACGACCCTAAAATGAGGGTCATAATGGCATTTGTCGTGGCATACCTTGACAAGTAAGCTTATCACCCAAACTAATAGAAAAAGAGAAAAAGACAAAAATAACCTAAGATAAGGCTTCTAAAATAAGGCCGAACTATACAAGTAATCATAACAATGCGGAAAGAACTTATCCAAAATATCAATCATGCCCAAAATCAGGTGTCAATAGTGTAAGAACTACTAATACAATCCAAGATTAAAATACATTAGAAAAATAACCACAAAGGAATAATATCTGTCTCCAAATATTAATAAAGACATAACTTCTATAGAAAGATAGATATGAACTTCTGACGCATGAATGTCCAACCACTATCTTGGAAGCTCTAATAATCACCCGAGTCAAATAAGTTGAGGCACACTTGAGCTAGGACCTGAAATGTAAGGGATAGTTAGGCATGGGTACGGTCTACTTATACTCAGTAGGTATTATAGGCCAACCAAGTTGTAATACCTCGATCGTTCCTTAAGCCTAAATCTGTCTTTTGAGTGGATAAAGGTCTCTTCTAAAGTTATTGATGCTTATATTGTGTTGTATTTCTCTAATTTATAATTTTCTTCATTTATATAATTAAATAATATTTCCATCGATACCAATTTCATCGAAATCCGACATTGAATGAAGAAGTTATGGCTATTTTACTAAGCGATGTCGGAATCGCCTAGGCATGACAGTAGACCTGAAGGACCGCCAAGTCCTTGGTGGACAGTCAATTGTCATTTCAAGCCAAGGAAGTAACCCCTTTTTCTGTCCATCATGAGACGACCAAAATGGTGGGCTGCCAAAAATTTGACGGACCATTAAGAAGACCGTCAAGTCGAGGCAGAATGTCCCATTTCTGGCCCTCGAGTGACGGACGATCTGGTGGACCATCAGTTTCCTGATGGATCTTCACTTCGATCATCACGTCAAGGAAGAATATCCCAGTTTTGGCACTCGAGTGACGGATGATCTGGTGGACCATCATTCCCTCTGACGGACCATCAGTTCGACCGTCACAGACCCCAATCAACAATTTTCAACTCTTTTTGAAAGGGCATTTTGGTATTTTCTTCTCATTTTAGTTTTTATATATATATATATATATATATATATATATATCTAAGTGGAGGAGAGAAGATTATTTTCTCTCATTTCTCCTCCAAAATTCTCTAGAAACTAGGGTTTCTTCTAAAATCCTAAATCAAATCATCTCCAAGAAATTCAAGAATCTTCCAAAGATTTCACCAAGTTGTTCAAAAATTAAGTTCTCCAAGCCAAAGGCATCAAGAAACTTAGCTCAAAAGTGTAAAGAAGAGTTTTCAATCAAACTTGTTCATCTTAAAAATCATAATCGAAGGTATGTGGTGTTTTGAACAAGAGCAATTCTTTCATTCTTATGCTTAAAGCTTTGATTTTTATTATGGATTTATATGATTTTGCAAGTGGGTTTATACCCAAATTACTTCATCATGAGATTATGAGAATCTAAATCGTTCAAGCTTTGTTATACATGATTATTTTACAATTTCCAAGTTATCACTTGATATTTAATATTATGAATTTCAAGTTTCTATCGTGTGTTGGGGGTTTGTCCCAATGTCTCCTTGATTTTGATGTATAGAGGCTTTGTCAGACTAAAGGGTTGGTATGTACAGAATTTCAGTATTTTGGATTGTACAGGATAGTTTCTTATCTTATTCCAGTATGTTTGTGATATGTCATTCTCTCTTATATTAGCACGACTATTGTCAATGTGATTTCTAGAAGAGATGGAAGGTTTAGAGGGTGATCTTGAGGCTGCGTGTGGCCTTAAGCATCGTGTGACGTCTCGAGATGGGATCTTGGGATGTTACAAGCTTATTATCAGAGAGCCTAAGGTTTAAAGAGTCCTAGGGAGTCTGATAAGCCGCGTTACGTAGAGTCTTGATCATCAGTGTATAGTGCACCATATCTATGAGCAAGAGGATATGGGACATTTTAGGAAAAGTCATATCTTTCTTTCAAAAGTTTATCGTGCCTACGACTGTTTCTCTCTGCTATTAATTCGTGCTCTCTTGTGACAGAAAATGCCTCCTCATCGAGTTCGTAGAAATAATGAGCAACACCATTCCATTGATCCCCTGAACGAGCATGTGTCACATGCAGAATTCTGGGCAGATTTTCAGGCGCTAGCCCAGGCAGTTACCGCCAATACTCAAACTAACACCCAGGCTACTGTTCCACCTCCTCAAGAGAATAATTTTGCTGCAGCTTAGGTTCATGACTTTATGCGGATGAATCCACCTGAGTTCTATGGGTCGAAGGTTGGTGAAGACCCACTGATGGACTTGGATGAAGTGAGAAAGATCACCCAGATTATGCATGTGACTGAGGAAGAGAGTGTTGAATTGGCTGCCTATCAAATAAAAGATGTTACATATGATTGGGTGGAAATATGGAGGGAAAGTAGAGGGGAGGATACCGCTCCCATGACTTGGCAGTTATTCCAGGATGCATTCTTGGACAAATTTTTCCTCCTGAGATGAGGGAAGTAAAGATAGAGGAATTTATGAATTTGAGACAAGGCTCCATGACTGTTAAGGAGTATTACCTTAGATTCAATCAGTTGTCCAAATATGCACCTAGTATGATGGCTGACTCCAGGACCATCATGAGTAAGTTTGTGACCGGTGTGCTGAGTTACATTGTGAAAGAGTGTAGATCTGCTATGCTTAATAGGGTGATGGACCTTTCTCGGTTGATGATACATACCCAATAGATTGAAGCTGATAAGGTAAAAGAGAAGGAGAGAGTAAGAGGGAATAAAAGAGTTAGATCAGAGCAACAGGGATTCGATCAGTCCAGAATCTATGGAGGGAAACACCCTCAATTCCAGAGACGTTCGTTTATTCCCGCACCTTCCTCAGTTATTTCTCCTGCACCTAGAAGCAAACAGGAGTAGGGGAACATGCCTATCTTGTCCATGTCTCAAGAAAGTGTAAGTAACAAACCTCGTCCTCCTTCATGTGCCAAGTGTGGTAGAGATCATTTTGGTGAGTTTTTTGTTGATCAGAGAGGTTGCTTTGGTTATTAAAAATTGGGCCACCAATTTAGAGATTGTCCGTATACTAGACAGGGGAGTCGAGATGCTCGTCCCCAGAGTCAGGCTACCAGTTCCCCCGCTCCCGTAGTCCTCCTAGTTTCTCCTCAGGGCGCCTCTTCTAGTTCTATTGGTGGTTCATGCCAGAATTATTTCTATGCTATACCACCTCGCCAGGAGCAGGAGGATTCTCTATATATTGTCACTGGTATGCTCTGCGTCTTTCATTTTGATGTGTATGTATTGATGGACCCCGGTTCGAGTTTCTCTTATGTGACACCTCTGGTTGCTATAAATTTTGAGATGGACCCTGAATGAATTCCTGAGCCTATTTTGGTTTCTACCTCGGTAGGAGAGTCTATTATTTCTAAGCGAGTGCATAAGAAGTATCCTGTTACTGTCCTTCATCGGGTCATATGTGCTGATTTAATTAAGCTAGATATGGTTGATTTTGACGTCATTCTGGGTATAGATTGGCTTCACTTGTGCTATGCGTCTATAGATTGTCGTACCCGAGTGGTCAAGTTTTAGTTTCCTAATGAGCCCGTGTTTGAGTGGTTCGGGAGTTCTGTAACTCCGAAGAGCCATTTCATATCCTACCTCAAAACTAAGAAGTTGATTTCCAAGGGTTGCATCTATCATTTGGTTTGAGTTAAAGACACCAAGTCTGAGACTTCGACTATTCAGTCTATTAGTGTTGTCAATGAGTTTCTCGATGTTTTCTCGAAATATCTCCCTGGGGTACCTCCCGATAGAGATATAGAATTCAGAATTGATCTTCTCCCTGATACACAACCTATTTCTATTCCTCCGTACCATATGGCTCCCGCAGAACTTAAAGAGTTGAAGGAGCAACTCAAAGATCTCTTAGAAAAAGGATTTATCAGACTCAGTATTTCCCCGTGGGGTGCACCTATTCTATTTGTGAGGAAGAAAGATGGTACATTACGTATGTGCATTGACTACCGCCAACTCAACAAGGTGACTGTTAAGAACAAGTACCCTCTTTCTAGAATCGATGATTTATTTGATCAACTACAGGGTGCAAGTTATTTCTCAAAGATAGACCTTAGATTCATCTATCATCAACTTAAAGTGAGAGAGTGTGATATTCCAAAGTCAACTTTCTGAACCCACTATGGTCATTTTAAGTTTCTTGTCATGTCCTTTGGGTTAACCAATTCTCCATCGACTTTCATGGATCTTATGAACCAAGTATTCAAGTGATATCTGGATTTTTTTGTTATTGTGTTCATAGATGATATTCTTGTATATTCCCGAAGTGAGGATGACCATGCGGATCATCTTCAAATCGTGTTGGAAACCCTTAGAGCTCATCAATTATTCGCTAAATTTAGCAAGTGTGAATTTTGGTTAAGGTCAGTTGCTTTTCTGGTTCACATTGTTTCTTCTGAAGGTATTAGAGTTGATCCTCAAAAGACAAAAACTGTGAAGAATTGGCCTAGACCTACCTCCCCGTCTGATATTAGGAGTTTCTTGGGTTTAGCTGGTTACTACCATCTTTTTGTTGAGGGCTTATCTTCTATCGCGTCTCCCATGACCCAGTTGACCCAAAAGAAAGTTAAGTTCCAGTGGACAAATGTCTGTGAGAAGAGTTTTCAAGAGTTGAAGACTCGACTCACTTCAGCCCCAGTGTTAACTTTACCCGATGGTACTGATAGTCTTGTGGTGTACTGCGATGCTTCTAGAGTTAGTCTGGGTTGTGTGTTGCGGCAAATGGGTAAAGTTATAGCTTGTGCCTCTAGACAGTTGAAGCTTCATGAGAAGAATTACCCAACCCATGATCTTGAATTAACAGCTGTAGTTTTTGCTTTGAAAATCTGGAGACATTATTTGTATGGTGTTCATGTTGATGTGTTTACTGATCACAAAATCCTGCAATATGTGTTTACTCAGAGGGAGTTGAACCTTAGACAAAGAAGATGGTTAGAGTTATTAAAAGACTATGATATGAATGTGATGTATCACCCGGGCAAGGCCAATGTTGTGGCAGATGCTCTTAGCAGGTTGTCTATGGGTAGTATAGCTTATGTAGAGAATGATAAGAAAGAATTGGCTCGTGATGTGCATCATTTGGTTAGGTTGGGTGTTTGATTTCTTGATTCCACTGAAGGAAGTATATTAGTTCAGAGTAGTTCCGAGTCCTCTTTGGCCTCGTAGGTAAAGGAGAAGCAGGACAGGGATCCTAGTTTGGTCCGACTGAAGAAGTCAGTTAAGGACCAGAAAGTAGAGGTTTTCTCCCAAGGGGGAGATGGTGTGTTGAGATTGCAAGGTAGACTTTGTGTTCCGAATGTTGATAATTTGAGGCAGAGAATTTTGGCTGAAGAGCATGGCGCACGATATTCTATTCATCCCGGTGCTACCAAGATGTACCGCAATTTGCAAGAAATTTATTGGTAGAATGGTATGAAAAAGGATATAGAGAAGTTCATAGAGAAGTGTTCAACTTGCCAACAGGTTAAGATAGAACACCGAAGACCCGGTGGAATGATGCAAGAATTCAGTATCCCTACTTGGAAGTGGGAGGAAGTGAATATGGATTTTGTGACTGGTTTACCTCCTTCTCGACGTCTCATGATTCGATTTGGGTCATTGTAGACAGGTTGACTAAGTCAACACATTTTCTGCCAGTACATACATCTTTCACCGCTGATGACTATGCTAAGTTATACCTTCGAGAGTTAGTCAGGTTGCATAGAGTTCCATTGTCTATCATCTCTGATAGAGGTACTCAATTTACTTCTCAGTTTTAGAGAGCCTTCCAGAAGGGTCTTGGCACCCAAGTTCATCTTACCTCTGCTTTTCATCCACAGACAGACGGTCAGGATGAGAGGACTATCCAGACTTTTGAGGATATATTAAGGGCATGTGTTCTTGATTTCAAAGGAAGTTGGGATGAACAGTTTCCGTTGATTGAATTTTCTTACAACAAAAGTTTTCATACTAGTATTAGAATGGCTCCGTTTGAAGCTTTGTATGGGAAAAGATGTAGATCACCCATAGATTAGTTTGAAGTGGGAGAAGTTACTGCGATTGGACCTGATGCTGTGTTCGAGGCTATGGAGAAAGTTAAGTTGATTCGGGAGAGGTTGAAGATAGCCCAGAGTCGTCAGAAGTTATATGCAGATGTAAGAAGACGAGCCCTTAACTTTGAAGTTGGTGATCTGGTGTATTTAAAAATTTCACCCATGAAAGGGGTGAAAAGATTTGGAAAGAAAGGAAAGCTTAGTCCCCGATATGTAGGCCCTTATAGTTTTTTGAATCGCGTTGGGAAAACAGCTTATGAGATTGAGTTACCTGCAGAGTTGTCAGCTGTCCATCTTGTATTTCATGTTTGTATGCTAAGAAAACACATTGGTGATTCTGTTGTTGTTGATCCATCAGAGAGCTTCGATGTTCGAGATAGTCTTTCTTATGATGAAGTTCCAGTCGAGATCCTAGATTATCAAGTTCGAAGACTAAGGAACAAAGAAGTTCCCTTGGTTAAAGTTTTATGGAGAAATCAATCAGTCGAGGGTGCTACTTTGGAAGCAGAAGCAGATATGCAAGCCAGTTACACTCATTTCTTCTCCATGAGTTCAAATCAAGATGAAGGTACTATTCTTCCTCAATTCAGTTGTGCATTCAGCTATATGGTTACTCTCTCTATGATTCGTGTATCCTGTGCAGTACTCAAAAGTTTAGAGTAAAGTAATCCCTTCGAGTGGGTCGTTCCATCTGTGCGTCCTTATTTTTCTCTTGTTCTTGACCTATCTGGAAATATTCGAGGACGAATGTTTCCAAGGGGGATATATTGTAATACCTCGATTGTTCCTTAAGCCTAAATCTATCTTTTGAGTGGATAGGGGTGGCTTCCAAAGTGATTGATGTTTATATTGTGTTGTATTTCTCTAATTTCTATTTTCTCTCATGTAGAACATTGAATAAAATTTCCATCGATACCAATTTCATCGAAATCCGACATTGGATGAGGAAGTTATGGTCATTTTACTAAGCAATGTCGGAATCGCCCAGGCCTGACGGTGGACCTGAAGGACCGCCAAGTCCTTGGTGGACCGTCAATTGTCCTATCAAGACAAGGCATTAACCCCTTTTTCTGGTCATCGTGTGACGGCCAAAATGGTGGGCCGCCAAAAATTTGACGGACCGTCAAGTCGAGGCAGAATGTCCCATTTTTGGCCCCCGAGTGATAGACGATCTGGTGGACCGTCAGTTTCTTGATGGATCATCACTTCGATCGTCACGTCGAGGCAGAATGTCCCAGTTTTAGAACTCGAGTGACGGACGATCTGGTGGACCATCAGTTCCTCTAATGACCGTCAGTTCGACCGTCACAGACCCCGATCAACAATTTTCAACTTTTTTTTAAAAGGGTATTTTGGTCTTTTTCATCCATTTTGGTTTTATATATATATATATCCAAGTGGAGGAGAGAAAATCATTTTCTCCCATTTCTCCTCCAAAATTCTCTAGAAACTAGGGCTTCTTCTAAAATCCTAAATCAAATCATCTCCAAGAAATTCAAGAATCTTTCAAAGATTTCACCAAGTTGTTCAAGAATTAAGTTCTCCAAGACAAAGGCATCAAGAAACTTAGCTCAAAAGTGTAAAGAAGAGTTTACAATCAAGCTTGTTCATCTTAAAAATCATAATCCAAGGTATGTGGGGTTTTGAACAAGAGCAATTCTTTCGTTCTTGTGCTCAAAGCTTGATTTTTATTATGGATTTATATGATTTTGCAAGTGGGTTTATACCCAAATTACTTCATCATGAGATTATGAGAATATAAATCATTCAAGCTTTGTTATACATGATTATTTTACAATTTCCAAGTAATGACTTGATATTTAATATTGTGACTTTCAAGTTTCTACCGTGAGTTGGTATTTCAAGTGCTTTCAAGATATGTGTTAAGCTTTAAGCTTCCTTATGAAAAATTGGATTATTGAGTATATTGATTCATGAGAATTGTGTTGTTACAATGAGTCTTGATATTTCCTTAAAGTTATTGATGTTTCCATGACTTAATGAATTGATGTATTTTGATATTGAGAAATATTGATTTGATTTGAGTCGAGTTATGAATCCACAAATTGATTATGATTTGATAAATGAGAAAGAGATTTGATTTGGTCTTCATGATATACCCTTGTGATGTTTGTGGTGGATTTTCTAACGCGTTCTGAGCTTGTGTCTGGGAGTAGTATTTAGCATCGAGCGGGAAATATGGTATTTACCCCAAAACTACGTGCCACCGTAGGATTGATGTTTATAATTGTGGGCCGGAGGCCGAGTATGAGATTGTGATCACTAAATTTAGGTTGTACTCCTTGGCAAGAGTACGACGCTCCTGCCAATGTGGGGTTCTCTTCTTAGGAGGGCAAAACGTTGGACTTCATATATCTCACATGGTTTATGTCAGTTAGAAGAACCTCCCATCCATAAGAGTCGAGTTTCTTGAATTACAGAGTCACTCTGAGTCTTGAGTTGAAAGTTGAGATGTTTATGATGATTTATGAGTTTTTTATCATATGATTTATTTATGATGAGATCATGAAAAGTATGTTTCAATCTAACTCAATCCAAGTGAGCCATCATTGTACATATGCATATTTTCATGAAATTGATGATGATATTTACATTGTTACATGCACCCCCACATACTCAGTACATTCCAAAGTGCTAACCAACATATTTTTCTATGGGCTACATTTTCTCATAATGTAGGTTCAGGTACTTAGCCGCGTTAGCGATATTTGGGTGCCTCGTTTCGTCTGTTCAGTGGTGAGTCCTCATGGTTTGAGGATTGTGTTTATATTTTGTGATACCATTTTGTTGTTATGGCTTTCAGTACTGTTTGAGTCAGTTGGGGGTTTGTCCCAATGTCTCCTTGATTTTGATGTATAGAGGCTTTGTCAGACTAAAGGGTTGGTATGTACAGAATTTTAGTATTTTGAATTGTACAGGCTAGTTTCTTATCTTATTCCAGTATGTTTATGATATGTCATTCTCTCTTATATTAGCACGACTATTGTCAATGTGAGTTCTAGAAGTGATGGCAGGTTTAGAGGGTTAGCTTGAGGCCGCGTGTGGCCTTAAGCACCGTATGACATCTCGGGATGGGATCTTGGGGTGTTACACAAGTAAAGTAGTAAATAAAGCATACAAAATATATACTAAGGGCACATCATCTGCAATCAGAAAATGTCCCACAACATTAGCCCGCACCACTTGCACTAACAGTTCTAATATATCACATACATTACAACATCACAATAAGATAGAATACAAGTATGAATTTTATCACATATAAGTAGAACAAGAGGGAACATGCATATACAAGATCATCAAATACAAGTGAAAAAAGATAAGATAATTATATAGATGGCAAGTTAATATGCCAATACAACATAATATTAAGTGCAATGTATATGATGATGATGATGATGATGATGCACGAGGTTGTCGCCCACCCTCCGGGAGCATCGCACAATCCCCGTATACACCTACGGAGGCAAGCCTTCCAACGCATTACCCATGGGGGGTTCTTCAATCCATATACAATCCACATATATCATATCTTCTTTCCGGTATATCCCTCGGAAAGGTGTTATCAGGTGTTGCCAGTATTTTTTAGATGTTGCCTCGGTGGTACCAATGTTTCATGAATGAGTATGCTATGAAGATGTAATGCTCATAATCAATCACAATAAGTATTTCCACAACCAACCACATGATATATTTCCACAACCAACCACAATGATACATTTCCACAACCACGTGAGCCAATATCTACTCATTATTTCCATTTCATCCTTGAATTTTCACATGTCTCATATGCCAATAAAATATAAATATAATCAAAATACACCAATGGTACCGCATTAAGCATTTTAACAACACAATACATTTATTCATATGTATTCAAGGCTATCAATATCACATAGGACCCCATACGGTCACACATATCACATAATATCTCATTTTTTACAATTATATTACATATAGGCCCCCACACGGGCACAACACATAGATAGATATTTTTCATGATAAGTTCGCACCCTTAACATACATTTTGTACCATCATTTACTACCCATCCCAGTCCGAAAGAGTTAATCCATAACCTACCCCAAAAGCTGAAACCGATCCACTACAATTCGAACCCATGACCTTAATTTTTATGAATAATTCCGAACTCCTGTAAAAATATCAAATATAGAATCTACGCGTCAAAATAAAACCAACGACACCCATATTAACTACTTTTGGTTTGGGATCAAAACGGACCCCCGAAATGAGTTTTTAAAAAAGAAGGGTAAAATTGGAAATTTACTTCAAAAATATGTTCCCCATATTTTGAGGAATCTACATCTGAAAATTCAAGTAAAAAATGAGGTTTAAATTGAGGAAAAAATTATTTTTAAGCTTTACCGGGTAAAATCATTAAAATCCGGGTTAAAATCAGGAATTGGAGTTGGTTTGAAGGTTAAATTGATGAAAAACTAGTAATTATAAAAATATTATTCAAGCAAAAAAGCGTGAAATTTGGGTTTAAAATCAAGCCCTAAGATTTTTGAGATTTTGAGAAATTAATCAAGAAATTACTAAAAAAAGAGTGAATTCTTACCTTAAATCCGAAATAGAATCAAGAAATAGATGTTAAACTAGCTATTCAAGCTCTAATAAGCTTCACTTTTAAGCTCCCACACTATTTTAGGGTGTAACTCTCAAGAGGCAAGATGAAAATGAGCAAAATAGGACAAAATCTGCTATTTATTATTGCAAATTTTCCTGCACAACTTTTGCTAAAAAGTTGGGTTTTTAAAAGTCAATTCGGATTTCGATGAGGTGCCCAAGATTTGTTCGGAGTTCGATATATACAAACAAATTATTCAACCACACTAAATTCGACGTTTCGGATGCATTGGCCATGTCAGATTTTCAAAAAAATATCATTTTCACGAAGTTGACCTCCGAAACCCGAAATCATAATTTTCCAAACCGAGGGTCGAAATAAAATTTAAAAGCCGTAAAATTACAACAAATACGTTACCACCCTAAAATTAATATTTTGGGTCTGCTGACAAATTTAAAATTTTCATTCGAGGACGTTTCGACTAAATATGGGTCCCACACTCATATTTCTAATTTTTTAACTTTTAGATCAATAGGTCTAAATGGGCTCGGGTACATCGAGACTCGAACCAAGGGTCTATATAGCCTAAACTCGATATTTCGAAGCTATCAGCGTAATTCGTTCAGCCATCCATCACACGAATCAAAAGATATCCACATAAGTGTAATGACCCATTTTGTCGTCACTAAATTATTCATAATAAATTCATAAAAATTCTTGATTTTTATTCCTCAGTATTAACTTGGGTCCAAAATAACCAATATTTTATTTATTATGTCAGCTTAAACTTTTCGATGAAGATTTTAGCCTTCAGATGTGTCTAGATAGACTCAAACCCAATGAATTTAATTATTCATGAGTTTTAATATTAATACTTTAGTTTTAAAATTTCTTTAGCTATTAATTAAGGTTATACAATATCCCTAACACAAAGTTAAGTTTAAAACTTTATTTTCGATATGGGTTTTTATTAGGGTCAAGTTCAAACGATCATATCTCTTAGAATATAAGGATTTACGAAACCCAATTCCTATCAAATTAAAGATCTTTGAGTCGTCTTTCCAATGCAATAAACCATTCCTCAATCCGAATTTGGAATAAAAAGTTATGACTGTTTTACTGAGCACTGTCCGAGCTGAAGCGGGATTTTGCTGTAACGAAAATTCTGATGGTATTTAAATCAGCTTCAGCCGTATTTTAAGTCCAAAACCCCCCAAATTTCATTCCCAAAACCTAGAGACATGATTTTCCAAGGCTTAAGGTGAAATTCCTTCGTTAAGGTAAGTTTTTCCATTATTTTCTTCATCTTTAAATCATTTAACATCTTAGAATCCTTAGAAAGACCTTTAATGGTGAAATTCTTTTAGGAAACACTCATGGGTGTTTTTAATATGACCTAGAGCTGATTCTAAACTATAAATTGAAGATTCCTAACACGAATTTCATAAACTAGATTATGAATTTTGATGATTAGGAACCTTGAATTCCGTAAAGATGAGACCTTTAGCATAAAAACTCTATTAATGGAGATGGGTTAAGCTTGAAAGAGCTAATTAATGGCTAACTGACATTGAGAAATGATATAGACCTTGAATTAAGGGTACAATTAGTGGGTTTGAATCCGCAAGATATTTGTTTGAAGAGTAAATATTTAATTACTCTTATAATTGCTTGATTTTTAGATGATTGATTATTCCAAGGCATGAAGGAAAGGAAAGAGCATCTTTGTTACAGCTTGTTTCTTCCAGTCTATATGTGATTTTTTTTCAAAAAAATCATTGGCGGAGAAGTATGTTGGCAACATCACTACCAACTTATGAATCTCAAGCCATGGTTTCCTATTTCTTAGCTTTGATAGAGAGTCATATACGCACATGCGTCTTTCTTGAGAGAAATAACATCTAATACCTAATGAAATTGTTCACTGCATTTCATAGGGATGCATACTTCATCCACAAAATGCCACAGTAAATCAACTAGTATGCAGAATTCCTTGATGATGTTGGTTATGGACTCTTCATTTTGGACAACAATACATGACTGTGCATAATTCTGCTACATAAAAAATATCGTATCCAATGCATCCGAATAATATTTATGGTACGTCTTCTCAATGTAAGTTTTGAACAAGCAGTTCGTAGTTTTGTATCTATATTGTTGATCACTTTGTAGCTTGAATTTCTTGTGCAAGTGATAGAAGATCACATCAAAATGCTGCACATAAATTGAGAGGTCTAAAAATTATTACGCCTAGACAAAACTTTGTGCATATATACTTATCAGAAGTAGTAGATAACAAATTCATTACATATATTATGTAAGTATGTTCTTAAGAAGTTGGAATGAATAATAATACACATAACATATTGTGAATTCTATCATGTATGTGTGTTTCTAATATATGCCATATTAACTTTATGAAACTATATGTACGTAGTATAAAAAGCTGTATACGATTTTGACTGCAGTCTAAAAAAATTGTTATGTATATAAACTTAATTTGTTTTTATAATGCATATACATTTCATGTTTAAGATATGAATTTTCAAAATTTAACAGTGTAATGTATGTGTATTTCATATGCATAACAATTTTATGTATACGATGTTCGCACACATTAATATGTTACTGTATATATATAGCAGCACAACATGTATTGAGCTTAACTAATCAAATATTTCCTAAATGAAAACATGATGTTATATTTCATATTGCATATAGTAAAATGTATTAACTAAAAAATAAATAATTTTTTTTACCTCGCTATTCCAACATGTACTTGATTGTGACATCAAATAGAATTAATTTTTTGAATGTGCATGAGCAACGACAAAATTAATTTTTGTAACCCCCCAGAAATGTTGCTTTAGCTCTATACTGGTCGTCTTTCATTTTACGAAAACATCATTATAATTTAATAGTATAAAAATAGAAAAATCAAACACCAAATTGTGTAAAAAAAAACTACACTTACTAATTAAAAAAGCTTACTTTTTATCATGATATTTTAATAGACCTTCCTCTATCCACTCCTTGTAAAACTCAATAAATTCACTCAGTATATTGTCAAAGAACAAGAATTCATCAAATGCATATTTCTGTTTCAATTCTGTAGTCTCATCCTGGTTGCCTTTTGAACCAGAGTCAAACTCTATTAAGTTTGGTGACTTGAATATTCTGAATTTGTGTCTGATCCTCTCAGTCGGTGTTTTTGCTGCTTGATGTTCCACCATAGCCGCATCATAAAAATCAGGAGGAAACTAAATATCAGGGATAAAAATTTAACTGGACCTTGATTTAGGTGGACTAAAAGATTTCAAAGGAAGTGCATTCATAGGTGTTGCCAACTCAACTGTGATTGTGTCTGTCTCACCTTGAATATATTTGGTAATTGAACTTGAAAATTCTTTCTATAATTATAAAATTATTTTGATGTTTAAGCTTTGTTGTCAAGCATAAATGAAAATATGTATGTCATTTCTCATATACATTACTGTGATTTATTTGAGATTTTTTCATATATGTATTTGTTAAAAAAATAAGAAAAATACTCATTTTGGATATTTACCATTTATTCTTTATGGATGTGATCGATTTTTAATTTTTCAACGTTCGTATTTACTTGATCCTAAAATTCAGTGAGATTGACCGCAACATCAATAAGTTCATCTACTGGGACATCTCCCATTACCGCACTTCACCCTTTATAATCCTAATAAACATAAAAAAACATAGAATCAAAATTCCTTCATGCATTAAACAATTTAAAAAGCGACATAGTTACCTTATAAAATTGAAATACTAGACTTTTGTTTCCTCCTGAAATTGTAGCGCCAGATTTTTCATCCCTAAAATTGGCTTCAATAGTATTGTCAGTATCTTCCACAACCTATATGAACCTCAAGTTCATCCATTATATGTATTTGAATAGACAAAAAGAAAATGATTTAAAAATCTCAATTAATAAATAGGCAGTTGATGTTATGTATATGAAATCATATACATAATTTATTGTTTTGTATATAATGTGATATTTTATCATATCCCAGCATAGAAAAAAAATATCCTTTTTCCTTTGTCTTACTTCATTGTGAAGATCTGTATCTCTTCAACTTGTTCATCTTTTGGAACAACTTCCATTTGTGCACTTCCCCCCTCATAATCCTTTTATAACATCAAATTATTTATAAAATATTTTTTGATATCATCCATTTTTATTAAGAACGACAAATTTAATCTTATAATGTTGCAATTATGGACTGTTATTTACTCCTGATTTTTCTGCACCGACGTCTGTGTCTCCCTCAGTTTATATATAACATCAAAACAATCAGTTAAATAAGTTAACATGTTACGGAATGTCATTTAGAAAAAAATGACATGTATATGTACATCACACTTATTTGTACAGTATGTCTGACAGAAAAGGAGAAACTATGAAATTCAAATACATAGCTAACATGGTAAAGAAGAAGAATTATGGATGTCTAATAAAGTTATTTGTAGTCTCATGTGATTTGTATATGTATAAGAAAGTCTTTTACATAAATAAGTCATATGACTTATTATATGTTTATACCCCTTATACAATACTGTGTCGTAAATATAAGAGTACATGTTTAATTGAAATATAGTATAAGTTACCTTCTTTTTGTGTGTATTGTTTGTGTGTCAACGTCTGCATCAATTCGGCATATTGTTTAACAATTAGATGCTGAAGATTATCAAATTCCTTATCAACGTACACATAAATACCAAAAAACATATGAGTATAGTAATAAATAGTTTATAGTGTTTGAATTTAGAAAAATACTTATATAGGACTTTTACAAATGACTTTATCTCGTTCAAATAGACTTTCATCATGAATTGATGTTCAAACTTGCTGGAAGATGCGGGAAAAGACTTCTCTGCATCACTGTGTGATGAAGAAGATTTTGAAACTACAAGATCTTTTTTTTGGATTCACCATCAGCAGTTGTTTTCTCTGTCGGCATATTTCCTCTTGAAATAATAGTTGTTGATTTCAGTGGTTATTGCAGCTCGATCGTTTTTGCATCAAATCTAACAGTACTCCTTCTCTTTATAGGTTGTGTGAATGACGTATCAGTACTAAAACCAACCTTTTTAAGAATTTCAAACTGTGGTACTGTATTGAAATCCTCAAAACCTTGAGGTTTGGAGTGCGAATATGGCATCATGTCATCAGCAAACCTTTTACCATGACTATATGGCAAAGTGGTAGGTGGGGATGAAGGAGGAGTGGGTATTCATATATTTCAATGCCCTCTCTCACGGGCAATTCAAGCCTTTGTACTTCTTCAAGCATAAAACGTAAATTTTTATATACAAATTGTTCATGAAACTAGAGTATCTCAAATTAATTATAACAAATGTTTGGATGTTTAGGAGTTTGATGAACTTAAAATGAAATAAAGACATGTAACTTTTGAAAGGTTTCTAAGAAATACCATACTGAACATGCCACCCAATAAATTCTAGTATTTCAGCTTGACGCCCACAATCTTTCAGTTAAAAATTCTTGAAATTACATTTCTCACCCACTCAACTATTGTACTATCAACCTCTGAACAATATTTGTACATCCATGCATTCAAAACATAGGGAATTTCTCCCATCTGTTATTGATGTTTTTCAATAAAGAAATCTTTTCGCTATATTGTCATGAGCTCCTGAAACGAACTCTTCCCTCATAGGAATTGTTCATAACGGTCGTCCTCAACCATCAAGAAGTATGATCTGCTAATAGTTGCATCATGTAATTGTGAATACAAAAAAGTATGAATGAAAAATAGAATAGACATGTCCAAAGCATCCGTATTATTGTCGAAGTTTTTCATCTTAAAATGCTGAACAAAATTTAATTTTCTTAACTGAATTTTTCGCACTTGAGAAGTACTTCACCATTAAAATAGACTTAGATGAGTCGGGATACAGATGATCCTCTATGTTACCAGTGCAATTAAGATCGGTAATTAGAGAAATCTCAAATATAAAAAATTTAAGCGTAGTTTTCTTTACAAAAATATGTATTTCATTCGGGTTATTTAGCCTATCTCAAGCATTTTAAAATTTACCCCTGAAAGTTATACTGAGGCATGTCAAGAAATGACCCAAAAAATAATTGTCGCAAAAGATTTTAAACTTCTTCGCTAAGATAGTTTTTGATATCTGATTCAAAATTACGATTGCACAGATTGTCGAAATTCAATAAATGCGGAGGGATTTCTTTTATTCTGTGTTTCAAATCCTATAAAAATTAAAAAATGCATCACAATGTACATGCCTCTAAAACATGAAAATATCATTATGTTTAATAATCATTATACACCACATTATATATATGCATGCTATATTGTTATGTATGTAATATAAATATACATATAAATTCCATGTATATTGTAAATACACATAAAAATTATTGTGTATATGAACTGAAAATTTTAGGGTATATATATATTCCATGTATTGTGTGTGTGTGTATATATATATATATGATCTCAGATATCCCACTCAAATTCTAATGGAAAACAAAAAATCTTTCTTTTATAAGAAAACAATAATATTTATATAATATATAAGTTATGTAAATTGTTGTATGTATATATTCATGTGTATCAATAAAGTTCATATACATCTCTCTATTATGTATATGGACTTACAATATCAACATAGTCCATATACATAACTCTATGATATGTATGTAGAGTAATATACCACCCAAAAGTTAATGGAAAATACCGAATTCCATTCTGATGTGTATGTCTTTATATGTAACAATGTTACGTATATTATAAACATATACATAACTACCGTTATGTATATGGACTGACAACTAGTAATAACACTAACAATACTTAAATTTTTTTTTTTTTGAACAAATAACAATCAGATTCAAAAACAAAAATAAAAAAATCTTTGATAGATGACATCGTGAAGTATCCTGTTTTTTTGTCTTCCTTGACGATTCTCCGATTTGATTTTTTAAACTTCGTGCAACAACTTTCCTTAACTTTTTCATCTCAACAGGATTTTTGTGATCTTTTAATCTGTTTTATTGAAATTATAATCCTCGTAATCAAAATTACCAGGAATAAATCCAATACTCTAATTTGTTGGTTCAGTATGCTCTAATTGAGTTAATCCTAAACTAAAAGACGAAGAATCATCCATTATAAAGTAATAGTTAATGAATGAATGACATGCAAGAATTTATTCAGCCAAAATCTTTATTTGGTAAGGTAGAAAAAATGTTACTAAGATCCTATCTTAAATTTAAGAATGTTGTTAATGGAGTTTCTGAAAAACTAAATACCACTAAAGAAGAGATTGAACCAAACACTATTGAAAATTCAAAATTGATAACCGCTAGAAAGTTGCTCCTTGATTGTAGACATCTTTCAAGAAGTGAAAATCATAAATAGATAAAGGTAAAGTAATGTATATGATTTTTTAGAGAGAAAAATTAAAAAGGTAGGATATTTGTAATAAGTTTTAATAATTGGGATATTGTGTAATGAATGATGGTTAAGTTGTTTTATGTAGTTTTTTATTTTAAATTACCTTGACATCTTATATGAGGCCCACATAAATTCTTTTCACAAATATATTTATAGCAATTTTGCTATATCACTTCTAATTAGTTATTATGAGTCATTAAGACACGTCTTCTTTGTTAATTCAATCGTGATATTTGATTAACTCTCAAAATTTTATCAGTGTCAGGTAAATTGAAATTAAAGAAAAAGTATTATAAATCATAATAATTAAAAACCTAAATTATTTTTAAAATACAATTGACTATCAATGCCATAAAAATTTAGACAAGGAGAGTATTATAAATTACAATAGCTAACAGCTTAAAATAGTAAATTACAATGTCAAAAAAGTATTATAAATTACAATAGCTAACAATTTAAAATATCTTAAAACATATTAAAAGTATAATTAATTATCTATATTTTATTTATGTCACATAAATTGAGACAAAAATAACATATATTAGTACGGGCCTTCTAAATAACTAGTTCTCATTAGAGGAAGCTTTGATCCATAACATGTTTCTTGCAAATGAGAATGGGCGATCAAAACAGACCGCTTGCTTTAAAAAGTATCAAAATATGTCAAGTATATAAATTGGTACCAAAATAGACTTAACTTACTTTTTTGTGAGTTATGCCCTTTATTTTAACGGTGTAATTTTTTGAAAAATGCATAACTCACATTTATTGTGTGTTATCCTTTATATTCATTCATGATGGCACTTGTCGCGGCGTGCCTTGACAAGTAAGCCTATCACACAAACTGATACGAAAAGAGAAAAAGACAGAAATATCCCACGGTAAGGCTTCTAGAACGAAGCCGAACCATATATGTAATCATAAAAATGCGGAAAGAACTTATGCAAAATACCAATCATGCCCAAAACCAAGTGTCAATAGTGTAAGAACTACTAATACAATTCAAAAGTCAAATACATCAGAAAAATAACCACAAAGAAATAATAACTTTCTCCGAATAATAATAAAGACATAACTACTATAAAAAGTTAGAGGTGAACTTCGGACGCATGAATGTCCAACCACTACCTTGGAAGCTCCAACAATCGCTCGAGTCAAGCAAGCTGAGGCACACTCGAGCTAGGACCTGCACAGAAAGGGCGCAGTAGGCGTGAGTACGGCCCACTTATACTTAGTAGGTATCATAGACTGACCTAGCAAAGTAGTAAATAAAGCATACAAAATACACAATAAGGGCACGTCACCTGCAATCAGAAAATGTCCCACAACGATAGCCCACACCGCTTGCACTAACAGTTCTAATGTATATCACATATATTACAACAACACACCAAGATATAAAACAGAAGTATACATTATTGTTGACACCTAATTTTTGCCCTCCACGACTAAATTTAATCCTGAGTTTCTTCGGTTTTAATAAAATTGAAATATTTATTTCATCCGAATAAAAAATTTTCAAAATATTTTTGTACGTGATTTTGTCATTTTAAGTAGCAATTATATATTATCGTGTTCAGTTATACGAGATTATATAATTTTATTACTTAAATATTTATTCTATGGAATATTAGATTTTAATTAAGAATTATTTTAAAAATAAATATAATGATTAAAATCTTAATTTTAATATAATTTATAATCAAAATAATTTATTTGGATAAATATGCATTTGATTTTATTAAATCAAGAAGTTCTCGATTAAAAGAAGTATTAATTCGTATCGAATTTCAATTTAATTTAGCCAATCTATTAGATTTGACCATAATTGAAATCAAATTGGCCATAATTGCAATGCAATCCGTCAATTGATTTTTAATTTGGTCAAAATTAAATAAATATGGCTAAATTTTAAATCCCAATTGGGGTTATTTTTTAAATAACCCCTAAATTCCCAAAAACTCTCATAACTTCTACCTAATTCCCACCAAAAAATAATTTCAAATATACTACATTGTACTATTTCCCCCCAACTTTGTTCTTTTCCAATTTTGAAATTCAAAAGTTGTACTACATTGTATAATTTCCCCCCACATTATCTTCCACCTCACCTTATCTTCAATTTTAAAATTCCAAAAACACCCTTAATTGCTTCTTCTCCCACATTGGTGGATGACAAGCAATAAATTTTCATCCTTTCCTATAAATACTTTCCCCCCACATTGGTGGAAGAGAGGAAATAAAACCTCATTCTCTCCTATAAATACTATCACTACTTTGGTAGAAAAAGGGGGGGGGGGGTTGGAAAAGTGAAAAAAAAGAGGCTAGAAAGGTGAAAAAAATCCTTTTGAGAAAAATAGTTATTTTTATTTAGTAAAATTTTTTGTTTCATAGAGTTGGTCGGCTAATCAAAGTTTTTGAGTTGCCGGCGACGTTTTTCGGTGCTGGTTGATTTCGACGAAGCTCGTAGTCTCATTTTGCTGCCCCCAAAAAGGTAAACACATTTTTTTTTAGTTTTATTATCATTTTCTTCTTCGTAGTTCGTAGTTATAATTTTATTTGCTGGGATTATTTGCTATAGACGAACTTGAAGGCCATAGGACGTTGTGATATTGATATTATAATTATTTTCATGTTCATTGTATAAAAATGAGCTAGCAATAGTTGTACGTGCCTTTTTGACTTTATTCTTTGATTATTATAGATAAAGTTTTAATCTTTTCTTAAAAGATGTAATTATGCTTTGTTTAAATTCATTGTTGGCGGATAAGTTTGTTTTTAGCATGTAAAGTTGTTTTCTTTATGTTGAAAAGAATAGTTAATAGTGATTATTTCTCTTTTTTGACTTTATTCTCTGATTATTATAGATAAAGTTTCAATCTTTGCTTAAAAGATGTACTTATGCTTTGTTTAAATTCATTGTTGGCGGATATATTTATTTTTAGCATGTAAAGTTGTTTCCTTTATGTTGAAAAGAATAGTTAATATTGATTGTTTCTCCTTTTTGACTTTATTCTTTGATTATTATAGATAAAGTTTCAATCTTTGCTTAAAAGATGTAATTACGCTTTGTTTAAATTCATTATTGATGGATATGTTTGTTTTAACATGTAAAGTTATTTCCTTTATGTTGAAAAAAATAGTTAATATTGATTGTTTCTCCTTTTTGACTTTATTAATTGATCATTATAGATAAAAATTCAATCTTTGCTTAAAAAATGTGCTTATTCTTTGTTTAAATTCATTATTCGCAGATATATTTGTTCTTAGCATGTAAAGTTGTTTCCTTTATGTTAAAAAGAATAGATAATATTGGTTGTTTCTCCTTTTTGACTTTATTCTTTGATTATTATGGATAAAGTTCCAATCTTCGCTTAAAATACATTCTTATGCTTTGTTTAAATTCATTGTTGGCATATATTTGTTTTTAGCATGTAAAGTTGTTTTCTTTATATAATAAAGAATAGTTACTATTATTTGTTTTGCCTTAATAAAATAGTAATTGGTTAAGTCAAGAACTTGTCATTTGCTTGCTAATTATTTTAATGGATCAAAATCCTCATATGAGAGATGAAGTGCTAGCTTTATTTTTCATACAAGATGTTTATTTATTTATTTTCGCATGTTATTTTGTCAAAATAATGAGAAAGTTTGGATTTTTATGGCTAGATAGAATTATTTAGATATTTCCGAGTCATGCATAGTATGATTGTTGAATGATATTTCACTTTTAGAGATGCTATACTTTTATTCTATTTTCTTACTCCCTTTTGATTGTTAATGTGATCTTTGTGTGTGTAAAGACTTGATTCGTGTCTCTCATTGATTCATAATATCAAAAGAGAATCAACGATGTCTTAGAACAATAAATCATAGGTCACTACATGTTTTCCCTAAAGTTGGCCATGACTTAGATGTATGAATCTTCGTTAATTTCTCCTTAATTGAAATTTAAATATTCACTTTCTTGAAAAGTTAGCCTTTATTTTCTTTTGTTATATGAATTAGTTTCTATGTTTGTTCAATTTTAGAAGTCATGGGTATTTTTCTTATCGCCTCATCCCTTTACTCTCGCAAACTTGCGTTGTTTGTTCTCGCATTAATTCATTGAATATGGTCTTCTTTCTTTTACCTTTATTCATTCTTATATGAACATAAATCATGAGACATGTAAGTGGGTGTCTTTGCTTTGCATTTTATCTGCTGACTCTCATTCTTGTGCAAGTTTGCTTATCATTGTCATTCAAAAATTGGTTCTTGATAGTTTCTTTTGCTTTGAAATATGTCACTTTTATGCGTTGAACGTATATTAATTTCTTTATCTTTTCTTTGCATACAAAAAATGTCTCGAGTCCAAATGGACTCCTCTTCTCTTGCATTTCATAATGGGCCAATGAGGCCCATCTCTTCGAGTCAAGTTTGAAGTTTAAACCCAAGGTCGACTATATGGTGTGCGGGTGCTAGAAGATAGACGAAGAAGGAAAATGGGTCAAAACCCATTGATGAGGTCACTAAGAGACTTGAAAAGTCTCGATTTTTATTATTGTCTTCTTGTTATTTATTCATTTAATCATTTACTTATTCATTTATTTGGGGCCTCGAAGCTAAAATTGTAAATTAATGCAGGTGAGGCGAATTTTGGGCCTCAAAGGTCTGAAAACTAGCTTAGGACAGGTTGTGGGCCGAAAGCCCAATATTTAGATTAGGACAGGTGCAAGTGGACCCAAAACCCAATTAGATTAGGACAGAGTCTATTGATTTGGGTCTAATGGCCTAAGTCTTTTATTTTATCCCCTTCCCCTTTTACATGCTTTGTTATTAATTTTTTTAGACTTAGTTAAAATCCCGACTAAGTCGTCCAAATCTATTTTACACACATCTTTTCCTAAAATCAATTATTTTTCAACAATCAATCTTTCTTTTTGAAGCTAGTCAAAAGATATTTTCAAATAGTCTGAATAACCGCAAGTTAGCGGATACTCTTGGTGCCTTAATAACCTTTCAAGAGTATTAATAGGAACCGCTTACTCAAAATCTTTAAATTTTAAACGATTTTTTTGTTTTGGATCGTTTAAAGTATCTTATAAGGGTTTCTTAATTTCTATTCAAAATTAAGTGGCGACTCTAAATAAGTCAAAATTTCCGCAAAATAATTATGTCACATATAAATAGAATAAGGGAGAATATGTAGATCCAATATCATCAAATACAAGTAAAGAAAGATAAGACAAATACATAGATGACAAGTCAATATGGCAATACAACACAACATAAACACAATAAAGTAAGTGTAGTGTATATGACGATGATGATTATGATGCACGAGTTCGTCGCACAACCTCAGGGATGTTGCACAATCCCCGTATACACCTATGGAGCTAAAGATTCCCGACGTAGGACCCATGGGGGTTCGTCAGCCCGTATACAATCCATATATCTCATATCTCATTTTCGACACATTCCTCAAAAAGGGTTTTATAAGGTGTTACAATAGCTCCTCTTCGGCACATCTCTCGGGGAGAGTCTTAAAAAGGTGCTGCCAGTGTTTCTCAAATGTTGCCACGGTGGTATCAATGTTTCATGAATGAGTATGATATGAGGATGTAATGCTCACAACCAATCACGATGAGTATTTTCAAAACCAACCACAATGATATATTTCCACAACCATGTGAGCCAATATCCACTCATTATTTCAGTTTCATCCACGAATTTCCACATGTCTCATATTCTAAATAAAGTATAAATATAATCATAATACACCAATGGTACCATATTAAGCATCTTAACAACACAATACAATTATTCACATGTATTCAAGGCTATTAATATCACATAGGACCCCACACGATCACACATATCACATAATAACTCAATCTCGATAATTACATCACATATAGGCCCCCACACGGGCACAACACATAAATAGTCATTTTTCATGATTAGTTCTGACCCTTAACATGCATTTTGTATCATTATTTACTACCCAGCCCAGTCTGAAAGAATTAAGCCATAACCTACCTCGAAAGTCGAAACCGGTCCGCTACGCTTGAACCCGCAACCTTACTTTTCATGAACAATCCCAAACTTCACTAAAAATATCAAATATGAAATCTACACGTCAAAACAAAATAAACGACACCTATATTGACTACTTTTAGTTCGGAGTCAAAACGGACCCCCAAAATGGGTTTCCCCAAAAAAAGGGCAAAATTAGAAATTTACTTTAAAAATATGCTCTCTATATTTTTAGGAACCTACAGCTGAAAACCCAAGTTTAATCGAGTCATAAATTAGTTTCAAATCAAAGAAAAACCATTTTTGAGCTTTACCGGGTAGAATCTTTGAAATCCGGGTTAAAATCAAGAATCAGAGTTGTTTTGAAGTTTAAATTGATGAAAAACTAGTAAGTATAAGATAATAACATTATTCGAGTGAAAAGAAGTGAAATTAGGGTTTAAAATCAAGCCCTGAGATTTTTTGGGTTTTGAAAAATTAATCAAGAAATTACTAAGAAAATGGTGAATTCTTACTTTAAATTCGTAATAAAACTAAGAAATAGATGTTAATCTAGCTTCCTAATCTCCCACAAACTTTACTTTTAAGCTCACACACTATTTTAGGGATTAAATTCAAGAGGCAAGATGAAAAATGAGCAAAAAGGATCAAAAGAGAGGTATTTATATTGCAGAAAAATCTGGTATTGCACCAGATTTTTCACTTCAAATTCATCCCGGATTTTGACGGGGTACCCAAAATTCGTTCAGAGTCCGATACATGAAAATGAATTATTCAACCATACTAAATTCGATATTCCGAAAGCGATGGCGAGATCACATTTTTAAAAAAATATCGTTTTCACAAAGTTGACCCCTGAAATCCGAAATCACAATTTTCCAAATCGAAGGTCGAAATGAGATTTAAAAGCCGTAAAATCATACCAAATATTCTAACACCCTAAATTCAATATTTTAGATTTGATGGCAAAGTCGGTTTTTTCATCCGAAGTCGTTTCGACCAAATGTGGGTCCCACCCATATTTCTAATTATTCAACTTTCCCACCAATAGGTCAAATGAGATCGGGTGCACCGGGACGCAAACCAAAAGTCTATCTAGCCTAAAATTAATATTTTGGAGCTTCTGGCGCAGTTCATTCGGTCATCCATCGCACGGATCAAAAGATGTAACGATCTAAAAATTTAATGAAATATGTGAAATTTGTGATTTTGTGTGATTTGACTATTTTACCCCTCCCTGTAGTTGCATTATGATATGTCTGGGGTGTGGGAGTGATTGACATAATTTTCGATGCACTTTGGTATCATTTATGTAATATTGTGGATTTTGATGGCTTCGAGAGCCTTATTTTAGACTTATGTAGATATCTTTTGATCCGTGTGATGGATGACCGAATGGAATGCATCATCAGCTCTGGAATATAGATTTTAGGTTGGGTAGACCTTTGGTTAGGTCCTGGTGCACCCGAGCTCATTTCGGCCTATTGGTCGGAAAGTTGGAAAATTGGAAATATGAGTGTGGGACCCACACTTGATCGAAACAACCACGGATGGAAAATCTGACATCTTTAGCAGATCCAGAATGTCGATTTTAGGGTGTTAGCATATTTGGTATAATTTTACGACTTTTAAATCTCATTTCAACCTTCGGTTTGGAAAAAAAATATAATTTCGAGTTTCGGGGGTAAACATTGTGAAAATGACAATTTTTTTATGAAAATCTGATATTTCCATCGCATCCAGAACATCGAATTTAGTATGGTTGCATAGTTCATTTGCATAAATCGAACTCCGAACGAATCCCGGACACCCCGTCGAAGCCCATTTCGACTTAAAGGAAAAAAATCTGCACATTTATTGCAGAAAATCTGTAATAAATAACAGATTTTTCACCCTTTTTGGATCCATTTTGCTCATTTTTTATCTTGTCTCTTGAGAATTAAACCCTAAATAGTTTGGGAGCTTAAAAGTGAAGTTTGTGGAGCTTGGGAAGCTAGATTAACACATTTTTCATGATTTTATTACGGATTAAAGGTAAGAATTCACCTAGTAATTTCTTGATTAATTTCTCAAAACCCCAAAAATCTTAGAAAATAATTTTAAATCAAAATTTCACTCCTTTTCACTTGAATAATATTTTTATCTTATAATTACTAGTTTTTCATCAATTTAACCTTCAAAACAATTCCAATTCCTGAGTTTAATCCGGATTTCAAAGATTTTACTCGGTAAAGCTCAAAAATGATTTTTCTTCGATTTGAACCCTGTTCTTACTCGATTTAACTTAAGTTTTTATCCGTAGGTTCCTAAAAATATTTGGAACATATCTTTGAAGTAAAGTTTTGATTTTGCCCTTCTTTTTTGAAAATACATTTTGGGGGTCCGTTTTGACTCTGAATCAAAAGTAGTCATTATGAGTGTCATTGGTTTTGTCTTGAAGTGTACATTTCATATTTGATATTTTTAGTGGAGTTCGATATTGTTTGTGAAAAGTAAGATCGCGGGTTCAAGTGTAGCGGATCGGTTTTGGCTTTCGAGGTAGGTTATGACTTAACTCTTTCAGACTGGGTTGGGTAGTAAATGATGATACAAAATACATGTTAAGGGTGGAAACTAATCATTAAATATGGCTATTTATGTGTTGTGCTCGTGTGGGGGTCTATATGTGATGTAATTATCGAAATTGAGTTATTATGTGATATGTGTGATCGTGTGGGGTTCTATGTGATATTGATAGCCTTGAATACATGTTAATAATTGTATTTGTGTTGTTAAAATGCTTAATGTGGTGCCATTGGTGTATTGTGATTATATTCATACCTTCTTGGCATATGAAACATGTGGAAATTCATGGATGAAATGAAAATAATTAGTGAATATTGGCTCATGTAGTTGTGAAAATGTATCATTGTGGTTGATTGTGAAAATATATCATGTGGTTGGTCATGGAAATACTCATTGTGATTGGTTTTGAGCATTACATCTTCATATCATACTCATTCATGAAATATTAGTACCACGATGGCAACATCTGAGAAACACTAGCAACACCTTTTTAAAGATATTGTAACACCTTATAAAACCATTTCTGAGGGATGTGTCGGAAAGGAGATATTTGATATGTGAATTGAATACGGGTTGACAAACCCCCCATGAGTCCTGCGTCGGAAAGCTTTTGCTCCATAGGTGTATACAGGGATTGTGCGATGATCCAAGAAGTTATGCGACGACCTCATGCATCATCATCATCATATACATTGCACTTACTTTATTGTGTTTATGTTTTGTTGTATTGTCTTATTGACTTGTCATCTATGTATTTGTCTTACCTTTCTTTACTTGTATTTGATGATCTTGTATCTACATGTTCTCTCTTGTTCTATTATATGTGACATAATGTATACTTATTTTCTATATCTTGGTATGTTGTTGTAATATATGTGAGATATATTAGAACTGTTAGTGCAAGCGGTGTGGGCTACCATTGTGAGATATTTTCTGATTGCAGGCGACGTGCCCTTAGTGTATATTTTGTATATTTTATTTACTACTTTTCTTGGTCGTCCTATGATACCTACTAAGTACAAGTGGACCGTATTTATGCCTACTGCGCCCTTTCGGTACAGGTCCTAACTCAAGTGCGCCTCAGCTTGATTGACTCGGTTGATTGTTGAATCTTTCAAGGTAGCGGTTGGACATTCATGCATCCGAAGTTCACCTCTATCTTTCTATAGTAGTTATGTATTTATTATTATTCAGAGAAAGTTATTATTTCTTTGTGGTTATTTTTCTAATGTATTTGACTTTTGAATTGTATTAGTAGTTCTTACACTATTGACACCTGGTTTTGGGCATGATTGGTATTTTGGATAAGTTCTTTTCGCATTGTTATGATTACTTATATGGTTCGACTTCGTTCTAGAAGCCTTACCGTGGGATATTTCTGTCTTTTTCTCTTTTCGTATCAGTTTGTGTGATAGGATTACTTGTCAAGGCACGCCGCGACAAGTGCCATCATTACCCTCATTTTTAGGTCGTGACAAATTGGTATCAGACCCAGGTTTCATTGGTCTCAATGGTGTAAGAACGGGATGTCTAATAGAGTCTCGCGGATCCATATGTAGACGTCCGTATCTATCTTCTAGAGGCTATAGATGTCTTTAGGAAACTTCATTTATTTTAGTTTTTATCATGCGAAGTCTTTTTATACCTTGTGTTCTGAGTTGTGTTTCACTCTTTTTGTGCGGATAGTGTGGCTTATACTACATTACAGTTGAGAGATGTTGTGAGAAATTAGTTGATATCATTTGTCGGTTGTAGGCTTGTTGATGCTCCTGAGTTTTCATGGAATCAATTTGTTGATGCCTTTCAAGAGAGATTTGTGCCTTTCAATTTGAGAAGATTGTATGTGGGATGAGTTTGATCATTTGGAGCAGGGCTCTATGACAGTTGCTGAGTATGAGGCACACTTCCATGCCATGTCTAGATATTCCTAAGATAGCATTTTTACTGAGTCTGAGAAGGTCTGGAAGTTCGTGAAGGGTTTGAATATTTTTTATTTAGTTGGCTACATCTCAAGATGGTTGTGTTTGGGGCTTATTTTTAGAGTATTATGGATCATGCTAAGCTGACAAAGGGTATTCTTAGCGCATCTCAGAGAGGTACCAAGATGGTGCGTTATTTTGGTGAGTTCAGGAGTTAGACCTATCGAGGTAGATATTTTCGAGGTTCTCGTGGATACCATGGTAGGCCAATGCAGGTGATTTTATAGAGTTCACCTGGTGAATCCTTTAGTTCAGCAGTTCAGGGTGGCCATTCAGGCTCAGTTGTACTATCTCTTATTGAGACTGGTCGTAGAGGTTGCTATATGTGTGATGAGATTAGCCATGTCGCCAAGGACTGTTCTCGCCGTATGTTTAGAGCTACTTCTATTTCAGCTATGAGAGGTAGTGTAACGCCCTAATTTTCTAAATCAGAATGCTACACGGTGCTCATGACCCCGAAGGATCACGAGCTAATCCATGACTGATATCTGTACCTAAGTACTGTATAATATACTAAAACTATGCGGAATACGTAAAAGCTGTAAGGCCATAAGGTTCAAAACTGAATAAATATTTGATAAAACAATGTCTGAAAATGGTACAACAAATACCAAAACAAATCTGAAGTAACTGTCTGGCATGCTATTGTCTGAAAGCCTCTAAACTATCTGAATAAGGAGTTGATGGGACATGTCTCCAACTAACTCCGACTACTGAAATAAACTAAAAACTAAAATAGTACTGTAATCATCATGTCTTCGAAGGATGAGGACTCACAGCTGACTCTGACTGCTGAACTGGGATGCTAATGATGCTCTGAAGCTCGCACTTCTAAACCTATGGTATAAGACACCATAACACAAATGCGTTAGTACTTTGAATGAACTAGTATGCAAGTGAGGTAGGCTAAATTCAAGTGGTTCATATGCATGAACAATACTAACTGACTGACTAACATGAACGTGAGAATACATCGATAACAACGTAACTGTAACTGAGATCGTGATAGGACTGGATACCGAGTCTACTGATATTGACCCCTGAGTTGCTGATAATAAAGAAAGATTGATACTATATTACTGAATACTGAGGGTCTGATACTATGTTATCGATACATGAATAACTATTTCTGATAGTTCTGATTATGTAGAACTGGTCTGGTTGACTGTATCTGACAGTCCTGAAGATGAATACTGATAATATGAGTTCTGAGAACTGATAGAACTGATAACATGAGTGAATGTATCTGACATTCCTTAATCTGATGGAAATAGCTGAGTTCCATATTGTATCTGAATTTGACTGTATCTGACAGTCCTAAAATCTGAAGAACAATCTGAGTTCTTTTACTGAGACTGACACTTAGACTGGGACTGAGACTGTGGGAGGTAATCATCTAACCGACATACCCCAGAACTGAACTGGTGGGATCCAACCTATAACCCCAGCTGGAAGGGTGTCAATACCGTGCCACGGGTAAAGACCTACTGTGAGTATACCCTCTCTGACAGGGAGATCTTCTGTTAACCCCTCCTGGTAGGTAACCCTAATAAGATGTATATATGTCCCTAAACGCGTAGTGTGCATCTTAACCTACGCTGTCTACGTAGTTCTGGAACGTAGAGATTGCTTCTATAGATCTCAGTCCTATCTAGCGGGTGAGTCCCCATCCCTAGGCTTGCTCGGTGCTGAATCCTACTCCCATATGAAAGACACTGAACTGATTAACTAATCTGAACTGATACTAGTGGTATTGTTTAGCGGGGCTAAACTGAATTTACTGAGTTCCTTTGACTGACGGAATGTACTGAGTTCTGAGGACTGACTGAGAAGACTAAAGTTACTGAGATTGACTGGGAATACTGAGGTTACTGGGATTACTGATTACTGAGATCATTGAGATTACTAAACTACTGAGATTACTGAGATTTCTGAGATTTCCTGATTCACATGACTGACTGAGTTCTATGGATCATAGCTTGACTGAGGAGATCGTGAAAAATATGACATGGCTCTAGGCACACAGCTAAATGTTTGGGTACAAGTACCCCCAGGACTCGATGGAAAGAAACTGACATAGCATGACTTACGTGAACACATGACAAATAACACAATTCATAATTCATATATTGAAGCACTTCATCAAACATGTGATATGCATAAGCTTGTACATACATGGGGATTTCATGATATCATACTAGTTAGGCATTGTTCCTTCATCTAGGCATTTAATCAAACACATAATAGGCATAGAATGTGTGAACAACATTATACAATAATTAATCATCATGATTCATCTCTAGTTTCATCATCCAAGGGTTTTAATCCTAGGTTTACATGAATCTACATCATTACTAATCGATTACATATGCAATTTATCACTAAACGTGGATTAGAATGCAATTAGTCATTGTCAACATGAACAAGAGCAATCCAATCATGAAATTCATAAAGAAAATCCATAACTTGAATTTAGAAAAGAGATTCTTGGACTTCATGCACGAAAGGAGTCCATGAATGAACACTACGCATACCTTATCTTGTGATTCTATAAAGATTGACGGAGAGATTCTTGAAATTTAACAGTGAATTCCCTTGGAATTGAACCTTCTATGAAAACCCTAGGGCTTGTTTCTTGAGAGTTTTTTTTTAGAGTAATTGAGTATAAGTTGCTGAATTATGGCCAAATCTCATGTTATAAGGCTTATATAGGGTGGGAAATTGACCCTTTTAACCCTAAGACACGTATTTAATTTCTAAGAAAATTTCTCAATTTTCGTCCTTGGCGCGACGCGCCACTATCGCGCCAAGTCACTGGAACTGAACAATTGGGAATCTGCATGGTGGAGCTATCGCGTTACCACCTTGTTTGAGACCTAGAAGTTTGCCGCGATATGCTACTATAGCGGAGCAACACTGGATATTGACAATTGCCATTTGAGCTATCTCCGCGATGCGCTGAAGGCTCGGTTGATACATTGTCTCACTAAAAAAGCTCTAACTCTTCACCCGGGTGTCAGATTTGGGTGAATTTGGTATCGATGGAAAGTTTATTCGATTCCCCACATTATAAAAAGTGAAAATCTTAAAAATACCTCATGTTAAAAAGTAGATTCATATTTCACAGAAAACTTCTAACATTCTTTGGGAAACTTTTCAAGCTAGAAAAAGTACGGGGTATTACAATATCCCCCCTTGAGAATATTCATCCTTGAATGAGACTGAGTGTAAGGGGAAGAACATAAACTGATGTACATACTGAACATGAATAACTGAAACATAATCTCATGACTGACATGACTGAAGAGCTAAATATAACATACTGAATATGTATGTCTGTTGCATGACTGATAAGATGAATTCATGCATATCTGATACATGGATGATTGACTTATGAATACATGAATAAATGTTCTGATGAACTGAATTTCTCACAGTGAGAAGGCATATCTGATGCATGATTACATAACTGATATATGAATGCATGACTGAATATGCAAGGGTACTTAGTACCAAGTTTGTAAAGGGGATCTGAGCATGAACTGAATACCAAGTTTGTAATGGTAGTTTGAATATGGAACTGAGTAAGTTTAAGAAAACTTCTACGTAACTGAAAGGCATTGATGACCCCATGATTATGCTAGAAGTATGCCTGAATGGGGACCTGAGAACATGACTGAGGCTGAAACATGGCATATAAACTGAATTTTGTGAACTGATCTGAGCCCTTAAATACATGGCTCATGACTGAGATTTGAACTTGAGGGTCAACTTATGAGTATACCCTACTTCAAAATGGATTCATTTTGTAAGAAGAGAATGGGATGCTTATGTTATAAAGGTTCAGGGGATCATAGCATATCTCCCCTTTGGGACACTAGATCCCTCTAGGAATACTGTCTTGACTGAGTTACTGAGGAAAACTGAGGTGATGCACAAGGAACCTAGTATCTGAATCATGATTGATTATCTGTGATCTGAAACTTGAGGTTTGATCATCATCTAAGATGAAGCAACTAAGATTCATGCACTGCAACTGAGACTACTGAAAGATTTATGAGGTGTTGAGCATGAATGCATAAACATATTGACTTATCTGATTAACTGGATAACTGATAGTTGAATACTGGGTATGAGAGACTGGTCTTTACTTAGTCTAAATAACAGGACTAAGGCTGTAAAACATTATGCATAGGAATAATGATTGACTGGATAACGTGAGGTAACTGAGAATAAATAAGCAAAACTGCATCACCTCAAGAATGAAAGGCTAGACGTATATCATGGCTTGGAAATATTCTGTAAACTGAGGTATTGAGGTACTACTAAATGAGTAGTCGATAATTATAACATTGTTAAGCTATCCTGAAACTAGTCTGAATTTCTGATAACTGACGTTTAGACTGGTGCTGAAGTATTTGATTCTGGGACTGAATGCTGATTACTGAAACTGAACACTGAAACTATAACTGAGATGGTAACTGAATTTAGATAGATCAATGATGAGGAATGATATAGATCAAGGATCTGAACGTATACTCGCACTCTATACTTTTCCCCAACTTATAAATGCAACCTCTTGCTAGCCACTTACTTGCACGCTACTACAACATTCAAGCCTATCATCATAACTGCACTTTTATATAAAGAAACCATGCAACAATCTCCTCTTAACATGAATCATTTACTCTCTATCTTCTTAGTAACTGCTAATTACTACTCTATTTTCACAGAGAGAGCTCATTGAAGGGTTAAATCAGGAGGACCTAAAGCATGAATGGATACTGACTGAACTTGACACTTGAACTGAAGCTTGAGAAATAGAATATCAATAGCATGGATTTACCAAAATGGTTTGAACTGAGTATATACATGAAATATCCGAGTTTGGCTGCTCACTAAAATTGGAGCATGAGTCATGTGGACTTAGCATACTGTAAAGCATGACATGAGTATGTGGGTCACGAGCTGCATGACCTGAGTTTGAAATTTCTGAATTTGTGAGACATGATTCGTAACACTGAGGGAGCTGGAACTGAACTCCTTATGCTGGGAACTGAAAGCTCACACAATACATGTAAAATGCGTGAAAGTAGGCTATGTTCATGGAACTAGTTCGTATTGTGGGGTAAAATGGGACCCCTTATACTGGGAACGGAAACTGTACATTATTTACGGAAAAATGCATGAGCATAATTCGTGACCATAGAGTTGACACACAAGGCCTGAGTGGATTTCTTGATAGCCAAAGTGCAAAACTCTGCACTGAGATAAAGATGGGTCCGGAATCATCTTTCCTTACTGCTTTCTATACATACTGGCACTACTACTAGAATCTGGGAGCCTAAAATGGGTCACTCGATCTATCATCTCCCCTTTAGGTTTAAGCCATCATCATAAGTCTGTAAACACTTTACTAAACTCTGCACTGAACCGCAATCATCGTCACATACTTACACGTTGTTTGACACATGGTTGCCTTACTAAACACATTATCTGGTTCTATTTCTTCATATACTACTAATATCACATCCACACCTTCAAGCCTAATGTCATGTCAATAAACTTAAATTCTTGTTTGCACTGTTCAAGCCTATTGATTCACTTTGGTACAACTATCCCCATGAATACATAATCCGTTCAACCTGGATCATGTTATCCCAATTCTACTACTGCTAAACTCCTGAGTTCATACTTTTAACTCTAGTTCATATGCTATCATAGAATTCGGAGAAGGGATCTGATGACATATGAGTTCTCATGATCATGAATAAGAGTTGTAAAACTCTGGAACATAGTTGAACTAATGGGATACTTTTAAGCTTGTGGGTAATCCCATAACTGACTGTAGGGTCTATTTGAGAAAGCCCTATCTCTAGGACTCGATCTTCACTGCTTCTATTACCTTGAAAGTAAGGTAAAGTTGACATGCGTGAAGAATGATGATAATCTACAAGAGTTTCTTAAAGAACCTTTCTATAGTATGATCTGAGACATGAAAGAAGGGAAACTGTTTCTAAAACATCTCATAGCCTCCTGCACATGAGTGTGGTGCACAACACACACATGTACAAGACTCTACTAGATGTGGCTTTCAGACTTCCTAGGACGCTATTGAACCTTAGGCTCTGATACCAAGTTTGTAATCCCCTGATTTTCTAAACTAGAATGCTATACGGTGCTCATGACCCCGAAGGATCACGAGCTAACCCATGAATGATATCTGTACCTAAGCACTGTGAATACATAAAAGCTGTAAGGCCATAAGGTTCAGAACTAAATAAATAACTGATAAAACAATGTCTAAAAATGGTACAATAAATACCAAAACAAATCTGAAGTAACTGTTTGGCATGCTATAGTCTGAAAGTCTCTAAACTGTCTGAATAAGGAGTTGATGGGACATGTACCTAACTAACTCTGACTACTAAAATAAACTAAAAACTAAAATAGTACTGTAATCATCATGTCCTCGAAGGATGAGGACTCACAACTGACTCTGATTGCTGAACTGGGATGCTACTGATGCTCTGAAGCTCACACTTCTAAACCTATGGTATAAGACACCATAGTGCAAATACGTCAGTACTTTGAATGTACTGGTATATAAGTAAGGTAGGTTGAATGCAAATGGTTCATATGCATGAACAATACTAACTGACTGACTAACATGAACGTGAGAATACATGCATGACTACGTACCTGTAACTGAGATCATGATAGGACTGGATACTGAGTCTACTGATATTGACCCCTAAGTCACTGATAAGTGAGAAAGACTGATACTGTATTAATAAATACTGAGGGTCTGGTACTATGTTACTTATACATGAATAACTATTTTTGACAGTTCTGATTATGAAGAACTGGTCTGGTTGAATGTATCTGATAGTCTTGAAGCTGAATACTGATAACATGAGTTCTGAGAATTGATATAACTGATAACATGAGTGACTGTATCTGACAGTCCTGAATTATAACCAAATATCGTGTTATAAGGCTTATATAGGGTGGGAAATTGACCCTTTTAACCCTAGGACACGTATTTAATTTCTAAAAAAATTTCTTGGTTTTTGTCCTTGGCGCGACGCGCCACTATCGCACCAAGTCACTGGAACTGGATAATTGGAAATCTGCATGGTGGCGCGATGTGGAGCTATCGTGGTGACACCTTGTTTGACACCTAGAAGTTTGGAACGATGCACTATTATCGCAGAGCAACACTGGATATTGACAATTGCCATTTGAGCTATCTCCGCGATGCGTTGAAGGCTTAGGTGATACATGTCTCACTAAAAAGGCTCTAACTCTTCACCCGGGTGTTGGATTTGGGTGAATTTTGTATTGATGGAAATCTTATTCGATTCCCCACAAGATAAAAAGTGAAAATCTTGAAAATACCACATGTAAAAAAATAGATTCATCTTTCAAAGAAAGTTTCTAACATTCTTGGGGAAACTTTTCAAGCTAGGAAAAGTATGGGGTTTTACAATATCTCCCCCTTGAGAATATTCATCCTTGAATGAGACTGAGAGTGAGGGGAAGAACATAAATTGATGTACATACTGAACATGAATAATTGAAACATGATCTTATGACTGACATGACTGAAGAGCTGAATATAACATACTGAACATGCATGTCTGTTGCATGACTGATAAACTGAATTCATGCATATCTAATGCATGGATAATTGTTATGAATAAATAATTGAATGTTCTAATGAACTAAATTTCTTGCAGTGAGAAAGTATGTCTGATGCATAATTACATAACTGAACTGATATATGAATGCATGACTGACTATGCAAGGGTACTTAGTACCAAGATTGTAATGGTGATCTGAGCATGAACTGAATACCAAGTTTGTAATGGTAGTTTGAACATGGAACTGAGTAATTTTAAGAAAACTGTTACGTGACTGAAAGGCACTGATGACCCCATGATTATTCTAGAAGTATGCATGAATGTGGACCTAGGAACATGACTGAGGCTAAAACATGACATATAAACTAAATTTCGTGAACTTATCCAAGCCCTTAAATACATGGCTCACGACTGAGATTCAAACTTGGCATATACATGCCAGGACTGTGTCTTTAGCTTCGTTGGATGTGCCAAGGATAGCTTAGAAGGGTACACTTGATTTGGGTCCTAAGAGGGTCATATCTTATGTTCAGGATCGTAAATTAGTTGAGAGGGGTTGTTTATCTTACTTGGATCATATTCATGACACAAATGTTGTTTCGCCTCCTTCCTTGGATTCTTTCCGTGTTGTCCGTGAGTTTATGGAGGTGTTCCCTATGGACTTGCCTAGTATGCCTTTGGATCGAGATATTGATTTTATTATTGATGTTGAGTCAGGCACCAAGCCCATTTCTATTTCTCCCTATAGGATGGACCCAACAGAGTTGAAGGAACCGAAGGATTAGTTGTAGGAATTGTTGGATAAGGGATTTATTTGACCTAGCACTTTACCTTGGGGTTCACCTGTCTTGTTTGTAAAGAAAAAGGATGGGTCTATGCAAATGTGTATTGATTATCAGCATTTTAATAAGGTGATGGTTTAGAATAAGTATCCTCTTCCTCACATTGATGATTTATTTGATCAGCTTCAGGGTGCTGCGGTGTTTTCAAAGATTGATTTGAGGCCTGGTTATCACCAGTTAAGGGTTAGAGCTTTGGATATTCTGAAAACTACTTTTTAGACTCGATATGGTCATTATGAGTTCTTGGTCATGTCCTTCGGGTTGACCAATGCCCCTGCCACGTTCATGGAGTTGATGAATAGAGTGTTTTGACCGTATCTTGACTCCTTTGTTATTGTATTTATAGATGACATCTTATTTTATTCCAAGAGTGAGGTTGAGCATGATGAGCATTTGCGAATTTTTCTTCAGAGATTGAGTGATGAGAAATTGTATGCTAAGTTCTCTAAGTGCGAGTTTTGGTTGAAGTCTGTTTCTTTCTTGGGTTATGCGGTGACTAAGAAAGGTATTATGGTTGATCCATCCAAGGTTGCAGAGGTTCGTGACTAGGCTAGACCTACTTCGCCCACCAAGATTTGAAGTTTTTTTGTCTTGACCGAGTGTTATCAGTGTTTTATTGAGGGTTTCTCTTCCATAGCAGCTCCTTTGACAAAGTTGACTCAGAAAAAGATTTCTATCTAGTGGTCTGATACTTGTAAGGCGAGCTTCTATAAGCTCAAGGACTTGTTGACTTCATCTCATATATAGGCTTTGTCCAAAAAAATGTGGGCTTTACTGTGCTTTGTGATACTTTTGGTGTTGGATTAGTTACTGTGTTGATGCAGGAGGACAAGGTGATTGTGTATGCATCTCGTCAGTTGAAGCCTCATAGGAGGAATTATCCTACCCACGATTTGGAGTAGTGCGCAGTTATGTTTGCCTTGAAGTTATAGAGACACTACTTGTATGGAGTCCATTGTGAGATCTTTTCCGATCATCGTAGCCTTTAGCACTTCTTCACCCAGCTAGATCTTCATATGAGGCAGCACCGTTGGCTTAAGTTTCTTAGGGATTATGACTTAACTATTCTCTACCGTCCCGACAAGGCTAATTTGATTGCGGATATCTTGAGCCAGAAGTCGACTAGGATGGGTAGCTTGGTACATCTTTTGACTTAGGAGAGGTTGTTGGCCTTAGAGGTTCAGTCTTTGGCTAATCCGGTGGTCAGGCTTAATATTTCAACACCGAGGCGTGTTTTGAAATTTATAGAGGATAGTTCTTCTTTTATAGAGCAAATTTGAGCTTATTAATTTGATGATGTTGGATTGAGGCTGATTCAAGATAAAGTGTTGAGTGGGGAGGATAAAGAAGCCTCACTTGATTTAGATGGAGTTTTAGAGATTGAAGGCTGAGTTTGTGTACAGAGAGTGGTGATTGGATTAGGTTGATATTGGAGGAGGCCCATTGTTCCAGATATTTTATCCATCCAGGTATGACTAAGATGTATCATGATTTGAGATAATACTACTGGTGGGGTGGTGTAAGGTGAGATATAGAGGATTTTATATCTCATTGCCTTTATTACCAGCAGGTGAAGTCCGAGCATATGTGACCTGGTGGGTTGCTTCAGAGGTTACCCATTCTCGAGTAGAAGTGGGAATGGATCACTATGGACTTTGTGACTCGTTTTCCTCATACATCTCATAGTTCTGACAGTGTTTGGGTCATTGTTGATCGATTGACCAAGTCAGCTCATTTTATTCCAATTCTGGTCTCATTCAGTGCTGAGAGGTTGACCCGTATCTATATTTGTGAGATTGTGCGTCTGCATGGTATGCTAGTGTCCATTATTTTAGATCGAGGTCCTATGTTCACATCTCACTTTCGGAAGACTTTTCAGGATGAGTTAGGTACTCGAGTGGATCTTAGTACTACATTTCACCCCTAGACTGATGGCTAGTCAAAGCGGACTATACAAGTTTTGAAGCATATGCTTCACGTATGTGTGATGGATTTTGGTGGCTAGTGGGAGCAATATTTGGCTTTAGTAGAGTTAGCATATAATAATAACTATCATTCCAGTATTGATGTGGCTCATTTTGAGACATTGTATGGTTAGCGTTGTCGCTCCCCAGTAGGTTGGTTTGATGTTTCAGAGGTGAGACCTCGAGGTGCTTCATGAGTCGTTGGATAGAGTATAGGTCATTCAAGATAAACTTAGAGTGGTTCAAAGTAGGCAGAAGTGTTATGCTGATCGTGGACTTCATGCCTTGAGATTTGGTGTAGGTGATCATGTTTTTCTTCGAGTTTCCCCTATAAAGGGTGTGATAAGGTTTAGAAAGAGGGGCAAGCTTAGCCCAAGGTATATTGGTCCATTTGAGATTCTTCGGACTGTTGGTGATGTGTATTACGAGTTGGCTTTGCCCCTTGATCTATCAGCTATTCATCCATCTTTTCATGTTTCTATGCTTCATCATTATATTCCAGCAGAGTCCCATGTCATTCATTGGGAGTCAGTTCAGTTAGATGAGCGGTTGTCCTTTGTTGAGGAGACGGTTTCCATTTTGTCTAGGGATGTTAGGCAGTTGCGCTCTAGAGTGATCCTTGTGGTTCAGGGCCAATATAAATATTGACCTGTAGATGAGGCTACTTGGGAGGTTGAGTCTGATATGCATAGTTTCTATCCCCAGCTTTTCATTAATTCAGGTATTTCCTTGCCTTAGTTCGAGGACGAACTAGATTTTTAGTGGTGGATGATGTAATGACCTAAAAAATTGATGAAATATGTGAAATTTGTAATTTTGTGTAATTTGACTATTTTACCCCTCCCCATAGTTGCATTATGATATTTCTGAGGTGTGGGAGTGATTGACATGATTTTCGATGCATTTTGGTATCATTTATGCAATATTGTGGTTTTTGATGACTTCAAGAGCCTTATTTTGGACTTATGTGGATATCTTTTGATCCGTGCGATAGATGGCCGAATGGACTGATCCAGCAACTCCGGAATATCGATTTTACATTAGGTAGATATTTGGTTCGGGTCCCGGTGCACCCGAGCTTATTTCGACCTATTGGTCGGAAAGTTGAAAAATTGGAAATATGGGTGTTGAACCCACATTTGATCAAAACGATCTCGGATGGAAAATACGACTTCGCCAGCAGATTCAGAATGTCGATTTTAGGGTGTTAGCATATTTGGTATGATTTTACGGCTTTTAAATCTCATTTCGACCATCGATTTGGAAAATTATAATTTCGGATTTCAGGGGTCAACATTGTCAAAATGACATTTTTTTTGAAAATCTGATATTTCTATCGCATCCGGAACGTCGAATATAGTGTGGTTGCATAGTTTGTTTGCATAGATCAAACTCCGAATGAATCCCGGGCACCCCGTCGAAGTCCATTTCGACTTAAAGGAAAAAAATCTGAACACTTATTGCAGAAAATCTGCAATAATAGCAGATTTTTCACCCTTTTTTGGTCCATTTTGCTCATTTTTTATCTTGCCTCTTGAGAGTTAAATCCTAAATAGTTTGGGAGTTTAAGAGTGAAGTTTGTGGGAGCTTGAAAAGCTAGATTAACACATTTTTCTTGATTTTATTACGGATTAAAGGTAATAATTCATGCATTTCTTAGTAATTTCTTGATTAATTTCTCAAAATCTCAAAAAGCTTAGGGCATGCTTTTAAACCCAAATTTCACTCCTTTTTTCACTTGAATAATATTTTTATCTTATAATTACTAGTTTTTCATCAATTTAACCTTCAAAACAATTCTGATTCTTGATTTTAACCCGAATTTCAAAGATTTTAGTCGAAAAAACTCAAAATGGCTTTTCTTCGATTTGAACCCCATTTTTGAGTCGATTTAACTTGAGTTTTCAGCTGTAGATTTTTAAAAATATGGGGAACATGTTTTTGAAGTAAAGTTCTGATTTTGCCGTACTTTTTCAGAAACCCATTTTGAGGGTCCGTTTTGACCCCGAACCAAAAGTAGTCAATATGGGTGTCGTTGGTTTTGCATTGACGCATAGATTTCATATTTGATATTTTTAGTGGATTTCGGGATTGATTGTGAAAAGTAAGGTCGCGTGTTCAAGTGTAGCGGACCGGTTTCAGCTTTCGAGGTAGGTTATGGCTTAACTCTTTCAGACTGGGCTGGGTAGTAAATAATGATACAAAATGCATGTTGAGGGTGGAAACTAATCTTGAAAAATGGCTATTTATGTGTTGTGCCCGTGTGGAGACCAATATATGATGTAATTGTCGAAATAGAGTTATTATATGATATGTGTGACACTGTGGAGTCCTATGTGATATTGATAGCCTTGAATACATGTTAATAATTGTATTGTGTTGTTAAAATGCTTAATGGGGTACCATTGGTGTATTGTGATTATATTCATACCTTCTTGGCATATGAAACATATGGTAATTCATGGATGAAACAAAAATAATGAGTGGATATTGGCTCATGTTATTGTGGAAATGTATCACTGTGGTTAATTGTAGAAATATATCATGTGGTTGGTCATGAAAATACTCATTGTGATTGGTTGTGAGCATTACATCTTTATATCATACTCATTCATAAAACATTGGTACTACTGTGGCAACATCTGAGAAACACTGGCAACACCTTTTTAAAAGATATTGTTACACCTTATAAAACCCTTTCCGAGGGATGTGTTGGAAAGGAGATATGAGATATATAGATTGTATACGGTTTGACGAACCCCCCATGAGTCCTGCATCGGGAAGCGTTAGCTCCGTAGGTGTATACAGGGATTATGCGACGATCTCGATGGTTGTGTGATGACCTCGTGCATCATCATCATCATCATATACACTGCTCTTTCTTTATTGTGTTTATGTTGTGTTGTATTGTCTTATTGACTTTTCATCTATGTATTTGTCTTACCTTTCTTTACTTGTATTTGATGATCTTGTATCTACATGTTCACTCTTGTTCTATTATATGTGACATAATGTATACTTGTGTTCTATATCTTGGTGTGTTGTTGTAATATATGTGAGATATATTAGAACTGTTAGTCCAAGCGGTGTGGGCTACCATTGTGGGACATTTTCTAATTGCAGGTGACGTGCCTTAGTGTATATTGTGTATGCTTTATTTACTACTTTGCTTAGTCGGCCTATGATATGTATTGAGTATACGTGGACAGTACTCATGCCTACTGTGCCCTTTCGGTGCAGGTCCTAGCTCGAGTATGCCTCAACTTAATTGACTCGGGCGATTGTTGGAGCTTCCAAGGTAGTGGTTGGACATTCATGCGTCCGAAGTTCACATCTATCTTTCTATAGTAGTTATGTCTTTATTAGTATTCAGAGATATTTATTATTCCTTTGTGGTTATTTTTCTAATGTATTTGACTTTTGGATTGAATTAGTAGTTCTTACACTATTGACACCTGATTTTGGGCATGATTGGTATTTTGGATAAGTTCTTTCTGCATTGTTATGATTACTTATATGGTTCAGCTTCATTCTAGAAGCCTTACCATGGGATATTTCTATCTTTTTCTCTTTTAGTATCAGTTTGGGTGATAGGCTTACTTGTCAAGGTACGCCGCGACAAGTGCCATCATGACCCTCATTTTTGGGTCGCGACAAATAAGGTTGCCAGTTGCATCAAGGAGATGGCTAGAGAGGTGTTGGTTGTTTCGAGGGATCGGGCAGGCAGACACAAGGGGGACTGGTGGTAGAATGAAGAAGTTAAGAAGAAATTGGAGACTAAGAAGGGGGCGTATATTAAGATGATTGAGAGTAAATACGAAGAGGAGAAGCGGGTGAATAAGGAGGCTTACAAAGTGACAAGGAAAGAGGCTAAGTTAGCAGTTATGGCTGCTAACACAGCAACGTTTGAGAGGTTGTATGCGGGGTTAGAGAAGAAAGACGGGGGAAAAAGGTGTATAGGCTTGCTAAGGCTAGGGAGAAGAGAGGTCGGGACCTCAATCAAGGGAAGTGCATTAAGGGGGAGAACGGAAGAGTTTTGGTGGAGGATGTTCACATCAAGAAGAGATGGCAGGAGTATTTTCATAGACTTTTAAATGAAGAGAGGGACAAAGACATTGTGTTAGAGATGCTGGACCCCTCGGAGGAGAGCCGTGACTTTAGGTACTATAGAAGTTTTAATGTTGAGAAGGTCAAAGAGGCTATTCGTAGGACGCATAGGGGTAGGGCGACGGGGCCAGAAAAGATTTCGGTAGATTTTTGGAAGTATACAGGTGGTGCGGGTTTAAGGTAGTTGACTGATTTGTTTAACGTTATTTTTAAGACTGTGAGAATTCCTGAGGCTTAAAGATGGAGTACGATGATCCCGTTATATAAAAACAAGGCCGATGTTCAGAGTTGCAACAACTATAGGGGTATTAAGCTGTTGAGTCACACTATAAAGATTTGGGAGAGGGTGGTCGAGTGGAGATTGAGGAGGGTCATGTCTATTTTGGAGAATCAGTTTGGTTTTATGGTGGATCGCTCAACGATAGAGGTAATCCACCTGGTGAAAAAATTAGTAGACCAGTATAGGGAAATGAAGAGAGATTTGCACATGGAGTTCATCGACTTGGAGAAGGCGTATGACAAAGTCCCTAGGGAGGTTCTTTGGAGATGCTTGGAGGTGAGAGGTGTTCCGGTGGCGTACATCATAGCTATTAAGGACATGCACGATGGAGGGATGACTCGGGTGAGGACGGCGAGAGGTGACTCGGGGCATTTTCCAGTTGAGATGGGATTGCATCAGGGATCGACTCTTAGCCCTTTCCTTTTTACGTTGGTAATAGACGTGTTGATGTGGAGTATTCAAGGTGAGGTGCCTTAGTGTATGTAATTTGCGGATGATGTAGTGTTGATTGATGAGACGCGGGGGTGTGTGAATGAGAAATTAGAGGTTTGGAGGCAAATCCTTGAGTCTAAGGGGTTCAAGTTGAGTAGATCCAAGATAGAGTATTTGGAATGCAAGTTTAGTGATGTGATTCAAAAAGACAAAGTGGTGGTGAGGTTAGATTCATAGGATGTTTGTAAGCGGGACAATTTTAAGTATCTTAGGTCTATGATTCATGGGAATGGCGAGATTTATGAGGATGTCTCTAAACGTATTGGAGAAGGGTGGATGAATTGGAAGCTCGCCTCTGGAGTGTTGTGTGATAAGAAGGTTCCCCTTAAGCTTAAAGGCAAATTCTACAAAGTGGCAGTCCGTCCGGCCATGCTGTATGGAGCAGAGTGTTGGCCAGTCAAATACTCTCACATCCAAAGATTGAAGGTGGCAGAAATAAGAATGTTGCATTGGATGTGTGGACTTACTAGAGAGGATAGAGTTAGGAATGAGATGATCTGAGAGAAGGTGGGAGTGGCTTCGATGGAGGATAAGATGCGATAAGAAAGGTTGAGATGGTTTGGGCATGTGATGGGGAGGGGCACGGATGCCCTGATTCGGAGGTGTGCTAGGCTAGCTTTGGATGGATTTAGGAGGAGTAAAGGTAGGCCGAAGAAGTACTGGAGGAGGGTGATTAGACATGACATGGAGCAGCTATAGCTTACTGAGGACATGACCCTAGACAGGAAGGTGCGGAGGTCGCTAATTAAGGTAGAAGGTTAGGTGAGTGTGTGGATTGTGGAAAGGTGTTAGGAGACCGATTGGGTGGCCGGACAGTAATCCTAGGTTGTGTCCTTGAGTATAGTCCTTTAGCCAGGTGAGTTTGGGTGGGGTGGGTGAGTGTATGTTACTAGGACTATGTCCTTGAGGAGAAGCCTCTGGTTTGTGAATGTAGGTTTCTACTAGGTGGTGTCCTAGTTCTTATTTCTTATTTCAAATTGCTCGTACTTCTTGTTTACGTACTTCTCTGATAATTATCTCTATTATGTCTTGTTTCTGTATGCCATCTTTTCCTGTTACATATTTCTTTACGATCTTGGTGTACTATTCTCCATCTTAAGCCGGGGATCTATCGGAAATAGCCTCTCTACTTCTTCGGATGTAGTGGTATGGACTGCATATATCTTACCCTTCCCAGACCTCACTTTGTGGGAATACATTGGGCCTGTTGTTGTTGTTGTTGACAAATGATATCTCCATAAGTCTAAAATAAGGCTCTCGAAGCCTTAAAAAACCACAATATCACATAAATGATACCAAATGCATCGAAAAATATGTCAATCACTCCCACACCCTAAAAATACCATAATTCAACTATGAAGAGGGGTAAAATAGTAAAATCATATAAAATCATAAATTTCACATATTTCATCAAATTTTTAGGGCATTACATCATCCACCACTAAATATCTAGTTCGTCCTTGAACTAAGGCAAAAGAAATACCTGAATCAACAAAGAGCTGGGGATAAGAATTATGCATATCAGACTCAACCTCCCAAGTAGCCTCATCTATAGGCCGATGTCGCCATTGAACCTTAATCACAACGATCACTCTAGAGCGCAACTGCCTAACATCCCTAGCCAAAAAAATGAAGACTTGCTCCTCAACAAAAGACAACTGCTCATCTAACTGAACTGATTCCCAATGCATGACATGAGACTCATCTGGAATATAGCGACGAAGTATAGAAACATGAAAAATTGGATGAACAACAGATAGATCAGGAGGCAAATACAACTCATAAGCCATATCACCAATAGTCCAAATAATCTCAAATAGACCAATAAACATGGGGCTAAGCTTGTGTAATACCCTGTACTTTTCCTAGCTTCAAAAGTTTCCCAAGAATGTTAGAAGCTTTCTTTGAAAGATGAATACACTTTTTTACACGTGGTATTTTCAATATTTTCACTTTTTTCATGTGGAAAATTCAATAAGATTTCCATCGATACCAAATTCGCCCAAATCCGACACCCGGGTGAAGAGTTAGAGCCTTTTTAGTGAGACAGTGTATCACCTGAGCCTTCAGCACATCGCGGAGATAGGTCAAATAGCAATTGTCAATTTCTAGTATTTATCCGCGATATTGGAACGTCGCGCCAAACTTCCAGGTCACAGAAAAGGTGGAAACGTGATAGCTCCGCGTCGCACCACCGTGTAGTTTCCCATTTGTCACTTTCCAGTGACTTGGCGTGATAGTGGCGTGTAGCGCCAAGGATGAAAACCAAGAAATTTTCTCAGAAATTAAAGATGTGTCTTAGGATTAAAAGTGATAATTTCCCACCCTATATAAGCCTTATAACACGAGATTTGGCCAAAATTCAGCAACTTATACTCAATTACTCTCAAAAACTCTCAAGAACAAGCCTTAGGGTTTTCATAGAAAGTTCAATTCCAAGGGAATTCACCGTAAATGTTCAATAATCTCTCCATCAAACTTCGTAGAATCACAAGCTAAGGTATGCGTAGTGTTCATTCATGGACTCCTTTCGTCCATGAAGCCCAAGAATCTCTTTTCTAAGTTTAAGTCTATGAATTTCATGTTGGGTTTGTTTTGTTTATGTTGAGAATGATCAATTGAATTCTAATCCATGTTGGGTGATCAATTTTATGTGGAATTAATTTGCATAGATTTATATTCATGTGAACCTATGAATAAACCCTAGGATGATGAAACTAGAGATGAATCATGATGATTAATTATTGTATAATGTTGTCTACATGTGCTATGCCTACCATGTGTATGATTAAATGCCTAGATGAAGGAACAATGCCCAACTAGTATGATATCATGAAATCTCCATGTATGTACAAGCTTGTGCATATCACATGTTTGATGAAGTGCTTCAATATATGAATTATGAATTGTGTTGTTGGTCATGTGTTCACATAAGTCATGTTACGTCAGTTTCTTTCCATCGAGTCCTGGGGGTACTTGTACCCGAACATTTAGTTGTATGCCTAGAGCGATGTCATGTTTTCACGATCTCCTCAGTCAATCTATGATCCATAGAACTCAGTCAGTCATGTTATATTCAGCCATCAGTCATGTCAGTCATGAGATCATGTTCCAGTTATTTATGTTCAATATATACGTTATTTTGTATTCTTTACCTCTCACTCAGTCTCATTCGAGGACGAATATTCTCAAGGGGGAGATATTGTAATACCCCGTACTTTTTCTAGCTTGAAAAGTTTCCCAAGAATGTTAGAAGCTTTCTTTGAAAGATGAATCCAGTTTTGTACACGTGGTATTTTCAAGATTTTTACTTTTTATCATATGGGGAGTCGAATAAGCTTTCCATCGATACCAAATTCACCCAAATCCGACACCCGGGTGAAGATTTTCATGATTATTTTTTACCATTAACATGCATTTTGTACCATCATTTATAACCGGCCTAGTCTGAAAGAGTTAAGTCATAACCTACCTCTAAAGCTGAAACCGATTTGCTATATTTCGAACCCATGATCTTATTTTTTACGAAGGATCCTGAACTCCTGTAAAAATATCAAATATGGAATCTACATGTCAAAACAAAATCAACGACACCTATATTGACTACTTTTGGTTCTGGATCAAAACAAACCCCGAGAATGGATTTCCAAAAAAGAAGGGCAAAATCAGAACTTATCTTCAAAAATATGTTTTTCATATTTTTAGGAATCTACAACTGAAAATTCAAGTGAAATCGAGTAAATAATGAGGTTCAAATTGAGGAAAAAACATTTTTAACCTTGACCGGGTAAAATCTTTGAAATTTGAATTAAAATCATGAATCGAAATTATTTTGAAGGATAAATTGATGAAAAACTAGTAATTATAAGATAAAAATATTATTCAAGTAAAAATAAGTGAAATTGAGGTTTAAAATCAAGCCCTATGATTTTTGGGGTTTTGAGAAATTAATCAAGAAATTACTAAGAAAGGAGTGAATTCTTACCTTAAATCCATAATAGAATCAAGAAATAGATGTTAATCTAGCTATCCAAGCTTCCACAAGCTTAAATTTTAAGCTCCCATACTATTTTAGGGTTTAACTCTCAAGAGGAAAGATGAAAAATGAGCAAAATAGGCCAAAAGCTGTTACTCCCTCTGTTTAAAAAATAATGACCTACTTTGACTTGACGCAAAGTTTAAGAAAATAAAAAAAGTTTTAAATCTTGTGGCCTTAAATTAAAGTTGTGTCAAATGTACCAAAACGCCCTTTAATCTTGTGGTTTTAAAATACCATGTGGAAAGTTGAAATTAAAGTATTGCCAAAAAAGGAAAGGGGTCATTCTTTTTTAAACAGACTAAAAAGTAAAGTAGGTCATTCTTTATGAAATAGAGGAAGTATTTATTATTGCAGATTTTCATGCACAACTTTTGCTAAAAAGCTATTTTTTAAAGTCAATTCAGACTTCAATGGGGTGATCGAGATTCGTTTGAAGTCCGATATACACAAACAAACTATGGAACCACACTAAATTTGACGTTCCAAATGCGTTGGCGAAGTCAAACTTTTCATCCGAGGTTATTTCGACCAAATATGGATCCCACACCCATATTTCTAATTTTCCACCTTTTCGACCAATAGGTCGAAATGAGCTCGAGTGCACCGAGACCCGAACAAAAGGTCTACCTAGCCTAAAATTGATATTCCAGAGTTGTTGGCGCAATCCATTAAGCCATCCATTGCACGGATTAAAATATATCCATATAAGTTTAAAATAAGGCTCTCGAAGCCATAAAAATTACAATATCGCATAAATGGTACCAAAATACATGAAAACTATGTCAATCACCCCATACCCCAGAAATACCATAATGCAACTACAGAGAGGGGTGAAATAGTCAAATCACACAAAATCATAAATTTCACATATTTCGTCAATTTTTTAGATCGTTACATCATCCATCACTAAAAATCTAGTTTGTTCTCGAACTAAGACAAAGAAATACCTGAATCAATGAAGAGCTGAGGATACAAACTTTGCATACCAAACTCAACCTCCCAAGTATCCTCATATACAGGTCGATGTCTCCACTAAACTTTAACCACAGGGATAACTCTAGAACATAACCGCTTAACATCCCTAGTCAAAATGGAAATCGGTTCCTCAACAAAGAATAGCCGCTCATCTAACTGAACTGACTCCCAATGAATGACATGAGGCTCAGAATATAGCAATGAAGCATAATAACATGAAAAACTGAATGAACAACTGATATATCAGGGGGCAAAGCCAACTCATAAGCCACAACACCAATAGTTCGAGGAATCTCAAATGGACCAATATACCTGGGGCTAAGCTTGTCCCTCTTCCCAAACCTCATCACACCCTTCATGGGTGAAACTCAAAGAAAAACACGATCACCAACACCAAATCTCAAGGCACAAAGTTTACGATCATCATAGCACTTTTGCCTACTCTAAGCCGCTCTAAGTCTATCCCGAATGACCCAGACTCTCTCTAAAGACTAACGAAGCAAGTCCGTACCTCGAGGTCTCACCTCTTAAACATCAAACCAACCCACTTAGGAGAGACAATGCCTACCATACAATGCCTCAAAAGGAGCCATATTAATATTGGAATGATAGCTAATATTATATGTAAACTCTTCTCCCACTGGCCACCAGAATCCATCACGCATGCATGAAGCATATCCTCCAAAACATGGATAGTCCGCTCTGACAGGCCATTAGTCTGGGGGTGAAATGTTGTGCTATGATAAACCCTAGTACCCAACTCATCCTAAAAAGTCTTCCAAAAAAGAGATGTGAACACAGAACCTCAATCTGAAATAATAGACAACGGCACACCATGCAGATATACAATCTCATGATTGTAGATTCGGCTAACCTCTCAACACTGAATGAGACCTGAACCAAAATAAAATGAGCTGACTTGGTCAATCAATCCACGATGACCTAAACACTATTAGAACTATGATATGTATGAGGAAAACCAGTCACAAAGTCCATGGTGAGCCGTTCCCATTTCCATTCAGGAATGTGTAACCTCTGAAGTAATCCACCATGTCTCATATGCTCGGCCTTCACCTACTAATAACATTGGAAACGAGCAACAAAATTTTTCATATCTTACCTCATACCACCCCATTAGTAGTGCTCTCAAAACATGATACACCTTAGTCATTCCTGGATGGATAGAATATCTGGAACAATGGGTCTCCTCCAAGATCAACCTAATCCAGTCACCCACTCTAGGCACACAAAATCGGTATCGAATCCTTAAAACTCCATCCGAATCAAGTGAGGATTCCTTAGCCTCCCTGCTCAACGTCTTATATCGAATCAAACTCAATCGAACATCATCAAACTGATGAGCTCAAATATGCTCCATCAAAGAAAATCTAACGTCTACAAATGCCAAAACATGCCCAAGTGTTGAAATATCAAGTCTAACTATATGGTTAGCTAAAGAATGAAGCTCTAAGGACAAAGGCCTCTCCTCGGTCAAAAGATGCGCCAAGCTACCCATGGTAGTTGACTTTCAGATCAAAGAATCCGCAACCATATTATACTTGCCCAAACGGTAGAGAATAGTCAGGTCATAATCCTTAAGCAACTCAAGCTAATGGCGCTGGCTCATATTAAGATCTCACTGGGTAAAAAAGTACTAAAGACTACGTTGAACTTAGAAGATCTCATAACAGACTTCATACAAGTAGTGCCTCCACAACTTCAAGACAAACACAACTGTGCACAACTTCAAATCATGGGTAGGATAATTTCTCTCGTGAGGCTTTAACTGATAAGATGCAGACGCAATTACCTTGCTCTCCTGCATCAACATAACACCTAATCCAACATCAAAAGCATTACAAAACACAGTAAAAGCCCTTGCCCTTCTTGGGCAAAGCAAATATAGGAGCTGAAGTCAACAAATCCTTGAGCTTTTGGAAGCTCACCTCATAAGCATCAGACCTCTGGAAGGAAATCTTTGTATGAGTCAATTTGGTTAATAGAGCTACATGGATAATAAACCCTCAACAACCTCTTAAGTCAATAAAACTTTGAATCTCGATGGGCGAAATTGGTCTAGCCCAATCACGAACCGCGACAATCTTGGTTGGTTCAACCATAATACCTTCCTTAGTCACCACATCATCCAAGAAAGAAACAAACTCCAACCAAAACTCACACTTAGAGAACTTAGCATGAAACTTCTCATCTCTCAATCTCTGAAGCACAGTCTGCAAATGCTCATCATGTTTAGCCTCACTCTTAGAATACACCGAGATATCATCTATAAATATAATAATAAAGGAGATGAGATACGGTTGCAATACCCAATTCATTAACTCCATGAACGCAGCAGGGGCATTGGTCAACCCAAAGGACATGACCAAAAACTCATAATGACCATATCGAGTTTGAAAAGCTGTCTTTGAAATATCCAAAGATTTAATCCTCAACTGGTGGTAATCAAACCTCAAATCAATCTTCAAAAACACTAAAGCACCCTGAAGCTTATCAAATAAATCATTGATGCGAGAAAGAGGATACTTATTCTTAACCGTTACCTTATTCAGCTGCCGATAATCAATACACATTAGCATAGACCCATCCCTTTTCTATGCAAACAAGGCAGGCGTACACCAAGGTGAAATACTAGGTAGGATAAATCCTCATCCAACAACTGCTGCAACTGATCCTTTAATTCCTAAAACTCTATTGGGTTCATCTTATTATAAGGAATATAAATGGGCTTGGTACCCACTCAACATCACTAAAAAATCAATATCTTGATTCGAAGGCATGCCAGGAAAGTCCGTAGAGAACACATCTATAAACTCATGGACAACACAGATAGAATCCAAGGAAGGAGGCAAAATAACACCGGTGTCAATAAGATAAACATCCCCTCTCAACCAATTTATGAGCATAAACATAAGATATAATCTTCTTAGGATTCAAATGAAATGCACTCTTCCAAGCTATCCTTGGCACACAACCAAAGCTTAAGTCACAGTCTTAGCAAAATAATCTAAGACAACCAATCCTTACCCAAAATAACATCAAAATCGACCATATCTAACACAAGAAAGCCTACCTAAGTTTCATGCCTAGCAAAGCCCTAATACAAGATCGGTACACCCGATCCACCACTAAAGAATCACCTACAGGGGTAGATACACAAATAGGCATAGAGAGAGGCTCATTAATAGAATCAAAACTCAAAGAAAAATATACAAACACATAGGATAAAGTCGATCCAGAATCAAATAATACAGATACAAGTCTGAAACAAACGGGGACGATACCTGTAATCACATTATCAGAAGCCTCTGCCTCAGGTCTGACTGGTATAACATCACACTGACCACGACCACCAGCTGCTTGGGTTGCCCCATGACCACCAACTGCCTGAGTGGACCCACGACCACTCCTATAAGCTCTACTATCTCTGCCTCTCACACCTCTGGTGGCACCCCTACACCTCACAAATGAAATAGGAGTAGCCCGAATCACCCAACGGGGATAGTCCCTGGCCGCATGACTAATCTCATCAATCACATAGCAACCTCTACGACCAATCTCAGTAGGAGAAGGTATAACTGAGCCCGAACGGCCACCCTGAACTGTTGAATTAGAAGGTCCACCACCTGAACTCTGTAAAGCCTCATGTACTGGCCTACCATGGTATCTACAAGAACCTCTAAAATCTCTGCCTCAAGAGGTTTGACTCATGAACTCACCAAAATGCCATGCCTTCTTGGCACCTCCCTGAAATACATTAAGAATACCCTCCGTTATCTTAGAATGATCCATAATATTCTGAAAAAAAAAAACCCAAGCACAACCATCTGAGATGTATCCAATTAAAGGAAGACATCCAAATCCTTCACAAACTTTTAAATATTCTTAGACTCGGTGAAAATGCTATCCTAGGAATATCTGGACACGGTATGGAAGCGTGCCTCATACTCAACAACTTTTATGGAGCCTTACTCTAAATCGTCAAACTCGTCCCGCATACGATCTCTCAAACTGAAAGGCACAAATCTCTCTAGGAAACCCTCGACAACCTGATCCCAAGCCATCTCAGGAGCATCACAGAGTCTACAACTCACAAGTGACCTTTACCAATATCTAGCACCATCTCTCAACTGATAGGTCATATAAACCACACCATTCACACAAAAAGAGTGAAACACAACTCAAAATGCTTGGCATAAAAGAACTTTGTACGATAAAGAATAAAATGAGGAAAGTTTCCTAAAGACATCCTATAACCTCTCGAAGATAGATATGAATGTTTACGTACTGATTTATGAGGCTCTATTAGACATCCCATTCTTACACCATTCAAACCAATAAAACCTGGCTACTTTGATACCAATTTTTTACGACCCTAAAATGAGGGTCATAATGGCACTTGTAGCAGCATACCTTGACAAGTAAACCTATCACCCAAACTGATACAAAAAGAGAAAAAGACCAAAATACCCTAAGATAAGGCTTCTAGAACAAAGACGAACTATACAAGTAATCATAACAATGCGGAAAGAACAAATACCAATCATGCCCCAAATCAGGTGTCAATCGTGTAAGAACTACTAATACAATCCAAGAGTCAAATACATCAGAAAAATAACCACAAAGGAATAAATTTGTCTCCAAATATTAATAAAGACATAACTTCTATAGAAAGATAGATATGAACTTCTGACGCATGAATGTCCAGCCACTATCTTTGAAGCTCAAACAATCGCTCGAGTCAAACAAGTTGAGGCACACTTGAGCTAGGACCTTCACCGTAAGGGAACAGTAGGCATGGGTATGGTCTACTTATACTCAGTAGGTATCATAGGCCAACCAAGTAAAGTAGTAAATAAAGCATACAAAATATATACTAGGGGCACATCATCTGCAATCAGAAAATATCCAACAATATTAGCCCACACCGCTTGCACTAACAGTTCTAATATATCACATATATTACAACATCACAATAATATAGAATACAAGTATGAATTTTATCACATATAAGTAGAACAAGAGGGAACATGCATATACAGGATCATCGAATACAAGTAAAAGAAGATAAGATAATTATATAGATGGCAAGTTAATATGGCAATACAACACAATATTAAGTGCAATGTATATGATGATGATGCACGAGGTCGCCGCCCACCCTCCGGGACTGTCATATAATCCCCGTATACACCTAGGGAGGCAAGCCTCCCAACGCATGACCCATGGGTGGTTCGTCAATCCATATAAAATCCACATATATCATATCTTCTTTTTGGTATATCCATCAGAAAGGTGTTATCAGGTGTTGCTAGTGTTTTTCAGATGTTGCCTCGGTGGTACCAATGTTTTATGAATGAGTATGATATGAAGATGTAATTCTCACAATCAATCACATTAAGTATTTACACAACCAACCACATGATATATTTTCACAACCAACCACAATGATACATTTCATAACCACGTGAGCCAATATCTACTCATTATTTCCTTTTCATCCTTGAATTTTCACATGTCTCATATGCCAATAAAATATAAATATAATCAAAATACACCAATGGTACCATATTAAGCATTTTAACAACACAATACATTTATTCATATGTATTCAAGGCTATCAATATCACATAGGACCCCATACGGTCACACATATCACATAATATCTTATTTTTTACAATTACATCACATATAGGCCCCCACACGAGCACAACACATAGATAGATATTTTTCATGATTATTTCCCACCCTTTACATATATTTTGTACCATCATTTACTATCCATCCCAGTCCGAAAGAGTTAAGCCATAACCTACCCCAAAAGCCGAAACCAATCCACTACACTTCGAACCCATGACCTTACTTTTTACGAATAATTCCAAACTCCTGTAAAAATATCAAATATGGAATCTATGCATCAAAATAAAACCAACGACACTCATATTGACTACTTTTGATTCGGGATCAAAACGGACCCCCGAAATAGGTTTTTGAAAGAAAAGAATAAAATTGGAACTTTACTTCAAAAACATGTTCCCCATATTTTTAAGAATTTACAACTGAAAATTCAAGTAAAAAATGAGGTTCAAGTTGAGGAAAAAAATATTTTTAAGCTTTACCGGGAAAAATCTTTGAAATCCGAGTTAAAATCAAGAATTTGAGTTGCTTTGAAGGTTAAATTGATGAAAAACTAGTAATTATAAGATAAAAATATTATTCAAGCGAAAAAGCATAAAATTTGGGTTTAAAATCAAGCCCTAAGATTTTTGAGATTTTGAGAAATTAATCAAGAAATTACTAAAAAAAAAGAGTGAATTCTTACCTTAAATCCGTAATAGAATCAAGAAATAGATGTTAATCTAGCTATTCAAGCTCCAATAAGCTTCACTTTTAAGTTTCCACACTATTTTAGGGTGTAACTCTCAAGAGGCAAGATGAAAATGAGCAAAAATAGGACAAAATCTGTTATTTATTATTGCAGATTTTCCTGCACAGCTTTTGCTAAAAAGTTGGGTTTCTTAAAGTCAATACAGATTTCGACGGGGTGCCCAAGATTCGTTTGGAGTTTGATATATACAAACGAATTATTCAACCATACTAAATTCGACGTTTCGGATGCATTGGCCAAGTCAGATTTTCAAAAAAATATCATTTTCACAAAGTTGACCTCCGAAACCCAAAATTATAATTTTCTAAATCGAGGGTTGAAATAAAATTTAAAAGCCGTAAAATTACACCAAATACGTTACCAACCTAAAATTAATATTTCGGGTCTGCTGACAAATTTAAATTTTTCATTCGAGGAAGTTTCGACTAAATATGGGTTCCACACTCATATTTCTAATTTTTCAACTTTTCGATCAATAGGTCAAAATGAGCTCGGGTACACCAGGAATCGAACCAAAGGTCTACATAGCCTAAACTCGATATTCCGAAGCTATTAGCGTAATTCGTTCAGCCATCCGTCACACAAATCAAAAGATATCCACATAAGGTTAATGACCCATTTTGTCGTCACTAAATTATTCATAATAAATTCATAAAAAATCTTGATTTTCATTCCTCAGTATTAACTTGGGTCCAAAATAGCCAATATTTTATTTATTATGTCAGCTTAAACTTTTCGATAAAGATTTTAGCCTTTGGATGTGTCTAGATAGACTCAAACTTGATGAATTTAATTATTCATGAGTTCTAATATTAATACTTTAGTTTTAAAATTCCTTTACCTATTAATTAAGGTTATACAATATCCCTAACACAAAGTTAAGTTTAAAACTTTATTTTCGATAAAGTTTCGATATGGGTTTTTATTAGGGTCAACTTCAAATAATCATATCTCTTAGAATATAAGGATTTAGGCAACCCAATACCTATCAAATTAAAGATATTTGAGTCATCTTTCCAACACAGCAAACCATTCCTCAATCCAAATTTGGAGTAAAACGTTATGACTATTTTACTGAGCAATGTCCGGGCTGAAGCGGGATTTCGCTTGTAACGAAAATTCTGATGGTATTTAAATCAGCTTCAGCCGTATTTTGTCCAAAACCCCCCAAATTTTATTCCCCAAACCTAGAGAGATGATTTTCCAAGGCTTAAGATGAAATTCCTTTGTTGAGGTAAGTTTTTCCATTATTTTCTTCGTCTTTAAATCATTTAACATCTTAGAATCCTTACAAAGACCTTTAATGGTGGAATTCTTTTAGGAAACACTCATGGGTGTTTTTAATATGACCTAGATCTGATTCTAAACTATAAATTGAAGATTCCTAACATGAATTTCATAAACTAGAGTATGAATTTTGATGATTAGGAACCTTGAATTCCATAAAGATGAGACCTTTAGCATAAAAACTCCATTAATGGAGATGGGTTAAGCTTGAAAGAGATAATTAATGGCTAACTGACATTGAAAAATGATATAGACCTTGAATTAAGGGTAGAATTAGTGGGTTTGAATCCGCAAGATATTTGTTTGAAGAGTAAATATTTAACTACTCTTATAATTGCTTGATGTTTAGATGATTGATTATTCCAAGGCATGAAGGAAAGGAAAGAGCATCTTTGTTGCAGCTTGTTTCTTCCAAAAGCTTGGCGCCAGGTAGTCTAGCTTTAATGAGTAGAAGATTATGTTATTTTATATTTTCATAATTTAGAATTGATGAGAGAAAGCATGTCTAGGACTGCGGGCATGGAGTTGAGGTTGATAAAGACACGAGTCCTTAACTTTAATCCCAAAAACTATATTATTGATTGATTATGTGATATTTATGATATTATGTGTTACGTGCCCGAAAGGAGATTGTTGTAAATGTAATATATGAACATGATGGTTTTTTTTAGTTGTTCTAGTGATGAACCTAGTTGAGTTGTAATGGTATTAAGTTGTATGTATTGTGCAATAATATGATGAGGAGAATTATGCAAAGATCGAATATTGATGATCATAGTAATATCTAAGGGATAGATGAGTTGAATTATAGTGTGATGGTTGTATTATGTGAAAAAAGATAGAGGATAATGATACACGTGAATGTGCTAGTTATAGGTGGTGATGTTAGAACCCAAGTTGCGGTATTTAAGAAGATAATGATATTTTTAGTAATTAATGAGTAATTAACGCTTCAATAGTGACTTGTATGCGTAAGAATTGAATTGTGATTTATTTAATGACATTCTTGTTTTGATATTGATAAAAACACTATATTTATTGGATGCCCATGAAAGGTTAAATTGGTGATAATGATGGTTTATTGAATTGTTTCTATGAGTGGCTTATTTGATAATGACAACTCCTTAAAGTAATGCTATGAATACTTGTTGATTGGTATTCGAACATGCTTGAAATTGTTGATGCTTGGATTGTTGATGCGTGTATAAATGACTATTGAAAATTTACTTGATGGAATTGTCTTATGACTTTAGGTATACTTGTAAACTTGGCACATTGTTGTATGCTGTGAGATTGTCTAAATTTGATAATGATAATACTTATTTATGGTGAATTGGGTACCACGCCGGTACGGATATGTATATGTTGGATCAGGTACTATACCGGTATGGATATGCATATATTAGATCGGATACCACGCCGGTACGAATGTGTATATATTGGATCGGGTACCACGCCGGTACGGATATGTATATGTTAGATCGGGTACCACGCTGGTATGGATATGTATATATTGGATCGGATACCACGCCGGTATGGATATGTATATGTTGGATCGGGTACCACGCCGGTACGAATATGTATATGTTGGATCGGGCACCACACCGCTATGAATATGTATATGTTGGATTGGGTACCACGCCGGTACGGATATGTATATGTTGGATCGGGCACCACGCCGGTACAAATATGTATATGTTGGATCGATAACACGCCGGTATGAATATGTATATGTTGGATCGGGTACCACGCCGATACGGATATGTATATGTTGGATCGGGTACCACACTGATATGGATATGTATATGTTGGATCGGGTACCACGCCGGTACGGTACATAAACATATATTATTCCCTGCAGGTCATGACTATTTGGGAAAAAATAAGTCCCATAGCATGTGTGTACATATTTGTGTTGAGTCTGTGGATGTTAACAGTATGGTCAATACTCTTGATGGTTATGTGGCTTGTTTGTGAGAACTGTTTGATATGTTATTGTTGTATTATTAATTCATGGAGTATTTGATTGTGTGATATGTATTTGAAAAAGTGAAACTTTGTACTTATTTATATGTTGGTTTACTTGCTTTATTTATACGTGTTTTAATGGTAGCTTACCAGAATGTCTAGTTATCATTCTTTAATATTATAATAGAGCATTTGGTTGTTAGCCCGAGAATTTAGTGTGGGTTGTCTATGATTACGGGTTTGTTCCTACGAATATGAGTAATGAAAAAGATAAGGTTAATAAAGAGGAATAGTGTTGTATTACGTTGGATTGTGGTTGATGGTGTGAATTAATGAGGCTAGAGTATGTTAGTAGCGAATATAATATTGATGGAGTTGGAAGGGTAGTGGGATGTGGTAACTTATATAGGTAAAGTAATAATATTATTACAACCTTAGTTGAATTATATTCCTTTTAGGATGTCATGATTTATTTTCCTTAATTCTATTTTATGAATATATAGGCTAATACAGTCGGCCGATGATGCCTACCAGTATATGTGGTTGTATTGGCCCTACTCTTCTACATTCCTTCTTGGAGTGTAGACTGATGCAGGTTAGTTTCAGTTACTAGATAGATGATGATATTCAACACGAACTTCTACACTTTTATCCTGGCAAATATCAGAGTCTTTGTATTATTATTTTATTGTCAGTTTATACTATAGTAGATTGCTCTTGTACATGTCTGGCCAAGTCCTGGGATAGTGAAGGACAATTGTAAGAAATTTTTGAAAAAGTTTACTTATTAATATTTAATTTACGTTATTATATTTAATTCAGTATTTTCTTAAAAACAGAAGTCTTCCGCGTATTTTTAGTTGTTAGTAAGTGTTCTCCTAGCTACTTAGAATAATGTAGATGCCCGAACAGTCCGTTGATCTGGGTCGTGACAATAAGTCCAAAATAAGGCTCTCAAAGCCATCAAAAACCACAATATCGCATAAATTATATCAAAATACATAGGAAACTATGCCAATCACCTCCACACCCCAAAAATACCATAATGCAACTACGAGGAGGGGTAAAATAGTCAAATCACACAAAATCACAAATTTTACATATTTTATCAAATTTGTAGGTCGTTACACAAACTGCCATATTCTTGTTGCATTATGTTTTTCACATAGTTTACCTCGAATGGGTGTTGATTCACTATCTATGTCTGTTAACTCATCTTATCCCTATATGCTTCAAGTTCTGTCCAGTCTATATGTGATGTTTCTTCAAAAAAATTATTGGCGGATAAGTATGTTGGCAACATCACTACCAACTTATGAATCTCAAGCCATGATTTCCTATTTCTTAGCTTCGATAGAGAGTCATATACGCACATTCGTCTTTCTTGAGAGCAATAACATCTAATACCCAATGAAACTGTTCACTGTATTTCAGAGGGACGCATACTTCATCCACAAAATGTCATAGTAAATCAACTTGTATACAGAATTCCTTGATGATGTTGGTTATGGACTCTTCATTTTGGACAACAATACATGACTGTGAATAATTCTTCTACATAAAAAATATCGTATCCAATGCATCCGATTAATATTTATGGTACGTCTTCTCAATGTAAGTTTTGAACAAGCAGTTCGTAGTTGTGTATCTATATTGTTGATCACTTTGTTGCTTGAATTGTGCAAGTAATAAAAGATCACATCAATATGCTGCACATAAATTGAGAGGTATAAAAATTATTACACCTGGACAAAACTTTGTGCATATATACTTATTAGAAGTAGTAGATAACAAATTCATTACATGTATTATGTAAGTATGTTCTTAAGAAGTTGGAATGAATAATAATACACATAACATATTGTGAATTCTATCATGTATGTGTGTTGCTAATACATGTCAGATTAACTTTATGAAACTATATGTATGTAGTATAAAAAGCTGTATACGATTTTGACTACAGTCTAAAAAAATTGTTATGTATAAAAACTTAATTTTTTTTATAATGCATATACATTTCATGTTTAAGATATGAATTTTCAAAATTTAACAGTGTAATGTATGTGAATTTCATATGCATAACAGTTTTATGTATACGATGTTCGCACACATTAATATGTTACTGTGTATATATAGCAGCACAACACGTATTGAGCTTAACTAATCAAATATTTCCCAAATGAAAATATGATGTTATATTTCATATTGCATATAGTAAAATGTATTAACTAAAAAATAAATAATTTTTTTTTACCTTGCTATTCCAGCATGTACTCGATGGTGACATCAAATAGAATTAATTTTTTGAATGTGCATGAGCAACGACAAAATTAATTTTTGTAATCCCCAAAATGTTGCTTTAGCTCTATTGTGGCCGTCTTTCATTTTACTAAAACATCATTATAATTTAACAGTATAAAAACAGAAAAATCAAACACCAAATTGTGTAAAAAAAAATTACACTTAACTAATTAAAAAAGCTTACTTTTTATCATGATATTTTAATAGACCTTCCTCTATCTACTCCTTGCACAACTCAATAAATTCACTCAGTATATTGTCAAAGAACAATAATTCATCAAATGTATATTTCTGTTTCAATTCTGTAGTCTCATCCTGCTTGCATTTTGAACCAGAGTCAAACTCTATTAAGTTTGGTGACTTGAATATTCTGAATTTGTGTCTGATCCTCTCAGTCGGTGTTTTTGCAGCTTGATGTTCCACCATAGCCGCATCATAAAACCAGGAGGAAACTAAATATCAGGAATAAAAATTTAACTGGACCTTGATTTAGATGGACTAAAAGATTTCAAAGGAAGTGCATTCATAGGTGTTGCCAACTCAACTATGATTGTGTATGTCTCGCCTTGAATAGATTTGGTAATTGAACTTGAAAATTCTTCCTATAATTATAAAATTATTTTGATGTTTAAGCTTTGATGTCAAGCATAAATGAAAATATGTATGTCATTTCTCATATACATTACTGTGATTTATTTGAGATTTTTTCATATATGTATTTGTTAAAAAAATAAGAAAAATACTCATTTTGGATATTTACCGTTTATTCTTTATGGATGTGATCGATTTCTAATTTTTCAACGTTCGTATTTACATGATCCTAAAATTCAGTGAGATTGACCGCAACATCAACAAGTTCATCTACTGGGACATCTCCCATTACAACACTTCACCCTTTATAATCCTAATAAACATAAAAAAAAACATAGAATCAAAATTTCTTCATGCATTAAACAATTTAAAAAGCGACATATTTACCTTATAATATTGAACTACTGGACTTTTGTTTCCTCCTGAAATTGTAGCGCCAGATTTTTCATCCCTAAAATCGGCTTCAATAGTATTGTCAGTATCTTCCACAACCTATATGAACCTCATGTTCATCCATTATATGTATTTGAATAGAAAAAAAGAAAATGACTTAAAAATCTCAATTAATAAATGAGCAGTTGATGTTATGTATATGAAATCATATACATAATTTATTGTTTTGTATATAATGTGGTATTTTATCATATTCCAGCATAGAAAAAATATTCTTTTTCCTTTGTCTTACTTCATTGTGAAGATCTGTATCCCTTCAACTTGTTCATCTTTTGGAAAAACTCCCATTTGTGCACTTCCCCCCTCGTAATCCTTTTATAACATCAAATTATTTATAAAATAGTTTTTGATATCATTCATTTTTATTAAGAACAACAAATTTAATCTTATAATGTTGCAATTATGGACTGTTATTTACTCCTGATTTTTCTGCACCAACGTCTGTGTCTCCCTCATTTTATATATAACATCAAAACAATCAGTTAAATAAGTTAACATGTTACGAAATGTCATTTAGAAAAAAAAAATGACATGTATATGTACATCACACTTATTTGTACAGTATGTCTAACAAAAAAGGAGAAACTATGAAATTCAAATACATAGCTAACATGGTAAAGAAGAATTAATCTGGATGTCTAATAAAGTCATTTGTAGTCTCATGTGATTTGTATATGTATAAGAAAGTCTTTTGCATAAATAAGTCATATGACTTAGTATATGTTTATACCCCCTATACAATAATACTGTGTCGTAAATATAAGAGTACATGTTTAATTAAAATATAATATAAGTTACCTTCTTTTTGTGTGTGTTGTTTGTGTGTCAACGTCAGCATCAATTCGGCATGTTGTTTAACAATTAGATGCTGAAGATTATCAAATTCCTTATCAAAGTACACATAAATAGCAAAAAATATAAGAGTATAGTAATAAACAGTTTATAGTGTTTGAATTTAGAAAAATACTTATATAGGACTTTTACAAATGACTTTATCTCGTTCAAATAGACTTTCATCATGAATTGTGGTTCAAACGTGCTGGAAGATGCGGGAAAAAACTTCTCTGCATCACTGTGTGATGAAGAAGATTTTGAAACTACAAGATCCTTTTCTTGGACTCACCATCAGCAGTTGTTTTCTCTGTCGGCATATTTCCTCTTGAAATAAAAGTTATTGATTTCAGTGGTTATTGCAGTTCGATCATTTTTGCATCAAAGATAACAGTACTCCTTCTCTTTATAGGTTGTGTGAATGACGTATCAGTACTAAAACCAACCTTTTTAAGAATTTCAAACTGTGGTACTGTACTGAAATCCTCATCAGCAACCCTTTTATCATGACTATCTGGTGAAGTGGTAGGTGGGGATGAAAGAGGAGTGGGGATTCATATATTTTAATGCCCTCTCTCACAGGAAATTCAAGCCTTTGAACTTCTTCAAGCATAAAACGTAGATTTTTATATACAAACTGTGCATGAAACTAGAGTATCTCAAATTAATAATAACAAATGTTTGGATGTTTAGGAGTTTGATGAACTTAAAATGAAATAAAGACATGTAACTTTTAAAAGGTTACTAAGAAATACCTTACTAAACATGCCGCCCAATAAATTCTAGTATTTCATCTTGACGCCGACAATCTTTCAGTTAAAAATTCTTGAAATTACATTTCTTACCTGCTCAACTATCGTATTGTCAACCTCTGAACAATATTTGTACATTCATAAATTCAACACATAGGGCATTTATTTCATCTGTTATAGATGTTTTTCAATAATGAAATCTTTTCATCATGTTGTCATGAGCTCCTGAAGTGAACTCTTCCCTCATAGGAATTGTTCATAACGGTCGTCCTCAACCATCAAGAAGAATGATATGCTAATAGTTGCATCATGTAATTGTGAATACAAAAAAGTATGAATGAAAAATATAATAGACATGTCCAAAACATCCGTATTGTTGTCGAAGATTTTCATCTTAAAATGCAGAACAAAATTTAATTTTTTTAACTGAATTTTTCGCATTTGAAAAGTACTTCACCATTAAAATAGACTTAGATGAGTCAGGATATAGATGATCCTCTATGTTACCAGTGCATTTAAGATCAGTAATTAGAGCAAACTCAAATATAAAAAATTTAAGCATAGTTTTCTTCACAAAAATATGTATTTCATCCGGGTTATTTAGCTCTATCTCAAGTATGAGAAAACATTTTAAAATTTACCCCTGAAATTTATACTGAGGCATGTCAAGAAATGACCCAAAAACTAATTGTCGCAAAAGATTTTGAAGTTCTTCGCTAAGATAGTTTTTGATATCTGATTCAAAATTGTGATTTCACAGATTGTCGAAATTCAATAAATGCGGAGAGATTTCTTTTATTATGTGTTTCCAATCCTATAAAAATTAAAAAATGCATCACAATGTACATGCCTCTAAAACATGAAAATATCATTATGTGTAATAATCATTATACACCACATTATTAAATATATGCATGCTATATGTATGAGACTTTGTATACACTATATTACACAACATATTGTTATGTATGTAACGTAAATATACATATAAATTCCATGTATATTGTCAATACACATAAAAATTATTGTGTCTATGAACTGAAAATTCTAGGATATATATATATATATATATATATATGATCTCAAATATCCCACTCAAATTCTAATGGAAAATAAAAATTTTGTCTTTTATAAGAAAACAATAATATTTATATAATATCTAAGTTATGTAAATTGTTGTGTGTATATCTACATGTGTATCAATAAAGTTCATATACATCTCTCTTTTATGTATATGGACTTACAATATCAACATAGTCCGTATACATAAATCTATGATATGTATGTAGAGTAATATACCACCGATAAGTTAATGGAAAACACCGAATTCCATTCTGATGTGTATGTCTTTATATGTAACAATGTTATGTATATTACAAACATATACATAACTACCGTTATGTATATGGACTGACAACTAGTAACAACACTAACAATACTTTAAAAGAAATAATTTTGAACAAATAACAATCAGATTCAAAAACAAAAATCAAAAAAACTTTGATAGACGAGATCGTGAAGTATCCTCTATTTTTGTCTTCCTTGACGATTCTCCGATTTGATTTTTTAAACTTCGTGCAACAACTTTCCTCAGCTTTTTCATCTTAACGAGATTTTTGTGATGTTTTAATCTGTTTTATTGAAATTATAATCCTCGTAATCAAAATTACCAAGAATAAATCCAATACTCTAATTTGTTGGTTCAGTATGCTCTAACTGAGTTAATTCTAAACTAAAAGACAAATAATCATCCATTATAAAGTAATAGTTAATGAATGAACGACATCAAGAACTTATTCAGCCAAAATCTTTATTTGGTAAGGTAGAAAAAATGTTACTAACCTCCAATCTTAAATTTAAAAATGATGTTAATGGAGTTTCTGAAAAACTAAATACCGCTAAAGAAGAGATTGAACCAAACACGATTGAAAATTCAAAATTGATAAACGCTAGAAAGTTTCTCCTTGATTGTAGACATCTTCAAGAAGTGAAAATCGTAAATAGATAAAGGTAAAGTAATGTATATAATTTTTTAGAGAGAAAACTTGAAAAGGTAGGATATTTGTAATAAGTTTTAATAATTGGGATATTGTGTAATGAATGATAGTTAAGTTGTTTTATGTAATTTTTTATTTTAAATTACCTTGACATCTTATATGAGGCCCACATAAATTCTTTTCACAAATATATTTATAGCAATTTTGCTATATCACTTCTAATTAGTTATTATGAGTCATTAAGACACGTCTGCTTTGCTAATTCAATCGAAATATTTGATTGACTCTCAAAATTTTATCAGTGTCAGTTAAATTGAAATTAAAAAAAAAGTATTATAAATCACAATAATTAAAAATCTAAATTATTTTTAAAATACAATTGACTATCAATGCCATAAAAATTTAGACAAGGAGAGTATTATAAATTACAATAGCTAACAGCTTAAAATAGTAAATTACATTGTCAAAAAAGTATTATAAATTATAATAGCTAACAATTTAAAATATCTTAAAACATATTAAAAGTATAATTAATTATCTATATTTTATTTATGTCACATAAATTGAGACAAAAATAACATATATTAGCACGGGCCTTCTAAATAACTAGTTCTCATTAGAGGAAGCTTTGATCCATAACATGTTTCTTGCAAATGAGAATGGGCGATCAAAACAGATCGCCTACTTTAAAAAGTATCAAAATATGTCAAGTATATAAACTGGTACCAAAAGAGACTTAACTTACTTTTTTTGTGAGTTAGGCCCTTTTTTTAACGGGGTAATTTTTTTTAAAAATGCATACTTCACATTTATTGTGTGTTATCCTTTATATTCATTCATGATGACACTTGTCACGGTGTATCTTGACAAGTAAGCCTATCACCCAAACTGATACGAAAAGAGAAAAAAATAGAAATATTCCAAGGTAAGGCTTCTAGAACGAAGTCGTACCATATAAATAATCATAACAATGCGGAAATAACTTATCCAAAATATCAATCATGCCCAAAACTAGGTGTCAATAGTGTAAGAACTACTAATACAATTCAGGAGTCAAATACATCAGAAAAATAACCACAAATGAATAATATATGTCTTCAAATACTAATAAATACATAACTACTATAGAAATTTAGAGGTGAACTTCGGACGCATGAATGTCCAACCACTACCTTGGAAGCTCCAACAATCGCCCGAGTCGAGCAACCTGAGGCACACTCGAGCTAGGACCTGCACCAAAAGGGTGCAGTAGGCGTGAGTACGGTCCACTTGTACTCACTAGGTATCATAGGCCGACCGAGAAAAGTAGTAAATAAAGCATACAAAATACACAGTAAGGGCGCGTCACCTGCAATCAGAAAATGTCCCACAACGATAGCCCACACCGCTAGCACTAACAGTTCTAATGTATATCACTTATATTACAACAACACACCAAGATATAAAACACAAGTATACATTATTGTTGCCACCTAATTTTTGCCCTCCACGACTAAATTTAAGCTTGAGTTTCTTCGATTTTTAATAAAATCAAAATATTTATTTCATCCGAATAAAAAAATTTCAAAATATTTTTGTACGTGATTTTGTCATTTTAAGTAGCGATTATATATTATCGTGTTCAGTTATACGAGATTATATAATTTGATTACTTAAATATTTATTCTATGGAATACTAGATTTTAATTAAGGATTATTTTAAAAATAAATATAATGATTTAAATCTTAATTTTAATATAATTTATCATCAAAATAATTTATTTGGATAAATATGCATTTGATTTTATTAAATCAAGAAGCTCGCGATTAAAAGAAGTATTAATTCGTATCGAATTTCAATTTAATTTAGTCAATCTATTAGATTTGACCATAATTGAAATCCAATTGGCCATAATTGCAATGCAATCCGTCAATTGATTTTTAATTTGGTCAAAATTAAATAAATATGGCTAAATTTTAAATCTCAATTGGGGTTATATTTTAAATAACCCTAAAATTCCTAAAAACTCTCATAACTTCTACCTAATTCCCACCAAAAAATAATTTCAAATGTACTACATTCTACTATTTCCCCCCAACTTTGTTCTTTCCCAATTTTGAAATTCAAAAGTTGTACTATATTGAATAATTTCTCCCCACATTATCTTCCACCTCACCTTATCTTTAATTTTAAAATTCCAAAAACACCCTTAATTTCTTTTTCTCCCACATTGGTGGATGACAAGAAATAAATTTTCATCCTTTCCTATAAATACTTTTCTTCCACATTGGTGGAAGAGAGGAAATAAAACCCCATTCTCTCCTATAAATACTACCACTACTTTGGTAGAAAAGGGGGATGGAAAAGTGAAAAAAAAAAGGCTAGAAGGGTGAAAAAATTCTTTTGAGCAAAATAATAATTTTTATTTAGTAAAAATTTTTGTTTCATAGAATTGGTCAGCTAATCAAAGTTTTTGAGTTGCCAGCGATGTTTTTCGGTGGTGGTTGATTTTTACGAAGCTCGTAGTCTCATTTTGCTACCCCCAAAAAGGTAAACACATCTTTTTTTTTTTAGTTTTATTATCATTTTCTTCTTTATAGTTCATAGTTATAATTTTATTTGCTGGGATTGTTTGCTATAGACGGCTTTGAAGTCCATAGGACATTTTGGTATTGATATTATAATTATTTTCATGTTCATGGTATAAAAATGAGCTAGCAATAGTTGTACGTGCCTTTTTGACTTTATTCTTTGATTATTATAGATAAAGTTTCAATCTTTGCTTAAAAGATGTAATTATGCTTTGTTTAAATTCATTGTTGGCGGATATGTTTGTTTTTAGCATGTAAAGTTGTTTTCTTTATGTTGAATATAGTTAATATTGATTGTTTCTCCTTTTTGACTTTATTCTTTGATTATTATAGATAAAGTTTCAATCTTTGCTTAAAAGATGTACTTATGCTTTGTTTAAATTCATTGTTGGCGGATATGTTTGTTTTTAGCATGTAAAGTTGTTTCCTTTATGTTGAAAAGAATAGTTAATATTGATTGTTTCTCCTTTTTGACTTTATTCTTTGATTATTATAGATAAAGTTTCAATCTTTGTTTAAAAGATGTAATTGCTCTTTGTTTAAATTCATTATTGACGAATATGTTTGTTTTAGCATGTAAAGTTGTTTCCTTTATGTTGAAAAGAATAGTTAATATTGATTGTTTCTCCTTTTTGCCTTTATTCATTGATCATTATAGATAAAAATTTAATCTTTGCTTAAAAGATATGCTTATTCTTTGTTTAAATTCATTATTCGAGGATATATTTGTTCTTAGCATGTAAAGTTGTTTTCTTTATATTAAAAAGAATAGATAATATTGGTTGTTTCTCCTTTTTGACTTTATTCTTTGATTATTATGGATAAAGTTCCAATCTTCGCTTAAAATACATTCTTATGCTTTGTTTAAATTCATTGTTGGCGAATATATTTGTTTTTAGCATGTAAAATTATTTTCTTTATATAAAAAAGAATAGTTACTATTATTTGTTTTGCCTTAATAAAATAGTAATTGGTTAAGTCAAGAACTTGTCATTTGTTTGCTAATTATTTTAATGGATCAAAATTGTCATATGAGAGATGAAGTGCTAGCTTTATTTTCCATACAAGATGTTTATTTATTTAATTTCGCATGTTGTTTTGTCAAAATAATGAAAAAATTTGGATTTTTGTGGCTAGATAGAATTATTTAGATATTTTTGAGTCATGCATAGTATGATTGTTTAATGATATTTCACTTTTAGAGATGCTAAACTTTTATTCTATTTTCTTACTCCCTTTTGATTATTAATGTGATTTTTGTGTGTGTAAAGACTTGATTCGTATCTCTCTTTGATTCATAATATCAAAAGTGAATCAACGATGTCTTAGAACAATAAATCATAGGTCACTACATGTTTTCCCTAAAGTTGGCCATGACTTAGATGTATGAATCTTCGTTAATTTCTCCTTAATTAAAATTTAAAGATTCACTTTCTTGAAAAGTTAGTCTTTATTTTCTTTTGTTATATGAATTAGTTTCTATGTTTGTTCAATTTTAGAAGTCATGGGTATTTTTCTTATCGCCTCATCTCTTTACTCTCGCAAACTTGCGTTGTTTGTTCTCGAATTAATTCATTGAATATGGTCTTCTTTCTTTTACCTTTATTCATTCTTATATGAACATAAATCATGAGACATATAAGTGGGTGTCTTTGCTTTGTATTTTATCTGTTGACTCTCATTCTTGTGCAAGTGTGCTTATCATTGTCATTCAAAAATTGGTTCTTGATAGTTTCTTTTGCTTTGAAATATGTCACTTTTATGCCTTGAACGTTTATTAATTTCCTTATCTTTTCTTTGCATACAAAAAATGTCTCGAGTCCAAATGGACTCCTCTCCTCTTGCATTTCGTAATGGGACAATGAAGCCCACATTTTCGAGTCAAGTTTGAAGTTTAAACCCAAGGTTGACTATATGGTGTGCGGGTGCTAGAAGATAGAAGAAGAAGGAAAATGGGTCAAAACCCATTGATGAGGTCACTAAGAGACTTGAAAAGTCTCGATTTTTATTATTGTCTCCTTGTTATTTATTCATTTAATCATTTACTTATTTATTTATTTGGGGCCTCGAAACCAAAATTGTAAATTAATACAGGTGAGGCGAATTTTGGGCCTCAAAGGTCCAAAAACTAGCTTAGGACAGGTTGTGGGCTGAAAGCCCAATATTTAGATTAGGACAGGTGCAAGTGGGCGAAAAGCCCAATTAGATTAGGACAGGGTCTATTGATTTGGGCCCAATGGCCTAAGTCTTTTATTTTCTCCCCTTCCCCTTTTACATGCTTTGTTATTAATTTGTTTAGACTTGGTTAAAATCCCTACTAAGTCGTCCAAATCTATTTTACACACGTCTTTTCCTAAAATCAATTATTTTTCAACAATCAATCTTTCTTTTTGAAGTTAGTCAAAATATATTTTCAAACGGTCCGGATAACCGCAAGTTAGCGGATACTCTTGGTGCCTTAATAACCTTTCAAGAGTATTAATAGGAACCGCTTACTCAAAATCTTTAAATTTTAAGCGACTTTTATGTTTTGGATCGTTTAAAATATCTTATAAGGGTTTCTTAATTCCTTTTCAAAATTAAGTGGCGACTCTAAATAAGTCAAAATTTCCGCAAAATAATTATGTCACATATAAATAGAATAAGGGAGAATATGTAGATCCAAGATCATCAAATACAAGTAAAGGAAGATAAGACAAATACATAGATGACAAGTCAATATGGCAATACAACACAACATAAACACAATAAAGTAAGTGCAGTGTATATGACGATGATGATTATGATGCACGAGTTCGTCGCACAACCTCAGGGATCGTTGCACAATTCCCGTATACACCTATGGAGCTAAAGATTCTCGACGTAGGACTCATGGGGTTCGTCAACCCATATACAGTCCATATATCTCATATCTCCTTTCCGACACAACCCTCAAAAAGGGTTTTATAAGGTGTTATAATATCTCTTTCCGGCACATCCTTCGGGAAGGGTTTTAAAAAGGTGTTGCCAGTGTTTCTCAGATGTTGCCACGGTGGTATCAATGTTTCATGAATGAGTATGATATGAGGATGTAATGCTCACAACCAATCACAATGAGTATTTTCAAAACCAACCACAATGATATATTTCCACAACCATGTGAGCCAATATTCACTCATTATTTAAGTTTCATCCACGAATTTTTAGTGTAATTGAGTATAAGTTATTGAATTATGGTCTAATCTCATGTTATAAGGATTATATAGGGTGGAAAATTGACCCTTTTAACCCTAGGACACGTATTTAATTACTGAGAAAATTTCTCAATTTTCATCCTTGACGCGATGTGCCACTATCGCGCCAAGTCACTGGAACTGGACAATTGGGAATCTGCATGGTGGGGCGATGCAGAGCTATCGTGTTGCCACCTTGTTTGAGACCTAAAAGTTTGGCGCGATGTGCTACTATCGCGAAGCAACACTGGATATTGACAATTGTCATTTGAGCTATATCCGCGACACGCTGAATGCTCTAACTCTTTACCGGGTGTCGGATTTGGGTGAATTTGGTATCGATGGAAAGCTTATTTGATTCCTCACATGATTAACAGTGAAAATTTTGAAAATACCACGTGTAAAAAAGTAGATTCATCTTTCAAAGAAAGCTTCTAACATTCTTGGGGAAACTTTTCAAGCTAGAAAAAGTATGGGGTATTACAATATCTCCCCCTTGAGAACATTCATCCTCGAATGAGACTGAGAATAAGGGGAAGAACATAAACTGACGTACATACTGAACATGAATAACTAAAACATGATCTCATGACTGACATGATTAAAGAGTTGAATATAACATACTGAATATGCATGTCTATTGCATGACTGATAAGCTGAATTCATGCATATCTGATGCATGGATAATTGACTTATGAATACATGAATTAATGTTCTGATGAACTGAATTTCTCGCAGTGAGAAGGCATGTCTGATGCATGATTACATAACTGAACTGATATACGAATGCATGACTGAATATGCAAGGGTACTTAGTACCAAGTTTGTAATGGGGATCTGAGCATGAACTGAATCCCAAGTTTTTAAGGGTAGTTTGAACATGGAACTGAGTAAGTTTAAAAAATCTTTTGCGTGACTGAAAGGTACTGATGACCCCATGATTATGCTAGAAGTATGTATGAACGGGGACCTGAGAATATGACTGAGACTGAAACATGGCATATAAACTGAATTTCGTGAACTGATCTGAGCCCTTAAATACATGGCTCACGATTGAGATTCGAACTTGAGGGTCAACTTATGAGTATACCCTACTTCAAAATGGATTCATTTCGTGAGAAGAGAATGGGACACTTATGTTATAAAGGTACGAGGGATCATATCATATCTCCCCCTTGGGACACTAAATCCCTCTAGAAATACTGTCTTGGCTGAGCTACTGAGGAAACCTGAGGCAATACGCAAGGCACCTAGTATCTGAATCATGATTGATTATCTAAGATCTAAAACCTGATGCCTAATACATCATCTAAGATGAAGCAACTAAGCTTCATGCACTGCAACTGAGACTACTGAAAGATTTATGAGGTGCTGAGCATGAATAGGTAAACATACTGACTTATCTGATTAACCGATTAACTGATAGCTGAATACTGGGTGTGAGAGACTGGGTTGTACTTAGTCCAAATAATAGGACTAAGGCTGTAAAACATTATGCATAGGAATAATGATTGACTAGATAACGTGAGGTAACTGAGAATAAATGAGCAAAACTGCATCACCTCAAGAATACAAGGCTAGACGTATATCATGGTTTGGAAACATTCTATAAACTGAGGTATTGAGGTACTACTAAATGAGTAATTGATAACTATAACATTTTCAAGCTATCCTGAAACTGGTCTGAATTTCTGATAACTGATGTTTAGACTAGTACTGAAGTATTTAATTCTGGGACTGAATGTTGATTACTGAAACTGAACACTGAAACTATAACTGAGATGGTAATTGAATTTGGATAGATGCATGATGAGGAATGATATAGATCAAGGATCTGAACGTATACTCGCACTCTATACTTTTCCCCAACTTATAAATGCAACCTCTTGCTATCCACTTACTTGCACGCTACTACAACATTCAAGCCTATCATCACAACTGCACCTTCGTGTAAAGAAAGCATGCAACAATATCCTCTTAACATGAATCATTTAATCTCTATCTTCTAAGCAACTGCTAATTACTACACTATTTTCACACAGAGAGCTCATTGAAGGGTTAAATCAGGAGGACCTGAAGCATGAATGGATACTGACTGAACTTGACACTTGAACTAAAGCCCGAGGAATAGAATATCAATAGCATGGATTCACCAAAATGGTTTGAACTGAGGATATACATGACATATCTGAGTTTGGCTGCTCACTAGAATTGGAGTATGAGTCATATGGACTGAGCATACTATAAAGCATGACATGAGTATGTGGGTCACGAGCTGCATGACCTGAGTCTGAAATTTCTGAATTTGTGAGACATGATTCGTAACACTGAGGGAGATGGAACTGAACTCCTTATGCTACGAACTAAAACCTCACATAATACATGTAAAGTGCGTGAAAGTAGGTTGTAATCATAGAACTAGTTCGTACTGCGGGGTAAACTGGGACCCCTTACACTAGGAACGGAAATCGTACATGATTTACGAAAAATGCATGAGCATGATTCATGACCATAGAGTTGACACGCAAGGCCTGAGTGGATTTTGTGATAGCTGAAGTGGAAAACTCTGCACTGAGATAAGGATGGGTTGGGAATCGTCTTCCCTTACTTTTTTCTATACATACTGTCACTACTACTAGAATATGGGAGCCTAAAATGGGTCACTCGATTTATCATCTCCACCTTGGGTTTAAACCATCATCATAAGTCTGTAAACACTTTACTAAACTCTGAACTAAACCGCAATCATCGTCACATACTTACACGTTGTTCGACACATGGTTGCCTTACTTAACACATCATCTGGTTTTATTTCTTCATATACTACTAATATCACATCCACACCTTCAAGACTAATGTCATGTAAATAAACTTAAATTCTTTCTCGCACTATTCAAGCCTACTGATTCACTTTGGTACAACTATCCCCATGAATACATAATCCATTCAACCTGGATCATGTTATCCCAACTCTACTACTGCTAAACTCCTGAGTTTAAACTTTTAACTCTAGGTCATATGCTATCATAGAATTCGGAGAAGGGATCTGATGACATATGAGTTCTTATGATTATGAATAAGATCTGTACAACTCTAGAACATAACTGAACTGATGGGATACTTTTGAGCTTGTGGGCAATCCCATAACTGACTGTAGGGTCTATCTGAGAAAGCCCTATCTCTGGGACTCAAGCTTCACTGCTTCTGTTAGCTTAAAAGTAAGGTAAAGTTGACATGCGTGAAGTATGATGAGAATCTACAAGAGTTTCTTAAAGAACCTTTCTATAGCATGATCTGAGATATGAAAGAAGGGAAACTGTTTCTAAAACATCCCATAGCCTCCTGCACATAAGTGTGGTGTACAATACACGCATGTACAAGACTCTACTAGATGCGGCTTTCAAACTTCCTAGAATGCTATTGAACCTTAGGCTCTGATACCAAGTTTGTAATGCCCTAATTTTCTAAATCGAAATGCTACACGGTGCTTATGACCCTGAAGGATCACAACCTAACCCATGACTGATATTTGTACCTAAGCACTGTATAATATACTGAAATTATGCATAATAAGTAAAAGTTGTAAGTCCATAAGGTTCAAAACTGAATAAACATCTGATAAAATAATGTTTAAAAATGGTACAACAAATACCAAAACAAATCTGAAGTAACTGTCTGGCATGCTATAGTATGAAAGCCTCTAAACTGTCTGAATAAAGAGTTGATGGGACATGTCCCCAACTAACTCCAACTACTAAAATAAACTAAAAATTGAAATAGTATTGTAATCATTATGTCCTCGAAGGATGAGGATTCACAACTGACTCTGACTGCTGAACTGGGATGCTACTGATGCTCTGGAGCTCATACTTCTAAAACTATGGTATAAGAATAGCATAAATGCGTCATTACTTTGAATGTACTAGTATGCAAGTGAGGTAGGCTGAATGCAAATGGTTCATATGCATGAACAATACTAACTGACTGACTAACATGAATGTGAGAATATATATATGACTACGTAACTGTAACTGAGATCATGATAGGACTGGATACTGAGTCTACTGATATTGACCCCTGAGTCACTGATAAGTGAGAAAGACTGATACTATATTACTGAATATTGAGGGTCTGATATTATGTTACTGATACATGAATAACTATTTCTGACAGTTCTTGTTATAAAGAACTGGTCTGGTTGACTGTATCTGATAGTCTTGAAGCTGAATACTGATAACATGAGTTCTAAGAATTGAGATAACTGATAACATGAGTGACTGTATCTAACAGTCCTAAATCTGATAGAACTAGTTGAGTTCCGTACTGTATCTGAATTTGACTGTATCTGACAGTCCTAAAATCTGAAGAACTATCTGAGTTCTTTTACTGAGATTGAGACTGAGACTACGACTGAGACTGTGGAAGGTAATTATCTAACTGACATGCCCCGAAACTGAACTGGTGGGGTCCAACCTGTAAACCCAGCTGGAAGGGTGTCAATACTGTGTCATGGGTAAAGACCTGTTATGAGTATACCCTCTCTGACAGGGACCTCTTTCGTCAACCCTTCCTGGTAGGTAACCCAAATAAGATGTATATATGTCCCTAAATTCATAGGGTACATCTCAACCTATGCTGGCTACGTAGTTTTGGAACTTAGGGATTGCTTCTAGGGATCTTAGTCCTATCTAGAAGGTGAGTCCCCATCCCTAGGCTCGTTCGGTGCTGAATCCTACTCTCATCTGAAAGACACTGAACTGATTAACTGAGCTGAAATGATACTAGTTGTATTGTTTAGCGGAGCTAAACTGAATTTACTGAGTTTCATTGACTGAGGGAATGTACTGAGTTCTGAGGACTGACTGGGAAGATTGAAGTTACTGAGATTGACTGGGAATACTGAGGTTACTGAGATTACTGATTACTGAGATTACTGAACTACTGAGATTACTGAGATTTCTGAGATTTCCTGAGTCATTTGACTTACTGAGTTCTATGGATCATAGCTTGACTGAGGAGATCGTGAAAAACATGACACGACTCTAGGAACACAGCTAAATGTTCGGGTACAAGTACCCCCAGGACTCGATTGAAAGAAACTGACATAGCATGACTTACGTGAACACATGACCAACAACACAATTCATAATTCATATATTGAAACACTTTATCAAACATGTGATATGCATAAGCTTATACATACATGGGGATTTCATGATATCATACTAGTTGGGCATTGTTCGTTCATCTAGGCATTTAATCATACACATAATAGGCATAGAATATGTGAACAATATTATACAATAATTAATCATCATGATTCATCTCTAGTTTCATCATCTAAGAGTTTTACTCCTAGGTTTACATGAATCTACATCATTACTAATCGATTACATATGCAATTTATCACCAAACATGGATTAGAATGCAATTAGTCATTATCAACATGAACAAGAGCAATCCAATCATGAAATTCATAAAGAAAATCCATAACATGAATTTAGAAAAGAGATTCTTGGACTTCATGGATGAAACGAGTCCATGCATGAACACGATGCATACCTTAGCTTGAGATTCTACGAAGATTGACGGAGAGATTCTTGAAATTTGACAGTGAATTCCCTTGGAATTGAACCTTCTATGAAAACCCTAGGGCTTGTTTCTTGAGAGTTTTTTTTAGAGTAATTGAGTATAAGTTGTGAATTATAGCCAAATCTCATGTTATAAGGCTTATATAGGGTGGAAAATTGACTCTTTTAACCCTAGGACACGTTTTTCATTTTTGAGAAAATTTCTCAATTTTCGTCCTTGGCGCGACGCGCCACTATCGCGCCAAGTCACTGGAACTGGACAATTGGGAATCTGCATGGTGGAGCGACGTGGAGCTATCATGTGGCCACCTTTTTTGAGACATGGAAGTTTGGCGCGACACGCTACTATTGCGGAGCAACACTGGATATTGACAATTGCCATTTGAGTTATCTCCGCGATGCGCTGAAAGCTCAGGTGATACACTGTCTCACTAAAAAGGTTCTAACTCTTCACCCGGGTGTCAGATTTGGGTGAATTTAGTATCGATGTACAAAAGTAGATTCATCTTTCAAAGAAATCTTCTAACATTCTTGGGGAAACTTTTCAAGCTAGAAAAAGTATGGGGTATTACAATATCTCCCCCTTGAGAACATTCATCCTCGAATGAGACTGAGAGTGAGGAGAAGAACATAAACTGATGTACATACTGAACATGAATAATTGAAACATGATCTCATGACTAACATGATTGAAGAGATGAATATAACATACTGAACATGCATGTCTGTTGCATGACTGATAAGCTGAATTCATGCATATCTGATGCCTGGATAATTATTATGAATACATGATTGTGTTCTATTGAATTAAATTTCTCGCAGTGAGAAGGCATGTCTGATGCATGATTACATAATTGAACTGATATATGAATGTATGACTGAATATGCAAGGGTACTTAGTACCAAGTTTATAATGGGGATCTGAGCATGAACTGAATACCAAGTTTGTAGTGGTAGTTTGAACATGGAACTGAGTAAGTTTAAGAAAATTGCTAAGTTTAAGAAAACTGCTACGTGAATGAAACGCACTGATGACCCCATGATTATTCTAGAAGTATGCATGAACGGGGACCCGAGAACATGACTGAGGCTGAAACATGGCATATAAACTAAATTTTGTGAACTGATCTGAGCCCTTAAATACATGGCTCACGAATGAGATTTGAACTTGGCATATACATTCCTAGACTGTGACTTTGCTTCGTTGGATGTGCCAAGGATAGCTTGAAAGGGTACACTTTATTCGGGTCCTAAGAGGGTCATATCTTATGTTCAGGATCGTAAATTCATTGAGAGGGGATGTTTATCTTACTTGGATCATATTCATGACTCAAGTGTTGTTTTGCCTCCTTCCTTGGATTCTGTCCGTGTTGTCCGTGAGTTTATGAAGGTGTTCCCTATGGAATTTCCTAGTATGCCTTTGGATCGAGATATTGATTTTATTATTGATGTTGAGTCAGGCACCAAGCCCATTTCTATTTCTCCTTATAGGATGGACCCAACAGAGTTGAAGAAATCGAAGGATTAGTTGTAGGAGTTATTGGATAAGGTATTTATTTGACCTAGTACTTCACCTTGGGGTGCACCTGTCTTGTTTTTAAAGAAAAATGATGGGTCTATGCGGATATGTATTGATTATCGGTATTTGAATAAGGTGATGGTTAAGAATAAGTATCCTCTTCCTTACATTGATGATTTATTTGATCAGCTTCAGGGTGCTGCGGTGTTTTCAAAGATTGATTTGAGGCCTGGTTATCACTAGTTAAGGATTAGAGCTTTGGATATTCCGAAATCTGCTTTTTGGACTCAATATTGTCATTATGAGTTTTTGGTCATGTCTTTCAGGTTGACCAATTCCCCTGCCGCATTCATGGAGTTGATGAATTGAGTGTTTCAACTTTGTATTGACTCCTTTGTTATTGTATTTATAGATGATATCTTGGTTTATTCTAAGAGTGAGGTTGAGCATGAGGAGCATTTGCAAATTTTGCTTCAGAGATTGAGAGATGAAAAATTGTATGCTAAGTTCTCTAAGTGTGAGTTTTGGTTGAAGTCTGTTTCTTTCTTTGGTCATGCGGTAACTAAGAAAGGTATTATGGTTGATCCAGCCAAGGTTGCAGCAGTTTGTGACTAGGCTAGACCTACTTCGCCCACTAAAATTTGAAGTTTTTTTGGCTTGACCGAGTGTTATCGGTGTTTTGTTGAGGGGTTTTCTTCCATAGCAGCTTCTTTGACAAAGTTGACTCAGAAAAAGACTTTCATCTAGTGGTCTGCTACTTGTAAGGCGAGCTTCCAAAAGCTCAAGGACTTGTTGACTTCAGCTCCTATATTGGCTTTGTCCAAAGAGAGTGTGGGCTTTACTGTGTTTTGTGATACTTTCGGTGTTTTATTAGGTGTTGTGTTGATGCAGTAGGACAAGGTGATTGTGTATGCATCTCATCAGTTGAATCCTCATAAGAGGAATTATCCTACCCATGATTTGGAGTAGTGCGCAGTTATGTTTGCCATGAAGTTATAGAGACACTACTTGTATGGAGTCCATTGTGAGATCTTTTCAGATCATCATAGCCTTTAGCACTTCTTCACCCAGCTAGATCTTTATATGAGGCAGCACTGTTGGCTTAAGTTGCTTAGGTATTATGACTTAACTATTCTCTACCATCCGGACAAGGATAATTTGGTTGCGGATACCTTGAGTCGAAAGTCGACTAGCATGGGTAGCTTGGTGCATCTTTTGACTTAGGAGAGGCCGTTGGCCTTAGAGGTTCAGTCTTTGGGTAACCCGGTGGTCAGGCTTGATATATCAACACCGGGGCATGTTTTGGAATTTATGGAGGATAGATCTTTTTTGATAGAGCAAATTTGAGCTTATCAGTTTGATGATGTTAGATTGAGGCCGATTTAAGATAAAGTGTTGAGTGGGGAGGATAAGGAAGCCTCACTTAATTCAGATGGAGTTTTGGAGCTTGGAAGCTGAGTTTGTGTGCCGAGAGTGGTGATTGGATTAGGTTGATATTGGAGGAGGCCCATTGTTCCAGATATTCTATCCATCCAGGTGTGACTAAGATGTATCATGATTTAGGATAGCACTACTGGTGGGGTGGTATGAGGCGAGATATAGCGAATTTTGTAGCTCGTTGCCTTTATTGCCAGCAGGTGAAGTCTAAGCATATGAGACCTGGTGGGTTGCTTCAGAGGTTACCCATTCCCGAGTGAAAGTGGGAATGGATCAATATGGACTTTGTGACTAGTTTTTCTCATACATCTTATAGTTCTGATAGTGTTTGGGTCATTGTGGATCGATTGACCAAGTCAGCTTATTTTATTCCAGTTCTGGTCTCATTCAGTGCTGAGAGGTTGGCCCGTATCTACATTTGTGAGATTGTGCATCTGCATGGTGTGCCAGTGTCCATTATTTCAGATCAAGGTCCTGTGTTCAGATCTCACTTTTGGAAGACTTTTCAGGATGAGTTGGGTACTCGAGTGGATCTGAGTACTACATTTCACCCCTAGACTTATGGCTAGTCAAAGCGGACTATACAAGTTTTGAAGGATATGCTTCGCGTATGCGTGATGGATTTTGGTGGCCAGTGGGAGCAACATTTGGCTTTAGCAGAGTTAGCATATAATAATAGTTATCATTCCAGTATTGATATGGTTCATTTTGAGGCATTGTATGGTAGGCATTGTCTCTCCCCAATAGGTTAGTTTGATGTTTCAGAGGTGAGACCCCGAGGTGCGTATATGCTTCATGAGTCGTTGGATAGAGTCTAGGTCATTCAAGATAGACTTAGAGCGGTTCAAAGTAGGAATAAGTGTTATGTTGATCGTAGACTTCGTGCCTTGATATTTGGTGTAGGTGATCATGTTTTCCTTCGAGTTTCCCCCATAAAGGGTGTGATAACATTTGGAAAGAAGGGAAACCTTAGCCCCAGGTATATTGGTCCATTTGAAATTCTTCGGACTATTGGTGATGTGTATTACGAGTTGGTTTTTCCCCTTGATCTATCTGTTGTTCATCCAGCTTTTCATGTTTCTATGCTTCGTCATTATATTCCAGCAGAGTCCCATGTCATTCATTGGGAGTCGGTTCAGTTAGATGAACGGTTGTCATTTGTTGAGGAGCCGGTTTCCATTTTGGCTAGGGATGTTAGGCAGTTGCGCTCTAGAGTGATCCTTGTGCTTTAGGTCCAGTGGAAACATTGACCTGTAGATGAGGCGACTTGGGAGGTTGAGTTTGATATGCGTAGTTTCTATCCCCAGCTTTTCATTAATTCAGGTATTTCCTTGCCTTAGTTCGAGGACGAATTAGATTTTTAGTGGTGGATGAAGTAACGACCTAAAAATTTGATGAAATATGTGAAATTTATAATTTTGTGTGATTTGACTATTTTACCCATCCCCATAGTTGCATTATGATATTTCTGAGGTGTGGTAGTGATTGACATGATTTTCGATGCATTTTGGTTTCATTTATGCAATATTGTGGTTTTTGATGGCTTCGAGAGCCTTGTTTTGGACTTATGTGGATATCTTAGTAATTTCTTGATTAATTTCTCAAAATCTCAAAAATCTTAGGGCATACTTTTAAACCCAAATTTCACTTGAATAATATTTTTATCTTATAATTACTAGTTTTTCATCAATTTAACCTTCAAAACAATTCCGATTCTTGATTTTAACCCGAATTTCAAAGATTTTAGTCGGTAAAGCTCAAAATGGCTTTTCTTCGATTTGAACCCCATTTTTGACTCGATTTAACTTGAGTTTTCAGCTGTAGGTTTCTAAAAATATGGGGAACATATTTTTGAAGTAAAGTTCTGATTTTGCCCTATTTTTTCGGAAACCCATTTTGGGGGTCCGTTTTGACTCCGAACCTAAAGTAGTCAATATGGGTGTCATTGGTTTTGTATTAATGCATAGATTTCATATTTGATATTTTTAGTAGAGTTCGGGATTGTTCGTGAAAAGTAAGGTCGCATGTTCAAGTGTAGCAGATCGGTTTCGGCTTTCGAGGTAGGTTATGGCTTAACTCTTTCAGACTGGGATGGGCAGTAAATGATAATACAAAATGCATGTTGAGGGTGAAAACTAATCTTGAAAAATGGCTATTTATGTGTTGTGCCCGTGTGGAGGCCAATATGTGATGTAATTGTCAAAATTGAGTTATTATGTGATATGTGTGACCGTGTGGGGTCCTATATGATATTGATAGCCTTGAATACATGTTAATAATTGTATTGTGTTGTTAAAATGCTTAATGGGGTAACATTGGTGTATTGTGATTATATTCATACCTTTTTGGCATATGAAACATGTGGAAATTCATGGATGAAATAAAAATAATGAGTGGATATTAGCTCATGTGGTTGTGGAAATGTATCACTGTGGTTGATTGTGGAAATATATCATGTGGTTGGTCATGGAAATACTCATTGTGATTGGTTGTGAGCATTACATCTTCATATCATACTCATTCATAAAACATTGGTACCACTGTGGCAACATCTGAGAAATACTAGCAACACCTTCTTAAAAGATATTGAAACACCTTATAAAACCCTTTTCGAGGGATGTGTCGGAAAAGAGATATGAGATATATGATTTGTATATAGATTGAAGAACCCCCCATGAGTCCTGCGTCGGGAAGCTTTAGCTCCGTAGGAGTATACAGGGATTGTGCGACGATCCCGATGGTTGTGTGACGACCTCGTGCATCATCATCATCATCATATACATTGCTCTTACTTTATTGTGTTTATGTTGTGTTGTTTTTTCTTATTGACTTGTCATCCATGTATTTGTCTTACCTTTCTTTACTTGTATTTGATGATCTTGTATCTACATGTTCTCTCTTGCTCTATTATATGTGACATAATGTATACTTATGTTCTATATCTTGGCGTGTTGTTGTAATATATGTGAGATTTATTAGAACTGTTAGTTCAAGCGGTGTGGGCTACTGTTGTGGGATATTTTCTGATTGCAGGTGGCGTGCCCTTAGTGTATATTGTGTATTCTTTATTTACTACTTTGCTTAGTTGGCCTATGATACCTATTAAGTATAAGTGGATAGTACTTATGTCTACTGTGCCCTTTCGGTGCAGGTCCTAGATCGAGAATGCCTCAGCTTGATTGACTCGAGCGATTGTTGGATCTTCCAAGGTAGCGGTTGGATATTCATGCGTCCAAAGTTCACCTCTATCTTTCTATAGTAGTTATGTTTTTATTATTATTCGGAGAAAGTTAGTATTTCTTTGTGGTTATTTTTCTGATGTATTTGGCTTTTGAATTGTGTTAGTAGTTCTTACACTATTGACACCTGGTTTTGGGCATGATTGGTATTTTGGATAAGTTCTTTTCGCATTGTTATGATTACTTATATGGTTCAGCTTCGTTCTAGAAGCCTTACCGTGGGATATTTCTATCTTTTTCTCTTTTTGTATCAGTTTGGGTGATACACTTACTTGTCAAGGCACGTCGTGACAAGTGCCATCATGACCCTCATTTTTGGGTCATGAAAAATTAGGCTGCCAGCTGCGTCAAGGAGATGGCTAGAGAGGTATTGGGTGTTTCGAGGGGTCGGACAGGCCGACACAAGGGGTACTGGTGGTAGAATAAAGAAGTTAAGAAGAAAGTGGAGACTAAGAAGGGGGCATATATTAAGATGATTGAGAGTAAATACGAAGAGGAGAAGCGGGTGAATAGGGAAGCTTACAAAGTAACAAGGAAAGAGGCTAAGTTAGCAGTTACGGCTGCTAAGACATCAGCGTTTGAGAGGTTGTATGCCGGGTTAGAGGAGAAAGACGGGGAAAAAAGGTTGTATAGGCTTGCTAAGTCTAGGGAGAGGAGGGGTCGGGACCTCTATCAAGTGAAGTGCATTAAGGGGGAGAAAGGAAGAGTTTTGGTGGAGGATGTTCAGATCAACAAGAGATGGCAGGAGTATTTTCATAGACTTTTAAACGAAGAGGGGGACAGAGACATTGTGTTAGGGAAACTGGAATGCTCGGAAAAGAGCCGTGACTTCAGTTACTATAGAAGTTTTAATGTTGAGGAGGTCAGAGAGGCTATTCGTAGGACGCGAAGGGGTAGGGTGACGGGTCCAGACGAGATTTCGATAGATTTTTGGAAGTTTGCTGGTGGTGCAAGTTTAAAGTGGTTGACTAATTTGTTTAACGTCATTTTAAAGATTACGAGAACACCTGAGGCATGGAGATAGAGTACGATGATCCCGTTATACAAAAACAAGGGCGATATTCAGAGTTACAACAATTATAGGGGTATTATGCTGTTGAGTCACACTATGAAGATTTAGGAGAGGGTGGTCAAGTGGAGATTGAGGAGGGTCGTGTCCATTTCGGAGAATCAATTTGGTTTTTGCCGAGTCGCTCGACGACACAGGCAATCCACCTGGTGAGAAGATTGGTACACCAGTATAGAGAAAGGAAGAGGGATTTGTACATGGTGTTCATCGACTTGGAGAAGGCGTATGACAAAGTCCATAGGGAGGTTCTTTGGAGATGCTTGGAGGTGAGAGGTTTTCCGGTGGCATACATCATAGCTATTAAAGACATGTACGATGGAGGGAAAACTTAAGTGAGGACGGCGAGAGGTGACTCAGGGCATTTTCCAGTCGAGATGGGATTGCATCAGGGATCGACTCTTAGCCATTTCCTTTTTGCATTGGTAATGGACGTGTTGACGCAGAGTATTCAAGGTGAGGTGCCTTGGTGTATGTTATTTGTGGATGATGTATTTCTCATTGATGAGACGTAGGAGGGTGTGAATGAGAAATTAGAGGTTTAGAGGCAAACCCTCGAGTCTAAGGGGTCCAGGTTGAGTAGATCCAAGACAGAGTATTTGGAATGCAAGTTTAGTGACGCGAGTTAGGAGGACGAAGTGATGGTGAGGTTAGATTCACAGGATGTTTGTAAGAGGGACAGTTTTAAGTATCTTAGGTCTATGATTCAGGGGAATGGTGAGATTCATGAGGATGTCTCTAAACGTATTGAAGCAGGGTGGATGAAGTAGAAGCTTGCCTATAGAGTGTTGTGTGATAAGAAGGTTCCCCTTATGTTTAAAGGAAAATTCTTCAAAGTGGAAGTCCGTCCGTCCATGCTGTATGGAGCGGAATATTGGCCAGTCAAGTACTTTAACATCCGAAGATTGAAGGTAGCGGAAATGAGAATATTGCGTTGGATGTGTGGACTTACTAGAGGGGATAGATTTAGGAATAAGATGATCCGAGAGAATGTGAGAGTGGCTTCAATGGAGGATAATATTCAAGAAGAAAGGTTGAGATGGTTTGGGCATGTGATGGGGAGGGGCACGGATGCCTCGATTTGGAGGTATGAGAGGCAAGCTTTGGATAGCTTTAGGAGGAGTAGAGTTAGGCCGAAGAAGTACTGGAGGGAGGTGATTAGACATGACATTGATCAGTTACAGCTTACTGAGGACATGACCCTAGACAGGAAGGTGTGGAGGTCGCGAATTAGGGTAGAAGGTTAGGGTGAGTGTGTGGATTGTGGAAAGGTGCTAGGAGATCGATTGAGTAGCCGGGCAGTAATCCTAGGACTGTGTCCTTGAGTAGGGGCCTTTATCCAGGTGAGTTTGGGTGGGGTGGGTGAGTGTATGTTACTAGGACTATGTCCTTGAGGAGGAGCCTCTGGTTTATGAATGTAGGTTTCTACTAGGTGTCACACCCCTATTTTTCACGCTTCCGACCCCGCTAGGGAGTTGGTTTTAGAGAAAAATGGGTTTTTCCAACTAAAGTGACGTTTTGAAAAGGGATTATTCATTTTACAGAGTCGTCACTTGGAATTGAGTTTGGGTGTTCCAAGTCACCTTATTGAAATGACTCTTTGTTTTATTGGTCTACGAACTAGAAATCCGGATATGGAATTTTGTTGACCGAGGGGAAGGTATGAGGCACCCCTCGAGTCCCGTGGTTCTAGCACGGTCGCTTTAATGACTTATGTCTGTCTTAAATTAGTCTTTTGGATGTATAATATTTTTTAGCCTAAAAGTGACTTATATCCTGCTTTTATTTATTTTTGAATATATTTAAAAATGTATTGATGTGTGGCTTACCGATAGTAGTAATTTTCTGCCTTACCACGAGTTTTGATATATTTCTCGCGCCTTTGTGGCATTTATGGAGCGTCCTATTTTTCAAAGTCTAAATAAGCACCTAATAGGTTTAGAATCTACCCAACCCAATTCAATCGACTTCAAATGGTATACTAAATTATATTATAATGAATGATCGGTAGCAGAGTTTTCCAACTTCATCGTTAACTAACACTTATATATTAAGCTTTAATTATTTTTTAAGTTAAGAACCTAACTTATTCTTTATGAATTCTCTCCCCTACAAGTAGATTTTCCTCTCTTTTCTTTTATCGATGACAACAAATCTTGAATAAAACCTCAACCCATGTCATTCAAACTCATACTAAATTGATGAAAAGATCTTGGACATTGTTCGAGGAATTGAAATATTTCTACTGAGAGCTTATAAAATAAATATGAGATTCACTCTTTGTCCACCTTTATATCCAATAGGAATTTATACAAGACCAAAACGAGATAAAATAGCAACCATCTTTGATATATACACAGAGCACCTTAAAGGTCCAAATTATGAAAAGAAGAGTTAATTTATAAGAATAATGTTAACAAAACATTAATATGCCATGGCAAAAAGAAACTACACGTTGTTGCCACCTATATACACAATTTCATCACCTCACACACACTTTCATAATATGCATACCACATCTCTATAACGACACAGATACTATATGCCTATACATTGAATAATCTTACTAACACCATTAAATGATAAGAATTATATTTAAAGACAAGAAAAGTCATGAATTTCTTTCTAATTTAACTTTTGCTTCATTTTTCTTTGAATAAAATTCCAAATATATATATTTTTTATTTAACTAACCTTAATGGGAATCAAATTACTATGGTGAAACTATCTTCTATGCTTTTCTATTCTAAAAATAGGATAACTTCAGTTCAGTCTAAATTGGATTTTACAAGATGCATGGTTACAGACAAATTTGATTCGACCTCTAAATTAGTAAAAACTAAAACACATATCTGTACACTTAGCATTTGCGAATATTAAGACTTTAAACAAGAAACAAACAATCCTATACATTAATTGCACCCATATTCTTACACCCATATTCTGATACATTGATAACAATAGTGAGTTCACTCAAAAAAAAATATGACGTTTTCATTGGTTAGAATAATCTTGGTCATGTTTTCACATAATCGCCAAATAAAATTTTACAAAGAAAAAAAAATTGAGGGTACCTCACGAGAAAATAAATTTCTAGCGAAATCTTCTACAATCTTGGAATTCGCAAAGTTAGCAATGGCTAAATTTTGAAGCCACGAACTCAAACCGAAAAACTCGAAACGGAGACTCAACCCTAAACTCTAACTCCTTTCTCTCAACTTTTGCTTTCTCTCTTTGCAACTGTTTCTGTGCTTCTCTACTCAGTGTTCTTCTTCCTCCCCCCTCCATAGTGTGTTGTGTGTTAATTAATATATATAGTGCATATATGTAGTTGTGTCGTGTGTGTGTGTGTGTTCCAGAAAAGGTGGGACGTGGGAAAAACTAGTGTGAGGGAGTTTAGGGAGTGGGTATGTGGGATGATTAGGTATTTAGGATAAGTTTTTTTTTTTTTTAACTAATATTTTAAATAAAATAAAATAATAAAAATCTATTTAAAATTAATAAAAATATAAATAAGTTAAACACTAGCCTTAGAAATATGATTAAGAAATATTAATATCACTAGATTTTTTATTAAAAGTAAAAGGAAAAAACAAATATAATTTTTTGTTTATTATTTTTTTAATAAATTACTAAATAAATAAAAATATAAACTTATTAAAATGTGACTCTATTTTTGTAGTTTTCAAAACTTTTAACAAACCTCAAAAAATAAGATAAATTTAAAATGCCTAAAAAATAACTTAATTGAACATTAAAATGATATAAAAACATTAGGTTTGGGTCAAAAATTAGGTGTTTACACTAGGTGATGTCCTAGTGCTTATTTCTTATTTCGAATTGCTCGTACTTCTCTTTTTTGTACTTTTCTGATAATTATCTCTATTATTTCTTGTTTCTGTATGCCATCTTTTCCTGTTACATGTTTTTTTACAATCTTGGTGTACTATTCTCCATCTTGAGCCAGGGATCTATCGGAAATAGCCTCTCTACTTCTTCGGATGTAGTGGTATGGACTGCGTACATCTTACCCTCCCCAGACCTCACTTTGTGGGAATACACTGAGCCTGTTGTTGTTGTTGTTGTTGACAAATGATATCTCTATAAGTCTAAAATAAGGCTCTCGAAGCCTTCAAAAACCACAATATCACATAAATGATACCAAAATGCATCCAAAAATATGTCAATCACTCTCACACCCTAAAAATACCATAATTTAACTATGAAGAGGGGTAAAATAGTCATATTATATAAAATCACAAATTTCATAGATTTCATCAAATTTTTAGGTCGTTACATCATCCACCACTAAAAATCTAGTTCTTCCTCGAACCAAGGTAAAAGAAATACCTGAATCAACAAAAAGCTGGGGATAAGAACTATGCATATCAGACTCAACCTCCTAAGTAGCCTTATCTACAGGCCGATGTCGCCACTGAACCTTAACCACAGGGATCACTCTAGAGCACAACTGCCTAAAATCCCTAGCCAAAAAAATGAAGACTTGTTCCTCAACAAAAGACAACTGATCATCTAACTGAACTGATTCCCAACGCATGACATGAGACTCATCTGGAATATAGCGATGAAGTACAGAAACATAAAAAACTGGATGAATAATTGATAGATCAGGAGGAAAATCCAACTCATAAGCCATATCACCAATAGTCCAAATAATCTCAAATAGACCAATAAACATGGGGCTAAGCTTGTATAATACCCCGTACTTTTCCTAGCTTGAAAAGTTTCCCAAGAATGTTAGAAGCTTTCTTTGAAAGATGAATCCAATTTTTTACACGTGTTATTTTCAATATTTTCACTTTTTTTTATGTGGGAAATTCAATAAGCTTTCCATCGATATCAAATTCGCCCAAATCCGACACCCGGATGAAGAGTTAGAGCCTTTTTAGTGAGACAGTGTATCACCTGAGCCTTCAGCGCATCGCGGAGATAGCTCAAATGACAATTGTCAATTTCTAGTGTTTCTCCGTGATAGTGGCACATCGCGCCAAACTTTCAGGTCGCAGGCAGGGTGTACACGCGATAGCTCCACGTCGCACCACCGTGCAATTTCCCATTTGTCACTTTACAGTGACTTGGCGCGATAGTGGCGCGTCGCGCCAAGGATGAAAATCGAGAAATTTTCTTAAAAATTAAAGACGTGTCCTAGGGTTAAAAGGGACAATTTACCACCCTATATAAGCCTTATAACATGAGATTTGATCATAATTCCGCAACTTATACTCAATTACTCTCAAAAATTCTCAAGAACAAGCCTTAGGGTTTTCATAGAAAGTTCAATTCCAAGGGAATTCACCATAAATTTTCAAGAATCTCTCTGTCAAACTTTGTAGAATCACAAGCTAAGGTATACGTAGTGTTCATTCATGGACTCTTTTCATCCATGAAGCCCAATAATCTCTTTTCTAAGTTTAAGTTTATGGATTTCATGTTGGGTTTGTTTTGCTTATGTTGAGAATGATCAATTAAATTCAAATTCATGTTGGGTGATCAATTTTATGTGGAATGAATTTGCATAGATTTATATTCATGTGAACCTATGAATAAACCCTAGGATGATGAAACTAGAGATGAATCATGATGATTAATTGTTGTATAATGTTGTCTACATGTGCTATGCCTACCACGTGTATGATTAAATGCCTAGATGAAGGAACAATGCCCAACTAGTATGATATCATGAAATCCCCATGTATGTACAAGCTTGTGCATATCACATGTTTGATGAAGTGCTTCAATATATGAATTATGAATTGTGTTGTTGGTCATGTGTTCACGTAAGTCATGCTATGTCAGTTTCTTTCCATCAAGTCCTGGGGGTACTTGTACCCGAATATTTAGCTGTGTGCCTAGAGCCGTGTCATGTTTTCACGATCTCTTCAGTCAATCTATGATCCATAGAACTCAATCAGTCATGTGACTCAAGAAATCTCAGAAATCTCAGTAATCTCAGTAGTTCAGTAGTCCCAGTCAATCTTAGTAACTTCAGTATTCTCAGTCAATCCTCAGAACTCAGTATAATACATCATTCAACGAAACTCAGTAAATTTACTTAAGCTCTGCCAAACAATACCACTAGTATAAGTTCAGTTCGTCTAATCAGTCAGTTCAGTTAATTAGTTCAGCTCAATTAATCAGTTCAGTGTCTTTCAGATGGGAGTAGGATTTAGCACCGAGCGAGCCTAGGTATGGGGACTCACCCGCAAGATAGGACTGAGATCCCTAGAAGAAATCCCTAAGTTCCAGAACTACGTAGCCAGCGTAGGTACGAGATGTCACCCGTTAGATAGGCTGACATACTCAGGGATCACCCATTAGCGCATTTAAATGTATAGGACTGATCCCAGGGGTCACCCGCTAGATTAGGACTGACTCCACAGTAGTTGTCTATACCAGTGGCACGGTACTGACACCCTTCCATCTAGGGTTACAGGTTAGACCCCAGTTAGCTTAGTATGGGGCATGTTGGTTAGATGAATACATCCTACAGTTTCAGTTACAGAACCAGGACTGTCAGTTATAGTCAATTCATCTCAGTAATATAGATTTAGGACTGTCAGATACAGTCAATCTTTTTCATTATAAATAGACTACAGGATCACCCATTAGATAGGACTGATCTCAATTATTGTCAATCAGTAGTAGCATAATCAGATTCAGAGATCACCTGCTAGGTAGGACTGATCTCAGACTAAGTCAAATCATCTTTATTATTATCAGTATACTCAGAGATCACCCACTAGATAGGACTGATTTCAGATTCAGTTACTCAGATACAGTATGGAACTCAGCTAGTTACATCAGATTTAGGACTGTTAGATACAGTCACTCATGTTATCAGTTATATCAGTTATCAAAACTCATGTTATTAGTTATATCAGTTATCAAATCTTATGTTATTAGTATTCAGCTTTAAGACTGTTAGACACAGTCAACCAGACCAGTTCTTTATAATCAAAACTGTCAGAAATAGTTATTCATGTATCAGTAACATAGTATCGGTCCCTAAGATATTAGTAATTCCATGTTATTAGTAAACTCAATAGTCAGAACTCAATATTTAGTCCTATCATGATGTTAGTTACATTTACATATGCATGCATGTATTCTCACGTTAATGTTAGTCAGTCAGTTAATATTGTTCATGCATATGAACCTATTGCATTCAGCCTACCTCACTTGAATACCAGTACATTCAAAGTACTAATGCATTTGTGCTATGGTATCTTATACCATAGTTTAGAAGCACGAGCTCCAGAGAACCAGTTGCATCCTAATTTAGCGATCAGAGTTAGCAGTGAGTCCTCATCCTTCAAGGACATGATGATCACATTACTATTTTTTTTTCAATTTATTTCAGTAGTTGGAGTTAGTTGGGGACATATCCCATCAACTTCTTATTCAGACAATTTAGAGGCTTTCAAATTATAGTATGTTCAGATAATTATCTCAGTTATTTTTGTATTGTTATACCATATATTTTAGTTATGTACTAGTATTAAACCTTATGGCCTTTCAGTTCATGTTTCTGTATTTATGATATTATCATTATTATGCAGTGCTCAGTTACAAATATCATTCATGGGTTAGCTTGTGGTCCTTCGGAGTCATGAGCACCGTGTAGCATTCCGGGTACTAGATTCGGGGCGTTACAAACTTGGTATCAGAGCCTAAGGTTCAATAGTGTCCTAGGAAGTTTGAAAAGCCACATCTAGTAGAGTCTTGTACATACGTGTGTTGTGCACCACACTTATGTGCAGGAGGCTATGGGATGTTTTAGGAATAGTTTCCCCTCTTTAAGTATTTATGTCATGCCAGTGAGCATAATCTCATGTCAATCTCTCAGTTTAATCCATTTCTCCCTTTCTTCTGCAGAACATGCCTCTTAAAAGAAGAAACGAGAATTAGTCAGCCCCTCAGCCCGAAGAACCTTTGGGCGATCATGTTTCTCATGCAGAATTTAGGACCGCATTCACTACTCTTGCTTAATTAGTTGCAGCCCATAATGAACGACTAACTATCGTTCCGTCCAACCTAGTGGCCGATTCAGCTGCAGCCAGAATTTGAGACTTCACCAGAATGAATCCTCCATCCTTTCTAGGGTCTAAGTCAGATGAAGACCCTCAGGAATTCCTAGATTAGGTTCAGAAGGTGACCGAAATCATGGGGGTGACTACTGTTGAGAGTCCTGAGCTAGCTATATATCAGTTGCAGGATGTGGATCATACTTGGTTTAAGCAGTGAAAGTCAGAAAGGGCAGATGATGCAGGGCCTATAGAATAGGATGAATTTGTCACTGCTTTCTTAGAGAGGTTGTTTCCCCTAGATCTGGGAGAAGCTAAGGTGTTAGAATTCATCAACCTCAGGCAGGGCACCATGACGGTAAAAGAGTGTTCTCTTAAGTTTACTCAATTATCAAGATATGCCCCTCATGTGGTTGCAGAAAGTAGGGCCAAGATGAGTAAGTTTATGTTAGGGGTGAATGATAGCGTGGTTAATGAGTGTAGATCCGCCATGCTGAATAGTGACATGACTTTAGCCAAACTTATGACCCATGCTCAGTAGATAGAAGAGCAAAAGATTAAGATAAAGAAAAAGCAGAATAAGAGGGCAAGGACAGGTATTTTCAGCTTTGCTCAGCCTAAGTCAGGAGGTGGTATCCGTACTCAGTAAAGTCATAAGCTTTCAGTCCCATCTCCATCTTCCGTTAGTGCACTAGTACCCAAGTTCGGGAATAACAGTCATGATGGGTCGCCAGGCTCCGAGGCCCAAGGTAGTGAGAATAGGAGTCTTACCTATGCGCTTTGCGAAGAGTGTGGTAAGAATCACCTAAGTATATGTAAAACAGGCAGTGAGGTATGTTATGGATATGGTAAGCCAGGCCACAGGCTACGAGAATGTAGAGTAAGGGCTTAGAAGGGAAAAAAGTTGCGCCAGTAGGAAGTCATTTCTAATACCACTAGTGGTCAACGTCAGAACAGGTTGTATGCTCTTTAGAGTCGCCAGGAATAAGGAAATTCCCCTAGCACAGATTCGAGTATGTTATAGGCCTTTCATACTCATGATATGCATTGTTAGACCTGTTGCTCTCATTTTTAGCATAAGATTTTCAGCATGAGTTATTTAGTCATGAATCAGTCCATTGATGCCCTGTACATCACCCGAGTATCTCAGTAAGGTAATCGTTCTTTGAGGGACATAGTGTCCCAAGGGGGAAATACCCCATTATTCCCCAATGCTCTCATGTCTTCAGTTCAGTTTTTCTTCGCATGAAGAATCCAGTATAGAGTAGAGGGTACTCATAAGTTGACCCTCAGAGTCCCAACCTTAGCTGTGGGCCAAATATTTAGAGGTTCAGTTCAATTCATGATGTTTAATTCGTATATCAGGTACCAGTCAGTTAGGTTCTCGTGTTTCCGCTCATGCATGTTTAGTAAAATGATTTCGGGTTCATTAGCATTTCCGGTTAAGATAAAAGTTCTCCTTAGTCTTACTCAGTTCATGCTCAGATCCCCATTACAAACTTGGTATTTAGTTCATGCTCAGATCCCCATTATAAACTTGGTACTAAGTACCCTTGCATATTCAGTCATTGCATTCATATATCAGTTCAATCATGTAATTATGCATTAGACATGCATTCTCACTGTGGAAATTCATTTCATCAGCATATTCAATCATGTATTCATAAGTCAATTATCCATGCATCAGATATGCATGAATTCAGCTTATTAGTCATGCATCAGACATGCATGTTCAATATGTTATATTCAGCCATCAGTCATAGCAGTCATAAGATCATGTTCCAGTTATTCATGTTCAAAATGTACGTCATTTTTTATTCTTTACCTCTCACTCAGTCTCATTCGAGGACGAATATTCTCAATGGGGAGATATTGTAATACCCCGTACTTTTCCTAGCTTGAAAAGTTTTCCAAGAATGTTAGAAGCTTTTTTTGAAAGATTAATACACTTTTGTACACGTGGTATTTTCAAGATTTCCACTTTTTGTCATGTGGTAAATTCAATAAGCTTTCCATCGATACCAAATTTTCCCAAATCCGACACCCGGGTGAAGAGTTAGAGCTTTTTAGTGAGACAGTATATCACCTCAGCCTTCAGTGCATCGCGGAGATAGCTCAAATGTCAATTGTCAATTTCTAGTTTTGCTCTGCGATAATGGTGCATCGCGCCAAACTTACAATTCATAGACAAGGTGGTAACATGATAGCTCTGCGTCGCACCACCGTGCAATTTCCTATTTGTCACTTTCCAGTGACTTGGCGCGATAGTGGCGCGTCGCGCAAAGGATGAAAATCGGGAAATTTTCTCAGAAATTAAAGACGTGTCCTAAGGTTAAAAGGGTCAATTTCCCACCCTATATAAGCCTTATAACACGAGATTTATCCATAATTCATCAAATTATACTCAATTACTCTCAAAAACTCTCAAGACTTAGGGTTTTCATAGAAAGTTCAATTCCAGGGGAACTCCATTAAATTTCAAGAATCTCTCCATCAACTTTCATGGAATCACAAGCTAAGGTATGCGTGTGTTCATTCATGGACTCCTTTCATCCATGAAGCCCAAGAATCTCTTTTCTAAGTTTAAGTCTATGGATTTCTTTATGAATTTCATGTTGGGTTTGGTTTGTTTATGTTGAGAATGATCAATTGAATTTCATGTTGGGTCTGCATAGATTTATATTCATGTGAACCTATGAATAAACCCTAGGATGATGAAACTAGAAATGAATCATGATGATTAATTGTTGTATAATGTTGTCTACATGTGTTATGCCTACCATGTGTATGATTAAATGCCTAGATGAAGGAACAATGCCCAAATAGTATGATATCATGAAATCCCCATGTATGTACAAGCTTGTGCATATCAAATGTTTGATGAAGTGCTTCAATATATGAATTATGAATTGTGTTGTTGGTCATATGTTCACGTAAGTCATGCTATGTCAGTTTCTTTCCATCGAGTCCTGGGGCTACTTGTACCCAAACATTTAGCAGTGTGCCTAGAGCCATGTCGTGTTTTCACGATCTGCTCAGTCAAGCTATAACCCATAGTACTCAGTCACTCATGTTACTCAGAAATCTCAGAAATCTCAGTAGTTCAGTATTCCCAGTCAATCTCAGTAACTCCAGTATTCTCAGTCAGTCCTCAGAACTCAGTACAATCCATCAGTCAACGGAACTCAATAAATTCAGTTTAGCTTTGCTAAACAATACCACTAGTATAAGTTCAGTTCAGCTCAGTTAATCAATTTAGTGTCTTCCAGATGGGAGTAGGATTCAGCACTGAGCGAGCCTAGGGATGGGGACTCACCTGCTAGATAGGACTGAGATCCCTAAAAGCAATCCCTAAGTTCCAGAACTACGAAGCTAGCGTAGGTACGAGATGTCACCTGTTAGATAGGACTGACATACTCAGGGATCACCCATTAGCGCATTTAAATGTATAGGACTGATCCCAGAGGTCACCCACTAGATTAGGACTGACTCCACTGTAGTTATCTTTACCAGTGGCAGGGTACTGACACCCTTCCAGCTGGGGTTATAGGTTGGACCCCAGTTAGCTTAGGATGGGGCATGTCGGTTAGATGAATACATCCCACAGTTTTAGTTATAGAATCAGGATTGTTAGATACAGCCAATTCAGCTCAGTAATATAGATTTAAGACTGTCAGATACAGTCAATCTATATCATTATAAATAGACTACGGGATCACCCATTAGATAGGACTGATCTCTACTATGGTCAATCAGTAACAGCATAATTAGATTCAGAGATCACCTGCTAGGTAGGACTGATCTCAGACTAAATCAAATCATCTTTATTATTATCAGTATACTCAGAGATCACCTACTAGATAGATTCAGTTACTCAGATACAGTATAAAACTCAACTAGTTCCATTAGATTTAGGACTGTTAGATACAGTCACTCATGTTAACAGTTATATCAGTTATCAAAACTCATGTTATCGGTTATATCAGTTATCAGAACTCATGTTATTAGTATTCAGTTTCAGAACTGTTAGACACAGTCAACCAGACCAGTTCTTCATAATCAGAACTGTCAGAAATAGTTATTCATGTATCAGTAACATAGTATCAGTCCCTTAGATATCAGTATTTCCATGTTATTAGTAAACTCAGTGGTCAGAACTTAATATTCAGTCCTATCATGATATCAGTTACAGTTATGTATGAATGCATGTATTCTCACATTCATGTTAGTCAGTCAGTTAGTATTGTTCATGCATATGAACCTATTGTATTCAGCCTACCTCACTTGCATACCAATACATTCAAAGTACTAACGTATTTGCTCTATGGTGTCTTATACCATAGGTTTAGAAGCACGAGCTCCTGAGAACCAGTTGCATCCCAGTTCTACGATCAGAGTTAGCAGTGAGTCCTCATCCTTCGAGGACATGATGATCACATTACTATTTCAGTTTTCAATTTATTCTAGTAGTTGGAGTTAGTTGGGGACTTGTCCCATCAACTTCTTATTCAGACAGTTTAGAGGCTTTCAAACTACAGTATGTTCAAATAATTATCTCAGTTGTTTTGGTATTGTTATACCATATTTTTTAGTTATGTACTAGTATTGAACCTTATGGCCTTTCAGTTCATGTTTTCACATTTATAATATTATCATTATTATGCAGTGCTCAGTTATAAATATTAGTCATGAGTTAGCTTGTGGTCCTTCGAGGTCATGAGCACCATGTAGCATTCCGAGTACCAGATTCGGGGCGTTACAGCTTGCCCCTCTTCCCAAACCTCATCACACCCTTCATGGGTGAAACTCAAAGAAAAAAAAGATCACCAACACCAAATCTCAAGGCACGAAGTCTACGATCATCATAAAACTTCTACCTACTCTGAGCCACTCTAAGTCTATCTTGAATGACCCGAACTCTATCCAAAGACTCACGAAGCAAGTTCGTACCTCGAGTTCTCACCTATGAAACATTGAACAAATCAACTAGGGAGCGACAATGCCTCAAAAGGAGTCATATCAACACTAGAATTATAGTAATTATTATATTTAAACTCCGTTAAAGACAAATATTGCTCCCACTGGCCACCAAAATCCATCATGCATGCGCAAAGTATATCCTCTAAAACTTGTATAGTCCGCTCTGACTTGCCATCAGTCTGGGGGTGAAATGTTGTACTAAGATCCACTCGAGTACCCAACTCATCCTGAAAAGTCTTCCAAAAGTGAGATGTGAACACGAGACCTCGATCCAAAATAATGGACACTGGCACACCATGTAGACGTACAATCTTATGAATATAGATACGGGTCAACCTCTCAGCACTGAATGAGACCTGAACCAAAATAAAATAAGATGAATTGATCTATCGATCCACGATGACCCAAACACTATTAAAACCATGAGATGTACGAGGCAAACCAGTCACAAAGTCCATGGTGATCTATTCCCACTTCCACTCGGGAATGGACAACCTCTGAAGCAATCCACCAGGTCTCATATGTTCGGCCTTCACCTGCTGATAACAAAGGTAATGAGCCATAAAATCCGCTATATCTCACCACATACCACCCCATCAGTAGTGTTGTCTCAAATCACGATACATCTTAGTCACACCTGGATGGATAGAATATCTGGAACAATGGGTCTCCTTCAAGATCAACCTAATCTAATCACCACTCTCGGCACACAAACTCAGCCCCCAATCCTTAAAAATCCATCTGAATCAAGTGAGGCTTTATAAGCCTCTCCACTCAACATATTATCTCGAATCAACCTCAATCCAACATCATCAAGATGATGAGCTCGAATCAGCTCCATAAAAAAAAAGATCTAGCCTCCACAAATGACAAAACACACCAGGTATTGAAATATCAAGTCTAACTATCTGGTGAGCTAAATACTGAACCTCTAAGGCCAAGGGCCTCTCTTGGGTCAAAAGATACACCAATATATCCATGCTAGTCAACTTTTGGCTCCAGGTATACGCAACCACATTACCCTTGCCCGGATGGTAGAGAATAGTCAAGTCATAATCCTTAAGTAACTCAAGCCAACGGTCCTGCCTCATATGAAGATCTTGTTGGGTAAAGAAGTACTAAAGGTTATCATGATCTGAAAAGATCTCACAATGGACTCCATACAAGTAGTGCCTCTACAATTTTAAAGCAAATACAACTCTGCATAACTCAAAATCATGGGTAGAATAATTCCTCTCATGAGGCTTCAATCTTGACAAGCGCATACACAATCACCTTGCCTTCCTATATTAACACAACACCCAATCCAATACAGAAAATATCACAAAATATGGTAAAGCCCACACCCTCTATGGGCAAAGCCAATATAGGAGCTGGAGTCAATAAATCCTTGAGGTTTTGAAATTTTGACTCACAAGCATCAAACTACTGGAAGGAAATTTTCTTCTAAGTCAACTTGGTTAACAGAGTTGCAATGGAAGAGAAACACTTAACAAAACATCTACAATAACCTGCCAAGCCAATAAAAATCAAAATCTCGGTGGGTGAAGTAGGTCTAGCCCAATCACAAATCGCAACAATCCTGGCTTGGATCAATCATAACACCCTCCTTAGTCACCACATCATCCAAGAAAGAAACAGACTCCAACAAAAACTCAAACTTAGAAAACTTGGCATACAACTTCTCATCCTTCAATCTCTGAAGAACAATCCACAAATGATCCTTATGATTAAAATCACTATTGGAATAAACCAATATATCATATATAAATACAAAAATAAAAAAGTCAAGATACTGTGATACCCCAAACTTTCTTCAAGTCTAGTTTCGTCTTAAGAAGATTAAGGGATGACTTCCAAAGTGAGTAATATTTAAATCATATAGAATTTTCATAATTTGGACTTTTAATCGTGTGGGAAATTGAATTATATTTCCAACGATATAAGATTCGCCTAAATCCGATAACCGAGCAAGAAGTTATGGCTAATTTAAGTTCTAGTCATAAAACACCGTTATAATGGTGTTTAGCGTGTCACGAAGAGGGTTTATTTAACAATTGTCAAATTCTAGTGGGACTCCACATGGTGGTGCGTTGCGGAGGATCCCAATTTCCTAATAGTCAATTTCCAGTAACCTAGTGCGATTGTGGCGCGTCGCGCAGAAGTTCCAGGTCTCAACCAGTGGGACAATGCGATGGCTCCGCATCACAGTGACCCCCAGATTCCCATTCATCAAATTCCAATGAGCCACCGCGATAGTGGCGCGTCGCGGTGGCCCATAAAATCGGTCTCCCAGTTATATTTTTTCCAGTTTTGTTCAGAAGTTAAAAAGGGTATTTTGGGCTTTTTCAAAGACACTTAAATCATCCAAACACCTGATCTAAGATCATTACAAGCATCATATGCCACTTTTCTCAAAATCCCTCAACCAAAAATCCTAGTTCATCAAACTTCTCCTCCAAGAAACTCAAGATTTCTCCATCAATTCTCCAACTTAAGTCAAGATTTCAAGTTCCTAGTACAAGAATTCCAAGAACCCTCATTCAAGAGTTCCAGTAAAATCTGAAGAGCAAGTTGTTAATCCAAGTTTATCAATCTAAGGTATGTGGGGTTTGAACAAGAACAATCTTTGCATTCTTGTGCCCAAAAACTTTCTTTAAGTTATAAACTTCTGAATTTTACTATGATCTTTATGAAAATCAAGTTAGGGTTTATACCCATTGCTATTATTTTCAAGATTATAACATTTTTCCATGGATTGAGAGTTGAATTACATGATTTTGTTTATATTTCTACGCCTATTGATGAAATTTCCAGATTTTAAGCTGAATTATGAATAATTGTGATATAAAGTATGAATTTGTATGGTGTTTGATATGAAATTGAAGCATGGGCCATTAAGCCCTAGTATGTATGTTGAACTTCAAGAATGATCATGATTTAAGCATCTCATAAATAGCTATTTTCAGTTTTTTATGAAGAAAGTTGATCATTTGAACCAAGATAAGATAGGAATCCACACTATTCATTCAAGTTATGATTTAAGGCAAAGATAAGCATAATCAATTTTAACTATACACCATTATGCTATTTTAAGGTGGATTTCTTAAAAGTTCTAAGCAACAAGTATGGTAGTAGTATTTAGCACCGAGTGGGTATGATTTCGGGGTCTCATGCCCTAGAACTATGAGCCACCATAGGTTTCTAAATTTCCCCAAGTGGGTTAAGATAGTGATCACTAAAGTTAAAGGTTCTATTCCGATGGCAAGAATAGAGCAGCTCTCCCCAACGTAGGTAAGACGTTGGACTCCATGTCAGCTCACATGGGTTATGTCGGTTAGAAAAAACTCCCAAGCCCAAAGTCCCTAAGTCCCAAAGTCCTATAATCTCTAAGTTTTAAAGAAGTCCCTTACTCTCCATAAGATCAAAGTATAAGTTTTGAAAGCTATTATTTAAAGATTCCTCTTTCTTACAAAGTTTTGAGAACAATATGGAGAATAAAGATTTTAGAAGTAAATATAATGACTCACGATATTTGTACTATATGCTTAATTATACATGATTTTTGAGATTCAGATTTCAGTTTTGCTCAAGCTATGTGAGTCATTTCTATCAGCATGCATGTTTTCTTCAAAGTTGATGATATTGTTTACTTATAACACTGCACCCCTATATTCTTTGTACATCCTCAAAGTACTGATCCTCATATACGTCTATATGCTACATTGTCTCATAATATAGGTTCAGGATCTCAGTATCTGCAATGTGAGTAGTCCAAGCATCTTTATCTACACTCCCACAGTGGTGAGTACTCATGATTTGAGGGCCTACTTCTTCAGATTTTCAGTTTTCTTTTAGTATACGGACTATCATTTTCAGTTCAGTTTGAGTCAGTTGAGGGCCTGTCCCAATGGCTCTCTAGTTCTTTGTTAGTAGTAGAGGCTTGTCAGACTACAAGTTTGTTTAAAGACTATTAGTATTTGTTTTCCAGACAGTATCTATTGTTTATTCATTTTAGTTTTGATATGATACAACATTTATTCTTGGCTAGACTATCTTAACATAAATATTAGAAGAAGTAGCAGGTTCAAAGAGTTAGCTTAGGGCTACTTATAGCCTTAAGCACCGTGTGACATCTTGGGATAAAATTTTGGGGCGTTACAAACTTGGTATCTGAGCCTAAGGTTTAAGGAGTCCTAGGGAGTCTGACAAGACACATTACGTAGAGTCTTGATCATCGGTGTGCAGTACGCCACATCTATGAGCAAGAGGCTACAAAATGTCTTAGGAAAAAGTCACCTCTTTCTTTCATAATCTGTTGTGCTTATAGTTGTCTCTCTCTTCTATTAATTTATGCTCTTTTATAACAGAAAATGCCTCCCCAAAGTGCTAATTCCTATAGGAATGTCGACCAGCCACCTTAATCAGTCGATCCCCTGAATGAGAACGTGTCTCATGTTGAGTTTCAGGATACCTTTCAGGTATTAGCCCAGGCAGTCACCACTAATGTTCAGGCCAATAACCCGGCTACAGTTCCACATTAGTAAGAAGGTGATTCAGTTGTAGCCAGGATTTGAGATTTCATGAGGATGAATCCGCCAGAGTTTTATGGGTTGAAGGCAGGTGAGGACCTACAGTTGTATCTTGAGGATATGAAGAAAATCACCTAAGTCATGCATATAACTGAAAAGGAGAGTGAAGAGTTGGCCTCTTATAGGATAAAAGATATTACTTATGACTGGATTGTGGCATGGAGAAAGACTAGAGCAGAGAATGCTGCTCCTATGACTTGGAAAGTATTCCAGGATGCATTTTTGGATAAGTTCTTCCCCCTTGAGATGAGGAAAGTAAAGATAGAGGAATTCATAAACCTGAGGCAAGGGTCTATGACTATTAAAGAGTATTGCCTTAAGTTCAACCAGTTATCTAAGTATGATCCTGACTTGGTAGCTAACACCCGATCTAGTATGAGTAAGTTCGTGATCGGTATGTTTGGTTTGGTGTTGAAAGAGTATAAGACTGATATGCTCAATAGGGATATAGATCTATCCAGACTGATAATGCATGCTCATCAGATTGAGGCAGATAAAATAAGGGAGAGAGATAGAGTAAGGGGAACCAAGAGGGCTAGGTCAGAGTAGTATGATATGGGAAGAATAGATCCCATGGAGGGAACCGGCCGTAGTTTTAGAGTCATTCATCTATGTCAGCTCCTTCATCAGCTAGTGCTCTCGCACCCAAAAATAGACAAGATCTGGGGAATAAGTCTTCTATGTCTAGATCCCAGCACAGTGTGAGTAACAAGCCTAATTATCCTCCATGTGCTAAGTATGGCAGGACCCATCCCGGGGAGTGTTTGGCTGAATAGAGGGGTTATTTTGGTTGTGGCAAGTTGGTCCACAGACTTAGAAAGTGTACGCATACTAGACAGGGGAGCCGAGATGTTCGTCCCCAGACTCAGGCTACCAGTGCACCAACTCCTTTAGCCCATCTAGCCCCTCCTCAGGGTATTTCATCCAGTACTGCTGGTGGTCAGCGACAGAATCTATTCTATGCTTTTCTATCCCGCCAGGAGTAGGAGGATTCACCAAAAATTATTACTGGTATGCTTTGTGTCTTTCATTTTGATGTGTATATGCTGTTGGACCCTGGGTCAAGTTTTTCTTATGTGACACTGTTGGTTGTTGTGAATTTTGAGATAAACTCTGAAAAGATCCCTGAGCCCATTCTGGTTTCTACCCCAGTAGGAGAGTCAGTTATTGCTAAGCAAGTTTACAAAAAGTGCCATATTACTGTTCTTCATAGAGTCATAATTGTTGATTTGATAGAGTTGGACATGGTTGATTTTGATCTTATTCTGGGTATAGATTGGCTTCATTCCTGTTACGGGTCTATAGACTGTTGTACTCATGTGGTTAAGTTTGAGTTTCCTTATGAGCCAATCTTCGAGTAGTGTGGGAGTTTAGTATCTCCCAAGAGTCATTTTATATCCTATATCAAAGTCAAAAAGCTAATATCTTAATGTTGCATTTATCATCTATTTTGAGTTAAGGATACTAGGTCTGAGGCTCTAACTATCCAATCAGTCAGTATAGTCAATGAGTTTCCAGATATTTTTCTAGAAGATCTCCCAGGGGTACCTCTCGATAGAGAGATAGAGTTCAGGATTAACCTTCTTTCCTATACACAGCCTATTTTTATTCCTCCATACCGTATGGCGCCCGCAGAGCTTAAGGAGTTGAAAGAGCAACTCAAAGATCTTCTAGATAAAGGTTTCATAAGGCCCAGTGTCTCTCCTTAGGGCGTACCTGTTCTATTCGTATGAAAGAAAGATGGTTCTTTGCGTATGTGCATTGACTATCGTCAGCTTAATAAGGTCACAGTTAAGAATAAGTACCCTCTTCCTAGAATTGATGACCTATTTGATCAGTTGCAAGGTGAAAGTTATTTCTCAAAGATAGACCTATGATCCGGCTATCATCAACTTAAAGTAAAGGAGTGTGATATCCCAAAGACAGCCTTCCAAACCCGTTATGGTCATTTCGAGTTTCTAGTTGTGTCTTTCGGGCTAACCAATGCTCCAGCAGCTTTCATGGACCTCATGAATCGAGTGTTCAATCAATATCTTGATATGTTTGTCATAGTATTCATAGATGATATCCTTGTGTACTCTCATACTGAGAATGACCATGCAGATCACCACTCATAGATGTATGGTGTTCATGTTGATGTGTTTACGGACTACAAAAGCTTGCAGTATGTATTTACTCAGAGGGAGTTGAATCTTAGACAGAGAAAATGGTTAGAGTTTCTAAAAAATTATGTATGAGCGTGTTAATCATCCGGGCAAGGCCAATGTAGTGGCAGATTCCCTTAGTAGGTTGTCTATAGGCAGTGTGGCTCATGTGGAGAAGGATAAGAAAGAATTGGCTCGTGAAGTTCATCGTTTGATAGACTGGGTGTTACATTGCTTCATTCAGCTGAAGGTAATGTTTGGGTTCAGAGTAGGTCTGAATCCTCTTTAGTTTTGGAAGTAAAGGAGAAGCAAGACATGGATCTTAGTTTAGTCAAACTGAAGGAATAAGTTAAAGACCAAAAGGTAGAGGTTTTCTCTCAAAGGGGAGATGGTGTGTTGAGGTTTTAAGATAGATTGTGTCCTTGTGTTGATAACCTGAGGCAGAGAATTATGGCTGAGGCGCATGGTGCACGATATTCTATTCATCTCGGCGCTACCAAGATATACCGCGACTTGTGGGGAATATATTGGTAGAGTGGAATTAAGAAGGATGTAGCCGAGTTTGTGGCGAAGTGTGCAACTTGCCAACAGGTTATGGTAGAGCATCAAAGGCCTGGTAGTGTGATGCAAGAGTTTGGTATACCCACTTAGAAGTGGGAAGAGGTGAATGTGGATTTTGTGACTGGTTTACCTCTTTTGTGTCATCATCATGATTCCATTTGGGTTGTTGTAGATAGGTTGACTAAGTCAACGCATTTCTTACCGGTGCATGTATCTTATACAGCTGAGGATTATGCTAGATTATATATTTGAGAGTTAGTCAGATTGCATGGAGTTCCCTTGTCTTTTATCTCACATAGGGGTACTCAGTTTACTTCTCAGGTTTGGAGAGCTTTTCAGAAGGGTCTTGGTACCTAAGTTCATTTGAGTTCCGTTTTTCATCCGCAGACAGATGGTCAGGCTGAGAGGACCATCCAAACTTTGGAAGATATGTTGAGAGCATATGCTCTTGATTTCAAGGGTAGTTGGGATGAGCATCTTCCATTGATTGAGTTTGCGTATAACAATAGTTATCACTCTAGCATCTAGATTTAGATCACCCATAGATTGGTTTGAAGTGGGTAAGGCTGCTTTGATTGGACCTGATGTCGTGTTTGAGGTTATGGAGAAAGTTAAGCTGATTAGAGAGAGACTAAAGATAACTCAGAGTCGTCAGAAGTTACATGCTGATGTGAGGAGAAGAGATCTTGTGTTTGGGGTGGGTGATTTGGTGTACTTGAAAATTTCACCCATGAAAGGGGTGAAAAGGTTTGGGATAAAAAGAAAGCTTAGTTTCCGTTATATTGGACCTTATAGAATTTTGAGTCATGTTGGGAAAGTGGCTTATGAAATTGAGTTTCCCGTAGATCTATCAGCTGTTCATCCCGTCTTTCACGTCTCCATGCTTAAGAAGCATATTGGTGATTCTGTTGTAGTAGACCCTTTAGAGATCTCAGATATTCAGACTAGTCTTTCGTTTGAAGATATTCCAGTTGAGATTCTAGACCACCAGATCTATAGACTAAGGAAGAAAGAAGTTCCCTTGGTCAAAGTTCTTTGGCGAAACCAATCAGTTGAGGGGGCTACTTGGGAATCGGAATCTGATATGCGGACCAAGTACCCTCATTTTTTCGCTGCAGATTCCGTTTAAGGTAACAAGTTACCTCAGCCCATCTTTTTTGTTCCCTGTTTCAAGCTTTATATAGACATTCATGCGATAGCTCATGCATTTGTAAATCATTGTAGTCATGCTCTTAGTAGCACACACAAGTTATAGCCTCAATTTTCAGTATCTCAGTTTCGTCATCCACATTCGAGGACGAATGTTCCCAAGGGGGAGATATTGTGATACCCCAAACTTTCTTCAAGTCTAATTTCGTCTCTAGAAGATTAAGGGATGATTTACAAAGTGAGTAATGTTTAAATCATATAGAATTTTCCTAATTTTGACTTTTAATCGTGTGGAAAATTGAATTAGCTTTCCAACGATATAAGATTCGCCTAAATCCAATAATCAGGCAAGAAGTTATAATCCGTCATTATGGTGTTTAGCACGTCACGGAGAGGGTTTATTTAACAATTTTCAAAGTCTAGTGGGACTCCATGATGGTATCGCGGAGGATCCCAATTTCCCAATAGTCAATTTTTAGTAGCCTAGCGCGATAGTGGTGCGTCGCGCTAAAGTTTCAGGTCCCAACCAGTGGGACAACGCGATGGCTCCACATCGCGGTTACCCCCAGATTTCCATTCATCACATTCCAGTGAGCCACCGCGATAGTGGTGCGTCGCGGTGGCCAATAAAATTGGGATCCCAGTTATATTTTTTTCAGTTTCGTTCGGAAGTTAAAAAGGGAATTTTGGGTTTTTTCCAAGACACTTAAATTGTACAAACACCTGATCTAAGGTTATTACAAGCATCATATACCACTTATCTCAAAATTCCTCAACCAAAAACCCTAGTTCATCAAACTTCTCCTCCAAGAAACTCAAGATTTCTCCATCAATTCTAAAACTTAAGTCAAGATTCCAAGTTCCTAGTGCAAGAATTCCAAGAACCCTCATTCAAGAGTTCCAATAACATCTCAAGAGCAAGTTCTTCATCCAAGTTTATCAATCTAAGGTATGTGAGGTTTGAACAAGAACAATCTTTGCGTTCTTGTGCCCAAAAACTTTCTTTAAGTTATAAATTTCTGAATTTTACTATAATTTCCATGAAAATCACGTTAGGGTTTATACCCATTACCATTATTTGCAAGATTATAAGATTTTTCCATGGATTGAGAGTTGAATTACATGATTTTGTTTATATTTCTACGCCTATTGATGAAGTTTTCAGATTTTAAGTTGAATTATGAACAATTGTGTTATAAAGTATGAATTTGTATGGTGTTTGATATGAAATTGAAGCATGGGCCATTAAGCCCAAGTATGTATGTTGAACTTCAAGAATGATCATGATTTAAGCATCCCATGAATAGCTATTTTCAGTTTTTGATGAAGAAAGTTGATCATTTAAACCAAGCTAATATAGGAATCCACACTATTCATTCAAGTTATGATTTAAGGCAAAGATAAGCATAATCAGTTTTAACTATAAACCTTTATGCTATTTTAAGGTGGATTTCCTAAAAGTTATGAGCAACAAGTATGGGAGCAGTATTTAGCACCGAATGGGTATGATTCCGAGGTATCATGCCCCAGAACTACGAGCCACTGTAGGTCTCTGAATTTCCCCAAGTGGGTTAAGATAGTGATCACTAAAGTTAAAGGTGTTATTCCGATGGCAAGGATAGAGTAGCTCTCCCCAACGTGGGCAAGACGTTGGACTCTATGTCAGCTCACATGATTTATGTCGGTTAGAAGAAACTCCCAAGCCCAAAGTCCCTAAGTCTCAAAGTCCTATAATCTCTAAGTTTTAAAGAAGTCCCTTACTCACCATAAGATAAAAGTATAAGTTTTGAAAGCTATTGTTTTAAGATTCCTCTTTCTTACAAAGTTTTGAGAACAAGATGGAGAATGAAGATTTTAGAAGTAAATATAACGACTCACGAGATTTGTATTATATGCTTTATTATACATGATTTATGAGATTCAGATTTCAGTTTTCCCCAAGCTATGTGAATCATTTATATCAGCATGCATGTTTTCTTCAATTTGATGATATTGTTTACTTATTGCAATGCACCCCATATGCTCAGTACTTCTTCAAAGTACTGATCCACATATATGTCTGTGTGCTACATTGTCTCATAATGTAGGTTCAGGTGCTCAGTATCTGCAGTGTGACTAGTCTGAGCATCTTTATCTACACTCCCACAGTGGTGAGTCCTCATGATTCGAGGGCCTACTTCTTCAGATTTTCAGTTTTCTTTTAGTATACGGACTATCATTTTCAGTTCAGTTCGAGTCAGTTGGGGGTCTGTGCTAATGGCTCTCTAGTTCTTTGTTAGTAGTAGAGGCTTGTCGGACTACGAGTTTGTTTAAAGCCTATTAGTATTTGTTTTCCAGACAGTATCTATTGTTTATTCGTTTTAGCTTTGATATGATACAACATTAATTCTTGCCTAAACTATCTTAACGTAAGTGTTAGAAGAAGTAGCAGGTTCAAAGGGTTAGCTTAGGGCTACTTATAGCCTTAAGCACCGTGTGATGTCTCGGGATGAGATTTTGGGGCATTACAGATATGGCCGAAACACTTGATTCATCAACTCCATGAACGTGGCAGAGGCATTGGTCAACCCGAAGGACATGACCAAGAACTCATAATGACCATATCAAGTTCGAAAAATAGTTTATGAAATATTCGAAGCTCTAATCCTCAATTGGTGATAAGCAAACCTTAAATCAATCTTCGAAAGCACCGCAACACCCTGAAGCTGATCAAATAAGTCATCAATACGAGGAAGAGGATACTTATTCTTAGCCGTCACCTTACTAAACTGTTGATAATTAATACATATCCACATAAACATATCTTTTTTCTTCATAAATAAGACAGGCACAACCCAAGGTGAAACACTAGGTCGGATAAATCCCTTATCTAACAACTCCTGCAATTGATCCTTTAGTTTCATCAACCCTGCTGGGGCCATCCTATAAGGAGGAATAGAAATGGTCTTGGTGTCCGGCTCGACATCAATGGCGAAATCAATATATCGATCCGGAGGCATACCAGGCAAGTCAGTAAGGAACACACCCATAAACTCATTGACAACCCGAACAGAATCCAAGAAAGGAGATGAAACAACACTGGTGTCACAAATATAATCCAAGCATTGAACATAAGATATAATCCTCTTAGGTCCCAAATTAAGTGCACCCTTTCAAGCTATCCTTGGCACACCCGACGAAGCTAAAGTCACAGTCTTGAAAAAATAATCTAAGACAGCATGATAAGGAGCCAATCAATCCATGCCTAAAATAATATCAAAATCAACCATATCTAACACAAGCAAGTCTACCAAAGTCTCATGCCCAGTAAAAGTCACAACACAATATCAGTACACTCGATCCATCACTAAAGAATCACCTACTAGGGTAGATACACGAAGAGGCATGACAAGAGGCTCACTAACAGAATCAAAACCCAATGAAAAATATATAGACATGTAGGAAAAAGTCGATTTAGAATCAAATAATACAGATGCAGGTCTGAAACAAACAGGGATGGTACCTGTAATCAAAACATCAGAATTCTCTGCCTCAGGTCTGGTTGGTATAGCATAACACTGTCTATGACTACCAACTACCTGGATGGCCCCACGACCACCACCATAAACTCTACCATCTCTACCTCTCACATCTTTGGTAGAACCCCTACCCCTCACAGATGAAATAGGAGTTGCTCTAAACACACAGCGAGAACAGTCCTTAGCCACATGACCAATCTCATCACACACATAGCAACCTCTACAGTCAGTCTCAATAGAAGAATGCACAACTAGGCCCGAACTGCCACCCTGAATTGCTAAACTAGAAGGTCCAAAACCTAAACTCTATATGGCCGCCTACACTGGCCTACACTATCCACGAGAACTGCTAAAATCACTACCACGGGGAGACTGACCTCTAAACTCAAAAAAATAATACACCTTCTTGGTGCCACCCTGAGTTACTTGAAGAATACCCTCCGTCATCTTAGTGTGATACATAATACTCTAAAGAGAAGACCTAAGCACAACCATCTGAGACGTAGCCAATTGAAGGGAGACATTCAAACCCTTCACAAACTTGGTGGAAATGCTATCTTAGAAATATTTGGATAGGGTATGGAAGCATGCCTCATACTCAGCAACTTTCATAGAGCCCTGCTTCAAATGATCAAACTCATCCCACATACGATCTCTCAAACTAAAAGGCACAAATCTCTCTAAAAAGGTATCAACAAACTGATCCCATGACAACTCAGGAGCATCAATAAGCCTACAACCGACAAATGATATCCATTAATTTCTCACAACATCTCTCAACTGATATGTAGTATAAGCCACACCATCCACACAGAAAGAGTGAAACACAACTCAGAACACAAGATATGAAAGAATTCACACGATAAGGAATAAAATGAGGAAGGTTTCCTAAAGACATCCTATAGACTCTCAAAGATAGATACGGACGTCTATGTATCGATCCGCGAGACTCTATTAGACATTCTATTCTTACACTGTTGAGACCAATCAAACCTGGCTTCTTTGATACCAAATTCTCATGACCTAAAAATGTGGGTCACGATGGAACTTGTCATGGCATACCTTGACAAGTAAGCCTATCACCCAAACTGATATGAAAAGAGAAAAAGATAGAAATATTCCAAGGTAATGCTTCTAGAACGAAGTTGAACCATATAAATAATCATAACAATGTGGAAAGAACTTATCCAAAATACCAATCTTGCCCAAAACCAGGTGTCAATAGTGTAAGAACTACTAATATAATATAGGAGTCAAATGCATCAGAAAAATAATCACAAAGAAATAATATATGTCTCTGAATACTAATGAAGACATAACTACTATAGAAAGATAGAGGTGAACTTCTTACGCATAAATGTCCAACCACTACCTTGGAAGCTCCAACAATCGCTCGAGTCAAGCATGCTGAGGCGCACTCAAACTAGGACCTGCACCGAAAGGGCGCAGTAGACATGAGTACGGTCCACTTGTACTCAGAAGGTATCATAGGCCGACCAAGAAAAGTAGTAAATAAAGCATACAAAATACACAATAAGGGCACGTCACCTACAATCAGAAAATATTCCACAACGGTAGCCCACACCGCTTGCACTAACAATTCTAATGTAAATCACATATATTACAACAACACACCAAGATATAGAACATAAGTATGCATTATGTCACATATAAATAGAACAAGGGAGAACATATAGATACAAGATCATCAAATACAAGTAAAAAAAGGTAAGACAAATACATAGATGACAAGTCAATATGGCAATACAACGCAACACAACATAAACACAATAGAGTAAGTGCAATGTATATGATGATGATGATGATACACGAGGTCATCGCAAACCTCCGGGAACATCGCACAATCCCCGTATACACCTACGGAGCTAAAGCTTCCCGACGTAGGACCCATGGGGGGTTCATCAATCTGTATACAATCCACATATCTCATATCTCATTTCCGACACATCCCTTGGAAAGGGTTTTATAAGGTGTTAAAATATCTCCTCCTCGGCACATCCCTCGGGAAGGGTTTTAAAAAGGTGTTGGCAGTGTTTCTCAGATGTTGCCACAGTGGTACTAATGTTTAATGAATGAGTATGATATGAGGATGTAATTATCACAACCAATCACAATGAGTATTTTCAAAACCAACCACAATGATATATTTCCACAACCATGTGAGCCAATATTTACTCATTATTTCAGTTTTTGCCATGAATTTCCACATATCTCATATTCCAAATTAAGTATGAATATAATCATCATACACCAATGGTGCCATATTAAGCATCTTAACAAAACAATACAATTATTCACATGTATTCAAGTCTATTAATACCACATAGGACCCCACGCGGTCACAAATATCACATAATAACTCAATCTCGATAATTATATCACATATAGGGCCCTATATGGGTACAACACATAAATAGTCATTTTTCATGATTAGTTACCACCCTTAATATGCATTTTATTTCATCATTTACTACCCAACCCAGTCTAAAAGAATTAAGCCATAACCTACCTCGAAAGTCAAAACTGTAGACACATAATTTTGTCCCTCCAAAAGATTAATTTTCACCTTTTTACCCTATCCTATTGTGTACCCTCAACCATGTAATTATACCCCACAAAAATACAAAAAATAACACCCCCTAACAAATTTCCTAACAAATTTTTATTTTTGTTTTAATCCTATCCTAACAACCTCTCCAATTAAAAGCGGACACATCACCACCCTATCCCATACCCTACCTCTACCTCACCTACCCTACCCCACCTATTTCTCTTCACATTTTTCCACTGCTCAACATATATACACACAGATATTCATACCACAATAACAACAAAAGACACCTGCTACCCATTTTTCCATTCCACAGTACACCAAGAACCACACAAAATACATATACACCTCTCATAGGGAGCTAATCGGGGAAAACCAAAAAAAAAAGAAGGAGGACTCCATTTTTTTTCTTTTCTTTCTTGGTTTCAACACATAGACATAGATATTTCAACATACAGAGAGAGAGCAACAGAGAGACAGTAGATGGAAGAGAGAAACGCACATACTCACCGGATCCACAGTCACCTCACCGCTCACACACGCACAAATGGAGGCCCCATTTTTGTTTGATTTGTCAACACATACATACACTGAGAAAACCCAGTCTTCATTTGACCTTTTTCCGACGGAATCTGTGTCGGAATCCATCTCCATCAGCGGTTAATTGAAACAGTCCCGAAATTGTCTAAATCCCTCTATTTTTCTTTGATTTTTGGATATATTATCCAGAAAGCTTTCGGGTTACTTGGTATTTCTTCCTTCTCAGGAATCAAATCAGTTAGTTCCTTATTTTTCAATATCGAGGTTGGATTTGGAATTCATGTTGAGGTTTGATTTGAGGTTTCGGTGTGGACTTCATCTCGTTTGATTGAATAAAAGCGACATTTTGAGGTCCAATTCTACTCCTTCCCTATTTTTATTTCATTGTTTATCATATTCGATGTGTTGGATTGAATACCGTGTGTCATTTGATCTTGGTTGATGAATATTTGCTTGTTTTAATTCGTTGTGGGTCCTCTCGATCATGAATTATCTGATGAAATAATATCTCATTCAAGAAGAGGAATCAGTTATTTGGGGGTTGGAAATTGAAAATTAATAAAAAGCTAATGTTAATTTACTTTGATTCACTAGCGTCGTTAATCGTGATAGTTCCACGATAGGTCGAGTTGGGTAGGCAAATATTTAGGAATAAGTGCTTGCTCGTTGAATTATTGAATGCTTGAAATGCGTGTTGAATGGTTTGGTTTTATTGTTTTTGGATCGAATGTATCATTTAGCCGAGGAATGCCCCGAGACATTTTGTATTTATTCACCGGGGAATGCCCCGACTTACTATGTTGGCGGAAGACATTCGTGAGGAAGGCCCGAGGCTTCGGGTAAAGCCTGGGAGCGTAGTTAGGATTAGTATAGGTTAGATAGGATTTATTTCCGCATTTGTATTTTGGGACTGTATAATTGGACTGAACACTATACTTTTATTCATTTTGTTTGGTTTGTTTGTTTGATTGCTTTACGTGCTTCTGTGGTTTGTACTATCGTAGTGTCAAAATTAGCCGATATGCTCCACCAAGCGACCGTGGTCGAACCACGGGACTGAGGGGTGCCTAACACCTTCCCCTCGGTCAACAGAATTTCTTAACCGGAATCTCTGTTCGCAGATCAGTTTAAAAGAGTCAAAAATTATTTTGAAAAGGATTTTTCAAAGGTGACTTGGCACACCGGATTATGCCAAGTGGCGACTCTGAATAAAAAATGAAATAATACTTTTTTGAAACAAATTTTCAATATTTTTGTCACTTTAATAATATAAAACCCTTTCAACCCTTAAATATAATCCTTTTGGAGTTAAAAAAAGGGGTGTGACAGCTCTGGCGACTCTACTGGGGATTTTTTAGAATTCAATCTTATTTTGGAGTCGTATCGGCTTTGTTTGGCATTACGAGTGTATAAGCATTGTTTGTGATTTTTGTTTGTGTTATTGTTATCACTTTTGTGAGATTTCGTGCTCTTTTTTTACAGTATTTATCCTATGTGTTACCGTTTTTATATCTGGCATCATGTGTCTACCCCCGAGCCTTCTTTCTGCAACAAGTCCGTAGTACACGTGTTGTACACGACCTCTAGTTGAGTTACCCTTATTTTAGGGGGGGAGCCTTCGGTGTTATGGAGTAGGTGGAAAGCTGTCGCAGCCACTATCGACCATACGCTCCCCTGAATAGCCTTGTTAGTGAACCCCAATGTAGGTCAGCCTTTAGGTTAGTGGGGCCCACTTAGTCCTTTGTAGGAGACTCACCTCTAAAGTATCCCTACGTGCTAAATGTTGCATCTTTGAGGGTAACGTGGTCATTTGACGGACTGATTTGGGAAAAATATGTGTTAGAAGTAAGGTGCGTAGGCAAGAACTGTTGAAAAAATAGAGGAAAAAAGTGAAGTGAGTCGGAAAAAAAAGAGTGTCGTAGATTTTAGTGTTCTTTATTGCTTTTGTTTTTCATAATTCAAAAATTCAAAAAGATTTCTTTAGTTTTTGCACTCATTCGTTCAAAAATCAAAACATCAAAAGATTTCTCACTTTGACTCCTTCAGCATGCATTCATAATTTAAAATTTTCAAAAAAGATCTTTTTTAGTAGTTTTTATAAAAGAAAATGAAAAATGGTAGAAGTTTTGTTCATATTATATAATGAAAATACCAAAAAAAAATTCCTTCATAATTGTTGGTGTCAGTTTAGTTGAAGTGTCTAATTAAAAAAAAGAAAAGATTTTATTCGTTTGTCTTTGGTTTTGTCCCTTAAGTTTGGGCCAATCTGTTAGTTAATCGTTAATTGCCAATCTGGACGAACTACGCACCCCTGATTCTCCTCTCTCGGGAGTGAGGTACGTAGGCAACCTATTGTAGGTTCAGGGATCTTATTTGAAAAATTCAAAAAGATTTTCTTCACTCTTTATTAGAGTAGGTGTCATATACTTCCTTAAAAGAAAACTCCAAAAAGATTTTTCTTTAATAGGTTTAAGCTTTATTTTCATGTGAAATTCAAAATTGAAAATCCAAAAAGATTTTTCTTTGGTAATCATAGGTTTCATTTTATATAGTGAAGTTAAACTTGAAAAAATGCAAAAAGATTTTCATCAATTCTTTTGACAATTTGTTATTTTCTTTTCTTTTAAAAGTTTCAAAAAAAAAGGAAAAAGAGTTTAATTGGCCCTTTTGGCAAAGCTTCACGAACTACGCACACCTGATTCTCCTCTCTCGGGAGTGAGATACGTAGGCGCCCTTCTTGGGTTCGGTGATCTTTTTAAGAAAAAAAAAAAAAAGAGGTTTTGAAAAAATGTTGAACTCTAACATATTTGTTGCCTTTTGTTCAGTTAGTTTAAGGTGGTTGATTTGTGGTTTCCTGGCTGGTCCTTCATATCACACCAAATCCAAGGAAGGGTTAGTTGTGTCCAACAAGGATATAGAGAGTGGCATCATGGATGAAACAAAGAGTCAGGAAATTGAGAGTTTAAAGGAAGAGAATTTGAGACTGAGACAACAAATGATGGAAATATACCGAGCTTGGGCCATTGGGCTACCTCCACCTTCGTTCCCTACTTTTGACCCTGCAAAGACCTTGAGTCTTCCACCAAAATCACAAAGTCAGTTTTCTACTGTTGTTAATGTACCACAGCATGCCTCAGAATCCATTCCACGTCAAATGCACCTCAATACTTCCACCACTCTTTCTTTAGCTCCTCAGTATAAGTCTACCACATTCACGGCACCACATACCGTTTGTGTTTTTGTTGCTAACCTTATACTAAGACTTCCACTTTGGCTATCAATCCAACGATTGTGCTTCCCCGGTCTACTAGTAAATCCACGTTCAATACTCTTAATGATCATTGTTATACTCTTGATCCTACCGTTAAATTAAGTGGACCGCCAAAATTTCTTACTAAGAAGCCTAGCATGCTAGAAGAGCTAGAGAAAGTGGTTGGAAAAGTTAAGAGTGTAGAAAATGATATGAAAAATTCCCCTGGACTTATGGGCCATGAAGATGTTTCATATAAAAACTGGGGCATGTCTTCAAGTGTTAACCTTCCTCCCAACTTTGAAACATCAAAATTTGGGGAGTCGGATAGACAGAGAGATTCTGTGAAACATTTGGGACGACATTGCAATCAACCAAGGGAAACTGAAGGAAAGAAGAAGGAAAACGCACCTATTGTCATTCCAGGGCCAAAGCCAAGTTTGGGAGGTCCAACCCACCAATACTGTCATCCTCAATCCCGAGCTTACATATTAGATCCACATAACCACTTACAACAAGGTTTCTTTCCCCAAAATCTAAGAAATCCCATTCCACTTCCTCAATATCCTTTGAACAATGCACAATTGTATGCTCATCCATCTTCTTATCAACAATGGCATGCACCTGTCCCTCAACATCATCCTCGACCCCCACAAATTTACCAAGAAACCTCTAAATCCAAGTTTCATCCGAGGCCAGAGTTCGCAAAGAGGAGGAAGGAAAAAGATAATTTCACTCCTATTGGGGAATCCTATGCCAGTTTATTCCAGAGATTGGTACAGCAGGGCATGATCACTCTTCTTCTTGGGTATACTCCTGACCTGCGTTCAAGAAGCTTTGATCCTAATGTGCGATGTGCATATCATTCTGATGTCCAGGGTCATAGTACTGAAGATAGTACTGAAGATTGCCGCACTTTGAAAAGAGAAATAGAAAAGATAATTCAAGATAAATTGATTATGGTGCAAAACATTGGCCCTTCGACCATCCCACGGAGTTCTTCACTAGCATGTGGTACTGCACAATATGTGGGAGGCAATGAGTTAAGCATGGGGATCCAGAGCTTATTCGTTGAAAGAAATATGTCTGACAGTGGTGGAAGCTCTAGTCATGTTGATATGCAAACCAGTGGCTAATATGTCAGGCTGAGCAATTGAAAAGTCACCCCTCTCCCTACTAGGAAGAGGTTTGGTAGTTTGTTTTCTTTTCTTTTCTTTTTTTCGAATTATTTTAGGGTTGTAGTTCGGGATCTATCTTATTTTGTCCCTTTGTCGTTTATGTTCAAACCCTTTTATCTTTTATTTCAACTAAGTGAAGTGTCTCTTTCCTTTTGTGTTTCAAATATGTGTTGTTTGTTTGTTTTCTTTATACAGTCATTTTATGTTGATTCTAGTGATATGACATGCCTGCAGAATTTTCAGTCAGATTTTAAAATCCAGCTTAATCATGAAGCATTAAATCAGAGAGTTAAATTTAGGAAAAGAAAGCATCTGAGAAAATAAATAGAGTGTTGGGGCATTTGGTGATCAACTTGAAGCCTTCTTTGAAAATTGAGACTTTTTTAGAATCGCAAGGATAACTTGGTCATCAATTGAAAGACATGTCTTAATTAGGTCAAACAGTGTCTACGTGATCCTATCAAGAGAAACAGAAAGAAAATCAACTCCACGAAAGCGTGAGTCATTCAATGTGATGGATATAACACAGGTGGAGTTGTATGTTTGACAAGCCCAGAAGAAGTAGTGGCACGCATGCTCAATTAAAGTTAGTATTGTGAAAGTGTCACAAATAATCTTCATCTCTCACTTTCATATTGCATGATATGTACTTGCATTTTTAAGGATTGATATGATGAAGGCATTTCATTCTGCTATCCAAACATCGGGTCATCCTTTGTTTACCCCATTTGAGTTTTAGTCCTATTTTCTTTCATACCCTCTTTTGGAATCATATAGAGTCAACAAAGCTTAAAAGAAAGGGTGTCGAGTAAAACAGTAGAGTCAGAAAAGTTTCAAAAAAAAAAGAGGAAAATGTGTCCAAAAGGAGAAAAAGAAGAGCGTCGAGAAAAATAAAGTCAGAAAAGTCCCAAAGAGAAAAAAAAACTTAGAGTCAAGTGAAAAAAAAAACTGCCAAAACTACGCATGACCTGATTCTCCTCTCTCGGGGGTGAGATACATAGGCTGCCGTACTAAGGGCTCGGTCCAACCAAATAAATAATTTAGTCACCCAGTCAAAAGAAACTAGGGCATGAGTTAATCCTCACTATTTGAATCGATTCCAAAAGTTGTAACTCCTACCCCACTTCAAGTGTTGTTTGGGCCCCATGCCATTCTTTCTTTCTAACCCTATCCAAAAGCCAAGTTACAACCAAAGAAAGACCTTCAGATCAATCGTTGAGGATGTTAAGGCTAAGTATGCAATGGATATGATGATGCATTTTGGGTACTACTTGTCTTCCTCAGCATCAGAAATCGGGAGAGAAATAAAAATGAGTCTTATTGGTGAAAACCCTCATGGGCACCATAAGGCGATGGTAAGTCGAGAGAAATAAAAATGAGAGAGTCTTATTGGTGAAAACCCTCGCAAGAACTATAAGGCAATGGTGAGCTGAGAGAAAGAAATAGGTTTATTGGTGAAAACCCTTCAAGGCGCCACTAGCCGAGTGAGGTTTCCGAATGAATTTGGCCTAAGGAAGCAACTCAGTTTCAAGGCCATTAATTCAACAACAATGGGTAGAAGTTTGGATGGAAAGATCAGGCAGCTTAATCCAAAATGCATGACATAATCATTAGAGTTGACTGTTTTTTCTAGATAAATTTTTATTTCTTTGTTTCAAATGGGGACATTCATTGTCTTTTCTTTCTTCTCTTTATTTTTATTTTATTTTCTTGAGTCAGTTAACCAAATAAAAAATCATTGTCATTTTTTCTCTTGTCTTTGAGTCAAGTCCATATAAAAAAATAAGTGAGAAAAGATTTCAAAACTGGCTACCAGCTTCTTTAATTGCATAAAGCAAGACAAAAGCTAGCACGTGAAAGAGACATGATTGTGAGCCAAAAAAGGGAATGCAAAAAGTTTTGTCAATAGAGAAGTCAGGGAACTCATAGAAATACCAAGGTTCAAAGGGTCTATCTGAGAAGCATGGCAAAACAGAGATACTGTGTTTGTTTTAGTCACTCTTAATAATCTGAGTTCGGGTCAATAATTCAGCAAGTCAATGATATATACTAATGGTTGGAAGCAAGGTTAAATATGACGAAGGCAAGAGCGATCGGCGCAAAAGCTGAAGCCACAAACCAGGCACCATGTTTTAAACTCACAAGTTTTCTTTGATGAAACAGGAAACATATTACCTTCAAAGCAAGGACTTCAATGCATAAAACATCAAGGGCTGAAATGCCTCAGTTTTACAAATGCAGGAAGCAATGTTGCTGCACAGGTTTGATAATAAAGTCATGGTAAAATTCACATCCTATATCCCTCGGAGACACTTTCTTGTCCAGGGATTTCAGTTTTCATTTGCTAGGTGACACATTTCTTAAATTGAACCTTCACTTCTAGAAGACGTGCCTTCTAGTCGAGTCATTCCCCTTGACTCTTAGAGTACATACCTCCTAGACGATTCATTCCCCTTGACTCCTATAAGACGTACCTTTTAGTCGAGTCATCTCCTTTGATTCCTATAAGACATACCTTTTAGTCGAGTCATTCCCTTTGATTCCTGTAAGATGTATCTTTTAGTCAAGTCATTCCCTTTGATTCCTATAAGATGTACCTTTTAGTCGAGTCATCTCCCTTAATTCCTATTAGACGTACCTTTTAGTCGAGTCATTCTCCTTGATTTCTATAAGACGTACCTTTTAGTCGAGTCATCCCCTTTGATTCCTATAAGACGTACCTTTTAGTCGAGTTATTCCTATTGATTCCTATAAGACGTACCTTTTAGTCGAGTCATCCCCTTTGAATCCTATAAGACGTACCTTTTAGTCGAGTCATTCTCCTTGATTTCTATAAGACGTACCTTTTAGTCGAGTCATCCCCTTTGATTCCTATAATACGTACCTTTTAGTCGAGTCATTCCTATTGATTCCTATAAGACGTACCTTTTAGTCGAGTCATCCCCTTTGATTCCTATAAGACGTACCTTTTAGTCGAGTCATCCCCTTTGATTCCTATAAGACGTACCTTTTAGTCGAGTCATCCCTAGTGATTCCTATAAGACGTACCTTTTAGTCGAGTCATTCCTATTGATTCCTATAAGATGTAACTTTTAGTCGAGTCATTTCCTTGACCCCTAGAAGACGTACCTTTTAGTCGAGTCATTCCCTATGATTCCTATAAGACGTACCTTTAAGTCGAGTCATCCCCTTTGATTCCTATAAGACATACCTTTTAGTCGAGTCATCCCTTTTGATTCCTATAAGACGTACCTTTTAGTCGAGTCATCCCCTTTGATTCCTATAAGAAGTACATTTTAGTCGAGTCATTCCTATTGATTCCTATAAGACGTACCGTTTAGTCGAGTCATCCCCTTTGATTCCTATAAGACGTACCTTTTAGTCGAGTCATTCCTATTGATTCCTATAAGACATACCTTTTAGTCAAGTCATCCCCTTTGATTCCTATAAGACGTACCTTTTAGTCGAGTCATCCCTTTTGATTCCTATAAGATGTACCTTTTAGTTGAGTCATTCCTATTGATTCCTATAAGACGTACCTTTTAGTCGAGTCATCCCCCTTTGATTCCTATGAGACGTACCTTTTAGTCGATTCATTCCCCTTGACCCCTAGAAGACTAACTTTTTAGTCGAGTCATCCCCTTTGATTACTATAAGACGTACCTTTTAGTCGAGTCATTCCCCCTTGACCCCTAGAAGACGTACCTTTTAGTCGAGTCATTACCCTTGATTCCTATTAGACTAACCTTTTAGTCGATTCATCCCATTTGATTTCTATAAGACGTACCCTTTAGTCGAGTCATTCTTCTTGACCCCTAGAAGACGTACCTTTTAGTCGAATCAATTTCTTTGATTCCTACCAGACGCACCTTATAGTCGAGTTATTCTCCTTGATTCATATAATGATGTGACTTTCGCTAAAGTCTTTTGATGATAAACTGAGGCAAAATTTAATTCTTGTGTTGGAACTTCACTAACCTAGCATATGAAATCTCTTTATAATAATTTTTGTTTGGGATAATTTTCTTTCCAGTTTTGATGTGACTTCTGGAGCCCGCCTGGAGAACAGGGTAAAGAAATGAAAACTCAAGCAACAAAGTGAAGAAGTTGAAAGTCAAGCAACAAGGTGAAAAGTTAAAAGTTGATAGATTGAAAAATAGCAAGTCAAGAGTCCGCCTAAAGAATAGGGTAAAGAAATTGAAAGTTAAGAAATGAGGTGAAACAATTGAAAGCCAAACAACAAGTTGAGGAAATTGCAAGTCAGGAGCCCGCCTGAAGAACAGGGTGATGAAATTGCAGGTCAGGAGCCCACCTGAAGAATAAGGTGAGGAAATTGCAAGTCAGGAGCCCGCCTGAAGAACAGGGTGATGAAATGGCAAGTCAGGAAACTGCCCGAAGCACAGGGCGAATAAATGAAAACCAAGCAACAAGTTGAAGAAATTGCAAGTCAGGAGCCCGCCTGAAGAATAGGGTGATGAATTAGCAAGTCAAGAGTCAAAGAAGCTGTATAGATAGGATTTTTATAATTTTTATTTATGTTTAACTTGTAATTTTTATTTTGATGTAATGACAGAACCGCGGACCGGAACCTCGATGGAACCTCACTCGACTCTCCAGCTTGGTACAGTCCACTTCTCTTCCAACTCTTTGAGAAACACATTACTTGATTTCCTCACAACTTGGGTAGGTAGGATGTCCTAAGTCAAGACCTGGTTTCCCTTCTTCCTTCTGTTTCTTCCTTTAAATAATGGTCGAGACAAATTCTATCTGGTTGTCTACTTCTTTGTCTGAAAATACTATGTGTTTACATTCAAAGGGGGCATGATGTAGACACGTAATTTTGTCCCTCCAAAAGATTAATTTCCACCTTTTTACCCTATCCTATTGTGTACCCTCAACCATGTAATTATACCCCACAAAAATACAAAAAATAACACCCCCTAACAAATTTCCTAAAAAAAAATTATTTTTGTTTTAATTCTATCCTAACAACCTCTCCAATTAAAAGCGAACACATCACCACCCCACCCCATACCCTACCTCTACCTCACCTACCCTACCCCACCTATTTTTCTTCACGTTTTTTCACTGCTCAACATATATACACACAGATATCCATACCACAATAACAACAAAAGACACCTGTTACCCATTTGTCCATTCCACAGTACACCAAGAACCACACAAAATACATAAACACCTTTCATGAGGAGCTAATCGGGGAAAACCAAAAAAAAAAAAAAGGACTCCATTTTTTTTCTTTTCTTTCTTGGTTTCAACACATAGACATATATATTTCAACACACAGAGAGAGAGCAACAGAGAAAAAGTAGATGGAAGAGAGAAATGCACACACTCACCGGATCCACAGTCACCTCACCGCTCACACAAGCACAAACGGAGGCCCCATTTTTGTTTGATTTGTCAACACATACATACACTGAGAAAACCCAGTCTTCATTTGAGCTTTTTCCAGTGGAATCTGCGCCAAAATCGGTCTCCGTCAGCGATTTAATCAAAACAGTCCCGAAATTGTCTAAATCCCTCTATTTTTCTTTGATTTCTGGATATCTTAGCCGGAAAGCTTGTGGGTTACTTGGTATTTCTTCCTTCTCAGGAATCAAATCAGTCTGTTCCTTATTTTTCAATACCGAGGTTGGATTTGGAATTCATGTTGAGGTTCGATTTGAGGTTTCGGTGCGGACTTCATCTCGTTTGATTGAATAAAAGCGATATTTTGAGGTCCAATTCTACTCCTTCTCTATTTTTATTTCATTGTTTATCATATTCGATGTGTTGGATTGAATACCATGTGTTGTTTGATCTTGGTTGGTGAATATTTGCTTGTTTTAATTCGTTGTGGGTCCTCTCGATCATGAATTGTGTAATGAAATAATATCTCATTCGAGAAGCGGAATCAGTTATTTGGGGGTTGGAAATTGAAAATTGATAAAAAGCTAATGTTAATTTACTTTGATTCACTGGCGTCGTTAATCGTGATAGTGCCACGATAGGTCAAGTTGGGTAGGCAAATATTTAGGAATAAGTGTTTGCTCGTTGAATTATTAAATGCTTGAAATGCGTGTTGAATGGTTTGGTTTTATTGCTTTTGGATCGAATGTATCATTTAGCCGGGGAATGCCCCGAGACACATTGTATTTATTCACTGGGGAATGTCCCGACGTACTATGTTGGCGGAAGACATTCGTGAGGAAGGCCCGAGGCTTCGGGTAAAGCCTAGGAGTGTAGTTAGGATTAGTATAGGTTAGATAGGATTTATTTCCGCATTTGTATTTTGGGACTGTATAATTGGACTGAACACTATACTTTTATTCATTTTGTTTGGTTTGTTTGTTTGATTGCTTTACGTGCTTCTTTGTGGTTTGTACTATCGTAGTGTCAAAATTAGCCGATACGCTCCACCAAGCGACCATGGTCGAACTAGGGACCGAGGGGTGCTTAACACCTTCCCCTCGGTCAACAGAATTTCTTAACCGAAATCTCTGTTCGCAGATCAGTTTAAAAGAGTCAAATTATTTTGAAAAGGATTTTTCATAGGTGACTTGGCACACCGGATTATGCCAAGTGGCGACTCTGAATAAAAAATGTAAATAATCTTTTTTCGAAATAAATTTTCAATATTTTTGTCACTTTAATAATATAAAACCCTTTCGACCCTTAAATATAATCCTTTTGGAGTTAAAAAAAAAAAAGGGGTGTGACAGAAACTGATCCGCTACGGTTGAATCCGCGACCTTACTTTTAACGAATAATTCCGAACTTCACTAAAAATATCAAATATAAAATATACACCTCAAAACAAAACCAATGACACCCATATTGACTACTTTTGGTTCGGGGTCAAAATGGACCCCAAAATGGGTTTTCAAAAAAGATGGGCAAAATTGGAACTTTACTTTAACAACATGTACTCTATATTTTTAGGAACCTACAACTGAAAATCCAAGTTAAATTGAGTAAAAACTAGGTTCAAATCAAAGAAAACCCATTTTTGAGCTTTATCGGGTAGAATCTTTGAAATCTAGGTTAAAATCAAGAATCGAAGTTGTTTTGAAGTTTAAATTGATGAAAACCTAGTAAATATACGATAATAACATTATTCAAGTGAAAAGAAGTGAAATTGGGGTTTAAAATCAACCCTTGAGATTTTTTGGGTTTTGAGAAATTAATCAAGAAATTACAAAGAAAAGGGTGAATTCTTACCTTAAATCCGTAATAAAATCAAGAAATAGATGTTAATCTAGCTTCTCAATCTTCCACAAACTTTACTTTTAAGCTCACACACTATTTTAGGGTTTAAATCCAAGAAACAAAATGAAAAATGAGCAAAAAGGGCCAAAAGAGAGGTATTTATATTGCAGAAAAATCTGGTATTGCACCAGATTTTTCAATTCAAATTCAGCCTGGATTTCGATGGGGTGTCCGAAATTCGTTCGGAGTCCGATACATGCAAATGAATTATTCAACCATACTAAATTTGACATTTCGGAAGCGATAGCGATATCAAATTTTTAAAAAATCATCATTTTCACAAAGTTGACCCCCGAAATCCGAAATCATAATTTTCCAAATCGAGGGTCGAAATGAGATTTAAAAGCCATAAAATCATACCAAATATGCTAAAAACCTAAATTTGATATTTCGGATTTGATGGCGAAGTTGGTTTTTCCATCCAAGGTTGTTTCGACCAAATGTGGGTCCCACACCCATATTTCTAATTTTCAACTTTCCAATCAATAGGTTGAAATAAGCTCGGGTGCACCGGGACTCGAACTAAAGGTTTACCTAGACTAAAATCGATATTTCGAAGCTTGTGGCGAAGTCCGTTCAGTCATCCATCGCAGGGATCAAAAAATATCTCCTTAAGTCTAAAATAAGGCTCTCGAAACCATCAAAAACCACAATATCGCATAAATGATACCAAAATGCATCAAAAAATATGTCAATCACTCTTACACCCCAAAAATACCATAATGCAACTACGGAGAGGGATAAAATAGTTAAATCACACAAAATCATAAATTTCACATATTTCATCAAATTTTTAGATCGTTACATATAAAATCATCATATGCCTCTATTTTTATCATATAAAACTCACTAATTATCTAAGTTATTCAAATATAAAATAAGTAACTCACTTAAACTTTTTAAGTGAGTTATCCATTTATGTGAAATATGAATATAGCTTTAAAAATATGTGAGTTATGTGCATCACTTTATTAGTGATGTGAAATATGAATATGGTGTTAAAACTATATGAGTTATGCAAAAGAATTTATATACTATACAACTAGACGTGAAGATGGAGTATATACAAATTAATTGTTATATACCAAACAACTATTTTATTTTATTTTGTAAAAAAAGAACACAGAGAGAAACTTGTTACATCTACTTTCAAAATATATCGTACAAAGTTGACTTATCCATCAAAAACGTCAGTCAGTCAAAAAAAATATAACCATTAGAAAAAATATAAAACTCACAAAAAAAGTGAGTTATCCTTCTTAATTCTATAAAACTCGCATATTATGGAGTTATATAAATATATATATTATTATGAAAATCACATTTCAAAATGAGTTATCTATTTACAAAGTGTAAAACTTGTAGGTGCAAAACGTATAATTGAGTTGTCCATAAAAAAGTCAGTTAGTCAAAAAAAAAAAAATATTAAAAAAAGTGTAAAACTCACAAAAAAAAGAGCATGTATATATATATATATATATATATATATATATATATATATCATTATTATTATTATTATAAAACTCTCATTTTAAATGAATTATTTATTTACAAGGTGTAAAACTTGTAGGTGAAGAATGTATAATTTAATTGTCCATCAAATACGTTAATCAGTCCAAAAAAGTATAACTATTAAAAAAACTGTAAAACTTACAAAAAAAAAAAAAAAAAAAAAGTGAGTTATATTATTATAAGGTATAACTCACCGGTGCGGAGGGGTGGCCGAGAACGGATATTTGGCAATCTTCGTGAAAATTACAAAAGAAATACGAGAATTACACAAGTGTAAAATAGATATGCGAGTTTTATGAAATAAAAATTATAAAAGAAAAATAAAAAGCTTATAATATATGTGAGTTTTATAAAATAAAATTCACATAAATTATAAATATAAATATAATTCACTTTTTTTGTGATTGGTGTATAAACTAAAAGCATCACTCACAAAAAAGTGAGTTATATATCTTTCATAGATATAACTCATAAAAAAGTGAGTGATATATATATATTTATATTGTCCTGTTGTCCATTCAGCGGACCTAGCGAACCTTTATATATATATATATATATATATATATATATATATTTCACTTTTTTTATGAGTTATGTATGAATGAAAAGGATACCTTATAAAAAAGTGAGTTATACATTTTTTTTAAAAGTTAATCCCATTAATTAAGTTGCCGTTAAAAAAAAAGACACAACTCACAAAAAAATAAATTAAACCTATTTTAATATTAATTTATATAAATAATATATTTTAATTTTTTTTTATTTATTTTTTTATAAGTAGGTGGCCTATTTTGATCCCTCACTGTGCAAATGAAGACAAATCAAGATTCGGTTTGTTAGTTTTGGCATCTATAGGAAAGCCGCCAGTGATAACTACTTGGCTCTTGCAAGTTGCAAAAATATTTTACTCCATATTTTTTCATATTGCTTAGCCTTGTAATAAAATTAATTGTTATTATTTATTTATCTTGTTTCGATTTATTTGTCAACTTATAAAATTAGAGGATTTTATTATATTTTGCTCTTGTTATTTTAGTTTTAAATAATTAAATAAAGTAATAATAATTATTATTAAATTTAATGTTTTAAAATATAATTAATAAAATTAATTTAATAAAATATACTTCTTATTAAAAATTTCTTAAAAAGTATCTCAAGTAATAAAGCCAAATAAGATGAAACAGAAAGTATTTATTCCTCTTACCATTTCATTTTGTTTGACTCATCTACTTAAAAAAAAAATTTACTTATCCATTTTAATAATTCATTTAAATCTGAAAAATTTATTTTCTTTTATTCAATTTTTAAAAGTGGTGATAATATAAGAAATCATCTTCACATTGTGCGTGTGTAGGTTTCTCAGTCTTTAATTTGGCCGATTCACAAATGTCCATGCAAATCCATTAATTTCTATATGTTACTTTCTCCAATTCAAAATAAATAAATTTTAAAGTTATTTTAATATTTAAAATAAATAAATTTTTTATTCTTTAAGAGTTCTTTCACTTTTATTCTTCATTTACATTTCTAGGTTATACGCTTCAAGAGATTTAATTGACTTTATTTTAATGTGACTGAAAGTTCAAGAGTAATTTATAGTAATATCTAAAAGGATAAAAATGAAAAGTAAAGTACAATTTATATTTTAATTTCTTTTCTTTAATAGGTGTGCAGTGAGGCAAAAATTCATTTATTTTGGAGTAGAGAGAATAATACTCCCTCTGTTTGATTTTACTTAACACATTTTGACTTGACACACCTATTAAGAAAAATTAATATAAGTATCCGCGCGATGTGTGGATAATATTAAGATGCTATTTTTAATCATTTTATATTTTAATGTCTCGTTCGAGCATACTAAATCATATTACCTTAAAAAAAAGTTTACCTATCATATTATTTCTCAATGAAATATCAACATATAACTATTTTACCATAGTACCCCCATTAAATGATGTTAAATTGTGTTTTGAAATGAATTTGAAGAAAAAAAAATTAATGCTAGGGGTAAAATAGGAAAAAAGAACTTATCTTTTCTTGATATGTCAAAAATGACAATTAAAAATAGAAATTCATTTAGGAAATTAGTGACAAGTAAAAGCAAACGGAAGGAGTATTTAAAAATTAAAATCACATGGTTACTATGTATACCGTTATATCTACATTAATAATTATGTGAGTCTTAATTTGTTTTATAATTTGATCCCATTATCTCGTCAGGATCTTTAATTTAATACAGCCTTAAACCATTTTTAAAAAAAATTGCATATGACTATTATTTCAATCAAGCATAATAAAAAACAACACGCTGTAATTATTTTTGTCTCAATATATCATTATGATTTTCTAAAAGATTTAGTCAACTTCGTAATATATACTGTACTAGGAATGCTATTTAAATTATTAACGCAAATTAAGGACAAATGTAAACACGCATAGAAATTATCAGTAACATGCTAATCGTGATGAATAAAATAAGCATTGCTATAATTATTCATAAAGTCTGATCATGTGCTTCGTCACAAACTGTTATGCACGTAAATGAGGAATATAATATCTCTTTGATTTTCTGTATGTTACTAATAATTAGGGGTGGGCATGGTATGGTATATACCAAATTACCATACCGAATCGAAATTTTTGATACCGTGATTTTGGTATTATGATATTTGGTATGGTATATGGTATATATTTTAATTTTTTTTGGTATATGGTATGATATTCGGTATTTACAAATGATATACCGAAATATTGAATACCATACCGAAGTATATATATTTACATAACTTATATATATATATATATACACACACACACACAAATATAATACGTAGTATTAGTATAAAAATGTTTAGACGTTGAAACTTTCGCTACTCTATCTTGATTAAAATGTCTTTTTTGTGTAGTTGACTAACAAAAGGAATTGTTTGTACTTCTTTTTTAATATTTCTACATGTGTAATGTGTATTTATGAATCAATTTAGACGTGCTTTTGAAAAGTCGAAGTAATAATACTCTAGTATGCGAGTATATATTGTCGAAGTTGTACAAACTATGGTGACCGATTACCATACCGTAAAATATCGAAACCAAATGTCAAAATACCGAACCATACCGAATTAATATGGTATGATAATGGTATAATATTTTTAAAAATCGAATTCTGAAATTACCATACCGAAATTTCAAATACCGTACCATACCATACCATGCCCACCCCTACTAATAATTACTTACGAAAATTGTGTTGAGATTCTTTTGAAATTAAAAAAATGTGTTGGAGTCCCACATCGGTGGGTTAAAGGATTTTTGATCTCCTTATATGATCTTGGGCAATCCTCCCTCATGAGCTAGCTTTTGAGGTTGAGTTAGACCCAAGGTCCATTTCTTTATTATGGTACCGAAGAGAGATTCACCCAGTTTATTATTTTCGATTGGGGGGGAGGGAGGGGTATCCTTGGTCTCCTTATATAGTCTTGGGCCTAACTCAACCTCATTGTTTCCGATGTTGGGCGTGCGGGGAAGTGGGGTGTTGGAGTCCCACATCAGTGGGTTAAAGGTCTTTGGTCTCCTTATATGGTCTTGGGCCTAACTCAATCTCAAAAGTTAGCTCATGAGGAGAGGATTGTCCAAGGCCATATAAGGAGACCAAGGACCCCTTAACCCACCGATGTGAGACTCCAACACCCCCCACACGCCCAGGGCTAGACATCTGGAGCATGGACAATATAAGACGGGGGCCTCAACATCGGAAACAATGAACTAGGTGAACTTATCTCTGATACCATAATAAAGAAATGAACTTCGGGCCTAACTCAACCTCAAAAGCTAGCTCATGAGGAGAGGATTGCCCAAGACCATATAAGGAGACCAAGGACCCTTCCCCCGCATGCCCAGGGCTGAACATATAGAGCGTGGACAATATAAGACGGGGGGCCCAACATCGAAAACAATGAATTGAGTAAACCTGTCTCGGATACCATAATAAAGAAATGGACTTTGGGCCTAACTCAACCTCAAAAGCTAGCTGCCCAAGACCATATAAGGAGACAGACCAAGGACCCTTTAACCCACCAATGTGGGACTCCAACAAAATGATAATCGGTTCACTAAGCTTTCGTTATAATTAGCAGGGTTTGAAAAAGACAGACACTACAAAAAAAGGTCAAATTGCGAGGGTTAATTTTAAGGTTTGCGGGGGTTCAAATAACCCCCGCAAATTGAGATTCCAGCGGTTCCTAAAACCCTCACAATACGAGCCGTCACAAATAATTTGCAACAGTTTTTTTTCGACTGGCATAATTAATTTGTGGCGGTTATTTTGCAGCAATAGACCTCCATTACTCTAAATTTAATTCTTTTTATAATCAATTTTTATTTAAAAATTGCGGCGGTTTAAAACCTCCGTATTTATTTTTTAATTTAGTGGAGTCCATTAATTTTTAATAACAAATTATAAATTCTAATTTTAGCTCAAATTTAATTATTTCTTTAGGCATGACCATAATTCAATATTTATTCAATTCAAATATCATTAACACAACATGACTAATTAAACATTGTAATTCACAAGCACATCAAAAATACATTGAACATTAAACATCAAAATTAAATTTTCAACATTAGCATCTTCAAACTCCAAATTTTCAACATTAACTAGTATCTTCAAACTCCAAAATCAAATTTAAACACAAAACCTTCAATATTCTAAGATTAGTTCCAACCACTCAATTACATCATCGTAATTGAATATCCAAGACAATTTGCAAAGAAATCAACGACTGTCATTAGGATCACTATCATCACGTGGTTTCTTTGCATTCATGGCGAAATAGGTCCACTAGCTGCATCACTTTGCTACATAAAAATGCAAAGTATAAAAATCACTCAGATAAACTTTCAGTCCTCATTACATTTATATCTGCATACAACTAAAAAACATCATGATAGATATAAATAGATAAATCAACAACTACTTCATGCTACAGTTTCAAACTACTCAATCAGTTGATCAAACTAGGAACCTGAGTACCATTCAACATACATGTAATATCAAATTAGGAACTTGAGTACCATTCAACATACAGGTAATACCATTCAACATAGATTGCTTGAATTGGTAAGTCAATGTGAAGTAATCACTGTTTTCAATGGCAGTTGTGATTGGTAAGTCTATTCAATTGGATATGGCTATTATCAACAAAATGCGACCTAGTTGTGTAAAAGGTCAAGGTACAAGTAGATTTAGCTTCTAAATTGCTTGAATATGTGGAGATAGAAGTGATCAATAGAAAGATACAGGTGTTAAAATTGGTCTTGGGCCTAACTCACACCCCAAAAACTAGCTCATAAGGAGGAGGATTGTCCAAGCCTTATAAGGAGACCAAAGACCCTTTCCTCTTCCGATGTGGGATACTTAACACTCTCCCCGCACACCCAGGCTAACTGTAGCGTGGACAACACGCACAGGCTAACTGGCGCGTGGACAATATATATGGGGGCCCACCATTGGTGAACAAATATTTGGAATGGGTCTGACTTTGATACCATGTTAAAATTGGTCTTGGGCCTAACTCACACCCCAAAAGCTAACTCATGAGAAGGAGAATTGTCCAAGCCTTATAAGGAGACCAAGAACCCTTTTCTCTTCTGATGTGGGATACTTAACAACAGACGACAAGGGTTCAAGCTATCAAAATCAAATATGATATTCTACCTAAATATTGTCACACATGCAAGTTGCATGGACATGAAGAGAACCTTTGTTGAGAAGGTACACTAATGGAAGAGTAGTTATAGCTAAGTGGAACCCTACTAGAAGGAGATTCAGAATAGTGGGGGTGATAGAGAGATAAGTTCAACAACTAGAGAATCCTATTCACCTATTATGGAATTAAGAATAACTAACTCTTTTGATGTACTACAAGATGAAGAGAAAGACTGTAATGACCAGCATAACACACAAGAAAATAGTATGCAATCAAGTAAAAGGGATCCCAACAACACTATAAGATTCTGGGCAAACTGTCGGACCCGGATGTGACGTGTCATGATCCATAGGAGCTGGATGTTGAGTAAACTGGTTGAGATGGTTGTGATGCATGATAAATTGGCGGAGGTAGATTTGTTGGCAGACATGCTGATTTAGTACCTTGTGATATAGATACCGACGAATCTAATTTTTGTTTTTTCTATCCTCTGCCGGGGACTTCCACGAAATGAAAACGGGCGGCATCGTCGTATGCTCCACTTTTGTTGCCCTGGTTTATATCCCAGAGTACTCCTATGGCCGATCTGTCACCCAACCTACTTAAACAACCTAAAGGCTTGGCCCCGTCCCGTTTGGAGAATGACCCCTTATGGCACGGCTTAGAACCTTGGCATATCAGCAATATATTGGCAAACATCCACATTTTAATTACAATGAAAAGAAATTTAAAAGAATTACTAATACCTCTGCTGATTTCGAAATCTGCAATTTCTCCAATCCTGTATGTATGCTTATTAAGTTAGATGCAAAACATTGATACATAAATGTCCAGAATGGCATGGTCGAACTAATAAACATGTTACAGTCTGCATTTCATACGCTTCTCTTGGGGAATATCTGTTATCTGTGGAACAAGTTTCATTTCACTATTATGGCACACTGGAATGCAGATTAGAGTTCTTATATTTGCTTGCATTAGCTTGATTTGGTCTTTTTTTTCCATCTTCCTTTCAGTAGAGGATTTCTTTGTCGATGTTGATGATGCCGTTCCAGAACCAACTTGTCCTCAATCAGATGATAAGTCATAGTTCCAACTAAGATATTAACGTCGCATTGCATTTGAAGTTAGAATGAGTCTGTTGTAAAATAATTATAAACTTTATAGAGTGCTGAGCTGAAAATCATCATTTTGCCCTTTGCTAGGTGTACTAGATATCACATGACATTGTTTGGAGGCTTAAGTTGACAGTAGTTAATAAGCATTTTTTTTCTGTTGTTTTATTATACTGTTATCCTGATTGTGGCTAAAGTCCACAACAAACATTGAACATATTTGAAACTGAGTACTAATCTCAAGATTTGCAATAAAAGAATGAGAAAATGTGACCTGCAATGTTCAAAAGCTCACTGGTGCACTATTTCTAGCTGATAAGTTACAGAAGATCTGCAAGAAAAAGCGACCTGTCAACCAGCGCAACAACCAATCAAAAGAGGAATAAAAGGTGCAAAAAATAAATTAAACTACAAAGGCCCATTCATCAAAGAGCAAAGATGTGATTCTCAGTAAAGAGCAATATTGTTAAGAGTTCATGTACTGCGAATTAATGGCCAAGTCTAGAAAAGGGCCACACAATGAACTTTCCCAACTGACCATGCCAAAGACAATCAACATCTGGGATTCTCAGTTTCTTGGCATCATGTTGCAAGAAACAATCATATCAGATTCTGGTGGGACCAGTTATAGAAAATGTCACAAGTTATCGTACTTATGACATTTAATTAGTAGAACAAATGCCCTTTTCTATGTTAATTAATTAGAGAGAAACAAATTAAGAGAGATAGATGTATCGTTCTTTAGTGAAGAACATTTTTGTTGAGGAGAAAAATCATGTATCACCTATTTTCCCTAAGCCTAGAAAACTTGGATCCAATATTCTTCCTGAATTCCTCGAATCCCTAAATTCCAATGATAACAGGTACTACTTTTAAATCTTTAACTCTCAATTTTCACACTTTTATATATTTTTATCAAATGAGATGTCTTGAGAAATAACATTTGGAAATTTCACTTGATCAGCTAGAAGAATTTTGATGGAAGAAGTGGGATTCTCAACATTGTTGCTGAAAAGGTTGGTTATCTAAAGAGTTTAAATCTTGTATGTGCCTCTACGACAGTGGTGAAACTAAAAATTTCGTCAAGAATATTCAAGATTTAATTAATATGTATATATACAAAGTAGATTGTGATCTATAAATGTGATATGATTCCACTATATAAAGTATAATCTTTTTATGAGCCGTACTTCAACTGACGCCCCTTTAGAATACCTAGCTCCTTCACTAGCTTATGGTAAACACTACAAAGCATACCAGACTCGTCACATCCCATTATCATCTGACAGAGATAATTTCGAAACATTAAAACATGATTAATTACTGGAACACATTTTCACTATCAAAATATAAAAGAACGAAAGCTAAATGACCTAATTCATACCAATCTCCAGTGAGCCAATAGATCACACAAAATGTGTTAGAAGATATTTCTTTCTTAGGCAAATAAATCTCAGCAAACAATAGATTACGTGTTCTAGCTTATCACAGATATAAAACACAATAGGCTGTTAAAGCTTATGTTGCACGAGAAATCTAACAGAATTGGTATCAACAAGACAAAATAGAACCATTCATCCATTATAAAATCATTTGACAAATTATCAGAGATTATCTTAAAGAGGCAATAAAAATAGGATTTGACAGTTTTATGCATGATATATGAGACAACAGCTTCTCATTGCTATATTTTTCAGAAAGAAAAGGGAGAGAACATCGAGGACCAGTTAAACAACGACGACTAAAGCACCCACGAGTCTATATCATTTCCAAGTGAGCTTTGTGGTGAACACATCAAACTAACAATGAGATAGAAGATAAACGACAAAGTAAATAAACTACAAGAGCATTTTAGATCACCACCCATTTATTTAAAAGAAATGCAGTTTATGTAAATATTAACCTTTTATTATGTTATGCTTTTATACCAACCCCACCACAACAACAGAAAGGTAAAGCAAAATGTTACCTTGAGGACACTAGAAAGCAAGGTTTTGTTCGTGAGATGATTGGCCTAGCTGATTGTGAAACAGCAGCAGCTATCTGCAGATGAATAACAAAATAAATTTCAGCATAAATGTCAAATCAGCTAATTAACCTTCCTATCAAAGACACATGACCAGGTGTTGACTTGAGCAAGATTTTGAACTGTTTTGATTTGGATAAATGAAAAAATAAGCTTAATCTACTCTTCCATTAGTTCGAAAAAAGAAACCATTGATTATTATGTGGATACTTGAGCCTAAATCCAAATTCAAAAGCCGAAGACCTATCAATACTGCTATACAAATACGGATCAACAAATGTCGTGGACAGTGACGTGGAGGTGTTGGCGCTAACAGAGGCGCCGGGTATTGACCGAAAAGTAGTGGTCTCCTCTAAGTGAACTTTAGAGGACCCAAATCTTCGTTATAGGGTTGGATCGAACGTAGCAAAATGAATGACCCAAATCTTCAAGTGGCTCGGATATCATCACCGAAAAATCCTTCTGGCGACGACTTTCTACAGTAGTACCGCTAGTGAAACAAACACTAAGCTTTTCTACACCGTTTTCCATGGAAATCGATTTAAAAATAATTACCTGAGAGCTGGGAAGGTAATGGCCGACCGAAGACGCCGGAGTAGAGTTCAACCGTACCCTATCAATGGCCAACGGACAGTACCCTATCAACTCTAATTAGTGCTATTTTGGAGAAAAATGAGAGGGAGAAATGTTTTGGGGGCTATTTTCGATGGATATAGGAAAAAAAAAAGGGGAAATATTTTTTGATTTGGGCTATTTTTTTGGATGGATAGTGAAGGTTTAAACCCCTGCAAATATACAATTTTTAGTGACATATTTTTAATCCCGCATTTTGTATAATTTTATGAAGGTTAAAATAATCCTGCAAATAAACTTCCGCAATTAGATTCATTTTTTATTGTGAGAATTATAAGATTCTATATATTGTACGTAATCTTATTTTGGATTTCTATAATAGGATGTTTCCACGTGCTCATACTTGTTAAAAGAATACTATAAAATATGATATTATCAACATATAATTTAATACATAAATAACTTAATTATCTTCTGACTAGCTATCAAAACATTTGACCAACCCCTAAAGGCTAAAGATTAAAATATTTTGCTCATCATTAAACTTGCTTAGGCTGCAGATATACTAAATATGCTGCATGATTATAAAAGATACACTTGACAATATTTTAATTTTAATAATAAGAAGTTTATTGATTGGTTTACTAAAATCAAGGCAATAAATTAAAATGCAAACCAACCATACAATAATTATGATCAATGGGAGACCACGTAGGTAATAGTACATAAGGTAGACATGAAACTAACTCTTTTTAATTACTTATAATTAATTACACTTGATTAAGAAGCTACAACAAGAAGGCTGAGTTGTTTTCTGCAAACTTCAAGAATTGATGTCCGATCTAGATCGTTAAAATGATTGTTACGAAACAAATAATGTCAGCATATCATATTTGTTTGGCACCTTTTCCAGTTTACTTATACATTTTAGCAAACTAAGGATAATGAAGAGTGATAATCTGATTAAATAATTTAGAAAAGAAGAAGAATTTAAAGATGGGATGAAGATCGTAAATGAATACTAAGATCCAATTTTAAGAATCTTGAATATGTGTGTTTATATATGTTTTTTTTTTTTTTTTGGATAAACCCATCGGCGGCCCCCTAAATTTGGCACGATCTTTCACTTAGGCACCTCAAGTGGACGTTGTTCACTTTTGACATCTCAAGTAACTATAAACTGTGTCATTTTGGCACCTTTTACTGATTCAGCGAAGAGAGTGTATTACACTCGCTTTTGGACGCGTTTCAAGAGCATTTTTGTAATTTTTTAGGGGTATTTTCGTAATTTTGGAGTTGTCTTCTCCATACAACTTTCTTTAGCTTCCATTAATGGAGGTTGAACTTTTCAAAAATGATAACAAAATTTTACTCCATTAACAAAATACTCACTCCATGAACATAGCTATAACAACAATACACATCATAAACACCAAATAATACTCCTTTCATTAATCAATGACATCATTAATACCCAAAAAAAAAATGTCAACAATTAATTAAAAACAAAACAGGCCAAACACAACAAACATTTTCTCTTTCTTTCTCCCTTTTCCACCATTTTTTTCCTTCACAAACTTTCATAGTTGAAGAATTCATTTTCTTCACCATTAATTTCAATTTTTGATATTAATGGATTCTCTCTTCAATAAAACTACCATTAGCAACTTCTTCTTTATAAAACAACCGAAAGATTACTCTTTTTTCCATACTTTACCTTGCCTTTTTAAGCTTAACCTCCATTAATGGAGGTTGAATTTTCCAGAAAAGTAAATCCGCATTAAAAGCTTCACGAATTTCAGTCATTTGATGATCGAGGAGGCCAATGTTCAGTTAATAACTTTCCGAATTTAAGATATATAACTAAAAAAAATATGGGGGAGATTTAAAAAAAATGGAGGAGAAGGAGGAGAACAAAAGGGCAACTTTTAAACGCTAGCTGATTATGAAAGTTTATTGGTGATAGAAAGCATGAAATTGAGGGGTGAGAGAGTGGGCAGGTGGTGAAGGGGGTGGGTGGGTTGGAGAAGACGAATGGGGAGGGGGGGAGCGAGCAGGTGGTGAGGGGATGGGGTGAGCTGAAGAAGACGATGATGATTGGTGGGGTGGGGGAAATTAAATTTTATAATTTTTTTATAATTATTTAAGTTAAAAATTACCAAGTGGCAATATTTGATTGTTTTTTTTTTAATTAAAAATAGATATTTAACATTTAATTTGGAGAAAAATGACAAATGTTATGATATTATTGGTCACTTTACACGTCATCGGCGCGTGTAATACACGCACGCGGTATAATATTGTTGATTCAGCAAAAAGTGTCAAAATAACATCCGTGAATGCTACTTGAGGTGTCTAAAGTGAACAACGTCCACTTGGGGTGCCTAAGTGAAAGATCGTGCCAAGTTTAGGGGGCCACCGATGGATTTGATCTTTTTTTTCTTTATCATGTAATTAATGGAGGGTATAAAATATTTTTCCAAGTTTAGAGGGGTCGTTGTCATATGACGACCTTCGCTAAGTTTAGATGCGTAAATTTAAATTTCTCCACAATTTAGATATATTTTTATAGTTTATCTCTATTTTTTTAAAACGAAAAAGGTACAAATATAGTCCTGAACTTTAATAAATGCTACAAATATATCCTCCGTCATATTTTGGGTACAAATATACTCTTGTCGTTAATGAAAATGTACAAATATACCATCGAACTTTAATAAATGGTACAAATATACCCTCTATCATACTTTGGTACAAATATAACCTTGTTGTTAATGAAAAGGTACAAATATATCCTTCTCATTAATGGTGGGACACATGTCGACATCATATTGGTTGACCTTTTTAAATTTTATCTGTGAATAATTTAATTCGTCCTAAATTATAATTCATATCCGGTCCAAATAACCCGACCCAACCTGTGATACAATGAGGACATTAATTTGGCCGAGAAATGTCCAAACTTCGCAAGTTTTTCTCATATTTCTGTTCTTAAAATGTTGTCTTCTTGTTCACTCTTTGAAGTTGGTGAACAATGCTGTAACAATGAATTTAAAGCAGGTAACAACAATCATGAATCAGAAACAATTTCTGATTCATCGACGCTCATGAATCAGAAAAAACAAACAACAATCGTTCATGAGGAACATTAAACAACATCAGAATATTAATCTAACATCAGAGCATTAAACAACATCACAATATTACACAAATCTTTACTCAATTCTAGATGGTAGATAGATCGAAACATGAATTGAATTGAAGCGTTTGTTAGGATTTTTGAGTTAGTGAGAGAGTGCGAGTGTGAGAGAGTAGAATAAAGAAACACGCGTGAATAGAGACGCGTAATATGTCTCTTGAAGCTTCTCTATTACATAGGTTGGATTGGATTATTTGAATGAGTATAAGTTATAATTTAGGATAGATTAAATTAATCATAGATAAAATAAATTAAAAAGGGGTAACTAATACAATGCTGACATGCGTCCTGACATTAATGAGAAAGGTATATCTGTACCTTTTCATGAACGGCAAGGGTATATTTATACCCAAAGTATGACAGAGGGATATATTTGTATCATTTATTAAAGTTCGAGGATATATTGTACCTTTTCATTAACGAAAAAGGTATATTTGTACCCAAAGTATGACGGAGGATATATTTGTAACATTTATTAAAGTTGAGAAGTATATTTGTACCTTTTTCATTTTTTAAATAACAATGTACCTAGACCAACTTGCAAGCAATTCATCTGTCCTTGAGATTTAACCATTATACTTATGCAGCGGGTGTGCTCTGTGTGCTATAAAAATATTTTTTAAAATTTGATTTTTAATGTTTGATTGGTCAATATTTTTTTTGTAAAAAGGTTTTAGAGTGTAAAGTTCCTTCCAAATGCGGAAAATGATGACTTTCCTAAAAATAAAATAGAAAAATAAATTCAACAAGTATCATTCTATATTGATTGTGTCCTTTCCATCCTTCAATAATTTCATCTTCACTCCCAACCCCATAACCCTCACTCTACCACCCATAATATTTGTCTAGATAAATTTTAAATACCTTTAGGATAATATTTTTTACTCATATATCAAATACAAAAAAATAAAAAATAAATAATTTACTTATTTTTTTGGTTCCAAATACACCCAGTAATGTGTAATTCTTCTACCAAAGCCTTGCCAAAATAAAAAATATTGTTGGGTCAAATAGCATTAAAATACTCTTACATGATGTGATATTATCTAATTTAGATCAAGTTTGCAAAATTTTCATGAAGTTCTCACATCAATAAAAATATATAGGGATAACTACATGACTTAGCACACATAGACTCTTAATTACCCTATTTAGCCTAAATTTTAATTAATTACAATTCATAACCCCCTTTTACCTATTAATTATCTCTAATTACAATTCATAGCCTTTTCATGTATTTTCTCTATTTTCTTTTACTCACATTTTTTTTACCTTTTTCAGTTCTTTTCTTCATTATTTTTTTTGTCACTTTTTTCTTTTTCGTTTTTTTTGCAGTTTTTTTTTTTTCTCCTCCTCCTTATCCTCTTCTTCCTTCTTCTCCTCCTCCTCCTCTTCCTTCTTCTTCTTCTTCTTCTTCTTCTTCTATTTTTGTAATTCTATTTTTGTAATTTTTTCTCTATTTTCTATTACTCTCCTTTTTTTTTTTTGTATTCTTTTCCTTCTTTTTCTCTCATTTTTTCTCCTTCTTTTCATTTGTGCTAACTAGCAAACACAAATACAAGTGCGAATTCTAAAACACAAATACAAATGTAAGCTATAACATACAAATACAAGTGCGAACTATAAAATACAAATACAAATGCGAACTATAACATACAAATACAAGTGCAAACTATAAAATACAAATACAAATGTGAACTATAACATACAAATGCACGTGCAAACTATAAAATGCAAATACAAATGTGAACTATCATTTGTATTTTTTAATAATTGAAACGAAACGATTGTTTTTTCTTATACGAATACTTGTTTGTATTTGTTGATACGAGTTGTATTTATTGATACAAATAAATACAATTCAAATTTTTATACAATACAATTTATACAAATACATATTGTATTTATATTTGTAAAATCGTTTGTTTAATTTATTTGTAATTGTATTTGTATCAAGTGATATTTATTTATTTACAAATACGAATGATAATTTTAACATACAAATACAAAACGATATATTTGTATCAAATGATACATTACATATTTATATATTTTAGAATTGAGAAAATACAATTAATACATTTACTTGTTTGTATACAAATACAAATGATATATTGTACATAGTCAAGGCTAAATACAATATGCAAACAACTTACAAATACAAATACAAAATAATTCTTTAAAAATAAAAAGGCACCGACGAAACTAGAATGCAAATACAAATATAATCTAAATATACAAACACAATAAAATCACAATACAAATATAATCCGATATAATATGCAGTCAATCATAAAATACAAATACAAAATATTTTTTTTAAAATACAAGTGCGAATTATATAAAATATAAATGATGGTGCAAACTAAAAAATACAAATACAAGTGCAAATTATAAAATATAAATACAAATGCGAACTATAAAATACAAATACAAGAACAAACTTTAAAATACAAATACAAATATAGTTGTATCAATGCATACAAAAATTAAATAATGGTGTGACTACAAATAAGATAAATAATTATGGTATTTACGTTATCGTCCATGCCTTGTGCTCGAGTAGTCATATATTTTGAAACTACAAAAAATATAAAATAGAACAAAAAAAGAACAATAAGAAAATAAGTACAAAAAAAGAAAACAAAAAAAATCAATGAAGAAAAGAAAAAAGAGAAATAGAAGAGAGAAAAACAAGGAAGAAAAAAAGGGGGAAACACGAAAAACAAAAAAATATAAAAAATAAAAAAGAAAAAAATGGTAGTGTTTTTGACGAGACTAAATATGTAGTGTATTTATATTTTTTTTATAAATGCAGACCACTGAGTAAAAGTGAATACAACGGCCGTGAATTGAATACAATGACTATAAATGATAAATATGTAAAGTGTGGCTATGGAAGGTGGGTCTTGTGCCAAAATTTTGCTATTTTTGAAACTTTCCCAAGTATATATATACTAGATTTCGAAGGGCCCATGGTAGCACGAGCCCAATATATATTTTTTTTTAATCTCAAGTTATGTGACACAAATAAAATTTAGATAATCAATTATATTTTTAATGTGTTTTTAGATATTTTAAGATGTTAGTTATTGTAATTTATAATACTCTCTTTGTTCAAATTTTTGTGGCATTGATAGTCAATTATATTTTTAAAATAATTTATATTTTTAATTATTATGATTTATAATACTTTTTCTTCTATTCCAATTTCCGTGTCATTGATATAATTTTGAGAATCAACCAAATATCACGATTGAAGTAGTGAAGCAAACATGTCTTAAATGACTCATAATAACTTAATAGAAGTGATATAACAAAATTACTATAAAAAATAATTATAAAAAAAATTTAAGCAGGCCTTATATAAGATGTCAAGTTAATTTAAAACATCAATAGTTAGTTTATCTTTTTTTTTTTTGTTTAGTTTACCTTTTCTATTAACCATTATTGATTTTTTTAGTACGTGGATGACTTATAATAATTAATTAGGAAATAGTAAAATTACTGTTGAAGCAGTTGAAGCAGACATGTCATAAGTGTCTATTTTATTTTTTATTAAATATTATTAATTTTTTAATACGTAATGACATAAAATAATTAATTAGGGGTAATATAATAAAGTCACAAATCAAACAGGCACGTCGACGAACAGGTGCCTACGTCTTCGCTCTTCTATATAGTACTAATATGTTTTTTTTTTTTTTCAACTTTCTATGTGAAAATTGGTTCACATACCCACCAATCTTCCTCTCAAATTAATTCCACAACTGATCATCACCATTTAAGCTAACTAGTGTAATGGGCCGAGCTACCTGCGGGGAAAAATATTTAATTAGATATGCAATTTTTTTTAATATTTGAATATAAAGAATGTGTTAAAATTCCTTTTAATTTTCAAATCCAAATAAATTAAATCTAATACTTTAATTCATTACATTATTTACAATTAATTTTATAATTTATTTAAAAGTTTTACTCTTTAAGAATTTATGGTCTTTTATGGATACTTGATTTTATCTATCTCTATGTTGATGGTATAACCATAGTAAAAATTTCAAAAAAAAAAAAAAAAAAACTTGCTATAACTTAACATAATGAAATAAGTATGTACAACTATATATAGTCATAAAAAAGAGACCCTTTTATCAAGTTTCTCTTTTCACTCTTCTGATTTGTCTTATCTATCATCTTATTCTCAGCTCATTACGTTTCTAAAAGATAACTTTAAGAGAAAAAAAAGTAAGTAGAAAAGCGTAATTAAAAGAATGTAAAAAATATTTTTGAAGTTCTTCAATGGAGTACATAAATGGAAAATAGAGAAGAGAGGAAGAAAAAACTAATTCAAGAGATAAAATTATTTTTTATTGTAAAACTCTACATAATCTTCTTCTGAATTTGCTCAATTTTCTCTACTTTTGTATCTTCTTGAGCTATCTTCTTCATTCCCAAAAGCACAAATTAAGAAAATACTTGAACGAAATTATTAGTCACTCTCACTAAAAAGGCTTAAATGATTTTTCAACCTTAAACACCTAAAACCAAGATTTGTAACTTTTAAGTGACGGTAAATAAAGAAAGTAAAAGAATATTTTTAACATGATGGGTAATTTAGCATTTTGTGGATCTTGAGTTCATCTAATACAATTTAATTTGAAATATTAGTCAAATTGACTCTCAAAAAATAAATAGTACCACATAAATTAAAAGAAGAGGAGTATAATTTACAAAACTAAAAGAAAGATCCCTACCCATAAATTCTTTATGACTTTGTCACCTGGTTCTTAACCATGAAAAAAAGCATATGATTTGATAATTAACATTTCATTCTTCACCATCATGTATTTTGTGGTGATGGAGAAGTAAAAGGATAACTTTGAATGAGAATTTTCATGAAATAAAACATGAATTTATATAGGTAAAGTGCATATAAGCGGATCCTAATAAATATGAATAAATTATTTAACTATGCACTATATTAACTATTGTGGGGTGAAAAATTTAAAATAGGATGGAAAGTCACTATAACATTTTAGTCTTTTGACCACACTAAATCTGGACCACGCTTGTAAAGGGTGACTGATCAATACCATTAAAGACCACACTTTTAAAGCGTAGCCTTAATTTTTAGCTTCTTGCCACATTATTTTTGACAACGCCTTAAAAGTGCGATCTTTAATGGTATAGGCCACACTTTACAAGCGTTGCCAAATCATGATATAATTGACAACACTTATTCACATATATGATTACATTTTTAAGTGTGATATTATTGTAATTCAAAAGACAACACTTTAAAAGTGTGGCCTAAAATTTTTATTGAAGTATTTCACTCTCCCTTTGAAATGTTTAACTCTCCCTTCAATTTATTATTGACCAACAATAATTGAGGAAATATTTACCCTTTCTCGGATATGTCGGTTCTCCCTCATAAAATTCTTTGCCCAAATATATCAATTCACTCTCTCCCACACAAAATTCTTTGCCTAAAATTAAGACCCCAAAAAAAATTCAACAAATTTATTTTTGACCCTCCTACATGTGTAATGTCAATTTTTGACTTGAATTGTGATTAGGGATGTTAAAAAGGTGTTTCGAAAATTTTTGGAAGAAATTCGGAGCCATTTTGGGACCCTGGGGTAGTAAGCCTCCGCGATAGTGGTGTGCCACACCACTTAGCCTCTGTGATAAGGGAGTGGCACGGAGACTAAGCTCTGTGATAGCATCGTGCCATGCTCAATGTAATTTTTATTCATTTTTTATTTTTTCCACTTGGGATGAGGGGATTTTGGTCTTTGTACACCTTAAACGACTTATAAACATAAAATTGACCCTTTTCCTTCAGTTTTAAAAGATCAAACTGAAATTCAAGAGGGGAAGGGGTGAATTGAAAATTTTTGTGAGTCGACTGCTGAGTTTTCTCAGTCGACTTGCCTACAAATTAGTATACCTCACAAAACAGATTAGATTCAAGTAAACCTATAAGTAAATAAATGAATGAAAATAAAAATATGAAGATTTATCCTGGTTCGGAACACCAATTTGGTGCCTACTTCTAGTCTGCTTGAGTTTCAAAATTTCCTTGGATCTTTCAAAGTCGGGCTCGAGTACAATGATGATAAACAAGTTTCGAAGACTTATTTTGTTCTTTAGATCTTGTGAAACATCCTCAGTTTCTATTACAAAGTTGACTCAATCCTATTCTTTGTATGACAATTGTAAACTAAGAAGTACAAAGCCTTGTGAGACTAAGATTGAGACACTTTGAGGTTCTTTCTTGAAGTTGCGTTAGTGCTTCGATCTTTAGTCCTTTCTTTTATATTCTTCAGCTATTCCAACTTCTTCTCTTCATAAGAAAATCCAAAAGATTTCATCCCAATCAAGGATTTGAATTGATTCCTTGATGAGGAATGCTACCGTATAATATGTCCATATGAGATATGTTCATACACGGTATCCATACACATCCGTATCAGATACGTCTGTGGTATTCTTTTCTTTTGCTCTTGCGGTGATTGATTCGGCTTCCCCTGATTCAGGGAGGTCAGTAATATTTGTGATTAATGCTATAATCTTTTTTCCTTTTGCGCTTGTTCTTGACTGATCTGGTTGCCGTAAGTCTTGGAGCCTAATAATCTCCATGATTGATGTTCTTGCCAATCTTGGAGCCGACTGTCTCGTGAGTTAGATACTTGCTTTTTTTGGATTGATTCCATTTGATCCTTTGTATCTTTGGTGTATCCTGTAAGATATTTGCTTACAAGTTTGTCCTGATTAAAATATATAATGAGATTATGGGGCTAACAATCTCCCCCTTATTGATAATGACAAATAATAAACATCAGTTAACTTTCCTGTTTTGATGATGTGTTCCTCTACCTTGCAAGTGCTCTAATGTTATTTTTTTCCTTGAGCATTAGTTGACTCTCATTCTTTGATAGTCGACTTGCTCCCCCGAATTTGCAAGTATTTCTGATGTTTTTCTTATTCTTAAGAATCAGTTGACTCTCATCCTTTGATAGTCGACTTGCTCCCCCTAACTTGCAGACACCTAGGATGTTCCTATCTTTCTCCCCCTTTTGGCATAATAAAAGAAAATAATACAGCAAAGAAAGAAAGAAGTAGATATATAGCAGATAAATAGTCTAATTGATTACTAAATGATTAGTCAAAATAAAAGTGTGGCAGATAGTGTGAAAAATCACTTTACAACCCAAAACCAACAAGAGATAGGACCCCCTTTGAATAAAAGTCATCATTCACCGCTTAGCCAAAAAGTATGTGAGGGTATTATGCATGTTATGGCAAAAATTTTCATAAGATTTTTCCACTTTTTTAAAGAATGAAGAGTAGGAGTTCTGTACAAAAATAACAAGATCATCATTAGAGGAGTTGACTTGGAACCTGAGGGAGTCCATGTGCATGAACACTTGGGTGAACAATTTGATGCCTTCTTGTTTGAAGCAGTCGAGGGCCAGCCTTACCGAGCCTATGTCAGTGCTGATGCTTTTCCTAAGGTCCAGTACTTTGGAAGTCAATTCCTGAAGCAGCATTACACCTTCCTCAATAACTTTGAAGCGATCTTTGAGGTCCTCCAATTCCTTCAACATAACAATCATTAGGTTAGAAACAAACTTGTTTACCTTAGAGAGCTCATAATTTGCTCGGGCAGAATCCTTCTTGCACCATTCATTATCAACCAAAACATAGCCCATACTGGAAAATATTTTGGAGTCATAAATAGCAGAGACTTCCACAGAGGGGTAAGAAAAGAGATCAATAGAGTAATACAAGAGAATATGAGTAATCAACAATCTATACAGTAGACTGGCGGAGGCATGAACATCTGCTGCACTCTTAAGCATATATTCACGAATCCAAGTTGCTCAATTTATCTTGTGCTTTTTTTCAAGACATTACAGGACAAACACATCACGACAGGTAATATTGCTGAGTGATCCCTTCCTTGGAATCAGAGACAATGGACCAAAAGTGGACGATATAGTGTCCGAGTCAGACAGATCCCTTTTTGTTTCTTCAAATCTTACCTCAAAATCTTCGAGCCACGTACCATTCATAAGGGGAATCATGCCAGAGAACTTTGTATCAAATACCTTTTCGAACAGAAAATCGTTTAGTATGATTCTTGTGCCAATCACAAGAGTCTCAAGTTCGCTGCTTTCAGGAAAGAGACAGAGATTTGCGTAAAATATTTTGACTGGATCCTCACAAACTTTAAGTCTATAAAAATGAAAAACCAGTGACAAGTATTGAAATTTAAAGAAGTGATTGACATTACAGAAAGCTTCCTTTAATTTACAGAGATTGACTATGTGGCCAGGGACAATGGATCTATTTTTGAAGGCAGAAAATTTGTATTTTTAGAGCATGTCCAGAATTTATGCATGTCCTCGGGAGGGAAGGAGTTTAGGGAGGTTGAACGAGGTTTCTTGGCTGAAGAGGCTGGACTGGGGGCTGGACCTTTTTTATTATAGTTGGTTGTTGAGAGTCCGAAGAAGATTCATCAAAGGCTTTAAAGAGGAGAATAAGATTGTCGGAGAGAGGTTTAGGAAGGGATTTTGAGACACTATCCATGGAGAGAGTTTTGGTCATGGGAGAAGATTGGGAATCAGGGTTTTAAAGGGGCAAAGTAGAAGAAAAAGGGATGGGTAAGAGAACCGAGAGAGAGAGAGGTGATGTAGGGATTGAGTCAACTGCTGGGAAAGAAGGGATGATGGAAGAAGATAAAAGGGGTAAAGTAAGAGATGTGACTATTAAAGTGAAAGAAAGGCATAAGTGGGGATGTTGGGAAGGTAAAAGGGCGCGGTGATGGCAGAAGTAGCGTGAGAAGCAGTGAAGGTAATGATGACACCTTCCTTTTTGAAATCCATTTTTCAAAATTGAAAGTGAAGTAGTAAAATTAATAAAGGTAAAAAAATATTTTTCAAAAATAAAGGCTCATAAGTCATTAATACTTATAATTCCAAACCTTTTTCTAAGGAGGCGGAATCTTTCTTCTAACAATGGTTTTATAAAAATATCGGCCAACTGATTTTCAAAGTCAACAAATGTTAAAGAAAAATCTCCGTTTTCCACATGATCTCGAATGAAATAATGTTTAATATCAATGTGTTTAGCCCTAGAATGATGCACAATATATTTAGACAGACTAATAACACTGGTGTTATCACACATTATGGGTACAAATTCAAAGTACAAATTAAAATCAAGTAGTTGAAGCATAATTTATAAAATTTGAGTACCAAAAATTTCAACGTCTATGTATTCAACTTTAGTTTTTGATAGAGCAACTAAAGTATGCTTCTTGCTGTGCCATGATATTAGGGCATCACCAAGAATTTGACAAGTTCCACTGGTGCTTTTTTATCATTTTTATCACCTGCAAAGTCAGCATTTGAATATCCAATTAAATCAAAGTGAGAAGAGTAAGGTTACCTAGTCCGATTTCCTGGGTTCCAATGAGATATCAGATGATTCATTTGACGGTAGTCAGATGAGATTCCTTAGGAGCCACCGAAACGTTGCACACTTACATACATTGAACATAATGTCTGGTCGACTGGCGGTCAAGTAGAGTAGTGATCTAATCATTCCCCTCCATGTCTTCTCATCAATATCTTTTCCAGATAAAACTGAATCAATACTTGTGGATGAACTCATTGGAGTTCCATAGGCCTTTCTTTTTTCCACGACATATTGTTTGATGAGTTCTTTTATGTATTTGGCTTGACTAATGAAAGTACCTTTGGGTGTTTGCTTGATTTGTAATCCTAAGAAAATGTGAGTTCTCCTATGAGGCTCATTTCAAATTCTCCTTTCATCAGATTAGCAAAATTCTTGCTTAGGGAGATGTTAGGACTACCAAAAATAACATCATCAACATAAATTTTCACAATAATAGGATTTGAGTTGAGATTTTTTATAAATAGAGTTGTATCAGTTTTGCCTCTTTGGAAATTATTATTTAATAAGAAAGTACTCAACCTCTCATACCAAGCCTTTGGAGCTTGTTTGAGACCGTAGAGTGCTTTTGGTAATTTGAAAACATGATTTGGATAAGATGAATTTTCAAAACCGTAGGGTTGTCTTACAAAGACTTCTTCATGAAACATTTGTAGGCAGCAAAAGCTAACAAGATGCAAATTGATTCTAACCTTGTGACCGGAGCAAAGGTTTCATCATAATCAATACCTTCTTATTGGGAGTAGGCTTGAGCTACCAGTCTAGACTTATTTCTGACGACCTTACCTTCCCCATTCAATTTTTTTCTGTAGACCCATTATAATACCCCAATTTTTTTTAGATCTCTGGAAAACCTACGACTCGTCCTTTAAGTCGTATAGACTCATACAAGTCGTAAGTGGCAGTCGTATCTAAAATAGTGTGTTTGAGTTGACATTCTGTTCTAGGTACAAGTTGACCCTAGGAGTTATCTAGTAAGGCACAAGTCATACATAGTAAGACTTAACGAAGTCAGTGTGAGGTAAGATACTTTCTGTCCGGGGTACAAGAGGGTGAATACTAGCCATTAAGAATGGTACGATTTGTACTAACCCAAGTCATAAGGACATCAGTGTCGACTTATTGAGGTTTAGTCCAAGATACAAGTCATGGATACTAGTCGTATACTAAAATACGATTCATAAGTTCCACTCGTATGATGACCAGTGTATACCATTTTGATTCTGGCCAACTTATGAGTTAAGGGACCAATCGTACCCCATCTCACGAGTCGTATAATTGACTCGTACCCGTCTGGGAATGTTATTTCCCGCGCATTTTTCCAGGGGACTTTATATCTTTTCCCACTCCCTAAAAAGACAAATCCATGTCATTTTGGCTTCACAAGGGGTGGTATGAAAGAGCCCAAAGTCCTAATTCACCTCATAAGTTCCAATTTCATCAGAAAAAATCAAAAGAACAGTTTTCTCCTTCTTTCTCAAGCAGTTAGGGTTTTCTCAAGAATAAAAACAACTTCAAAAGATTTTTCCCAAAGCTTCTACTTCAGGTATGTGGGGTATTCAACAGTAGGTTCCTTTCACCCATTGAGTTCAAAAATCTTCTTTGATTTGAGTATGAAATTCTACTCTTTACAATGATTCAGTTCAGTGAAATTCATGAAATTAACCATGTTTCCCCATTAATTTATGTTCAAGTCATGGTATTAGCATTTTCATGTAAATTAGGGTTTTATATGATCCAAACCCCAAACTTACAAGTCATGGTTGGTCAATACTAAGTCAAATTGTTAAATTCATATATTTAAACCTGTAAACATGATTCCCTTTTTTCAAGTTCACTTACTCCCATGTTGTAATTCATGAGATTATCAGTTATTTAAATGCATTATGTTTTGGGTTCCCCAAATTATGACTTCCTATGAATAATTTGGTGATGTTATCATATTTATAGTATCATTCAGTGTTGGCAGGTTATGAACACCCGATACCTTTGTGCTTACTTATGTTTCAGATTTCTTATTAATAAGTAAGTTAAATCTTGATTCTCGTTATTTTAGTCAGTTATTATGATCATGTTGAGCACTATCAATTGTAATGTTTAGTAAGTTAAATCTTGATTCTCGTTATTTTAGTCAGTTATTATGATCATGTTGAGCACTATCAGTATCAGTGTCAGTTTAGTTGGGAGTAGAATTTAGCACCGAGCGGACCCAGTGATGGGGGCTCACCTGCCAATAGAGGCTGTGACCCTTAGTAGCAATCCCTGAGTTTTAGAACTACGTAGCTAGTATAGGTTTAAGAGTCTTCCTGCCAGTTGAGGGTTAGTGCATATCTCGTATGAGCACTTGCTAGTAGAGGATGACTCCTTAGTCCTTTAAGACACCATTTAGTGGATCCACACAGCCAGTGTTAGTACTCGTGGCAAGGTACTGTTACCCTTCCAACTGGGGTTACAGGTTGGACGCCGATTAGCTCAGATTTGGGCATGTCGGTTACATGATACCTCCCACAGTTTCAGTCTAATTAATCAAACTCAGTACAGTCCAGTTTAGTTTTACATGATCAGTATACAATTACCAGTAAATCAGTATTTCAAATATCAGCTAATCAGTATCTAGTGAATCATAAATTAGTTATATAACTATCAGTCATTTAGTTAATCATATTCGTTCAGTACATGATTGTGTTCATTCATGCATTCATCATTTTGTGTTCATGCATTCATGTCCAGTTCTTGTATGATCCCAGCTAGTCCCTACCTTTTATACCAGTATATTCAAAGTACCGACCGCATATTTTTTTATGCTATGTTGTCTTATAACATATGTTCAGACGTGCAGTTCCCCGACCACTCTTAGCCATCCCGTCACACATCTCAACAATAGTAGTGGTGAGTCTTTATCCATCTAGGACATAAATTTTTTTGTTTATTTACAGTACTTTTTTTAGTCAGTCAGTTGGAGTTAGTTGGAGCATTTCAGTTGACGACATCCTATCAGTTTATCTTCCACATGTGTTATTTTATTATCAGTTTATTCAATGCTCACAGCAGGTACCAAACCATGAGTTAGCTTACGTTCACTTGTGACCGTGGGCATTGTTGTCGCGACAAGGGGGTAGTCTCGGGTCATGAAAAAATTTAGTATCAGAGCATAGGGTTCTAAAAGTATCCTAGGGAGTCTAAAAGCCGCATTGAGTAGAGTCTTGTGCATGGGTGTAAAGCACGCCACACTTATGGGCAAGAGGCCATGAGACGTTTTTAGAAAAATTTCCCTTCTTTTAGTATTTGTGTTATGCGAAAGAGCATGAGCCCTATTGAAATTCCCTTTTCTAACTCATTCTTCATTCCATTTAAAGACAATGCCTCCCAAAAAAACCAATAAAATAAGGAACAGGGATCATCCCGTACCACCTGTTTAGGAAGATCCCCTGAACGACCATGTCTCTCACGTCGAGTTCAGAGCTGCTTTCACGGCCTGAGCCTATTCTGTAGCTACTAAAAACAACCAACAATTTTTGTCCCCAGCTAATCTAGTGAAAACTATAGCTGCATCCAGGATTTGAGATTTCACTAGGATGAATCCCCTTTTTTCACTGGATACAAGTCTGAGGAGGATCCGCAGGAATTTTTAGATATGGTACAAAAAGTAACAGACATTATGGGTGTCACATCAAGTGAGAGTGCAAACTTGGCTATATGTTAGTTATAGAATATAGATTACACCTGGTTTAAGTAGTGGAAGAAAGATATGGGTGTTGATACAAAGCCTATAGAGTGGGGGAAGTTTGCCATAACTTTCTTAGGTTCTTTCCTCTAGAGTTGAGGGAAGCTAAGGGTTAGGAGTTCATAAATTTAAAATAGGGTAGTATGAGCATGAAAGAGTACTCTCCCAAGTTCACCCAGTTGGTGAGGTATGCTTCTACTATGATGGATAATAATAGGTCTAGGATGAGTAAATTCATATCTGGGGTAGCCGATAGTGTGGTCAAGGACTGTAGGACTGCCATATTAATTAAGGAGATGGAACTGTCTAGACTTATGGTCTATGCTCAAAAGATTGAGGAAGAAAAGTTCAAGGAGAAGGAAAGGAGGAATAAGAAGGTCAGAATAGGTAATTTTAACTTCCCTCAGCCGAAGTCAGAAGGCGGAAACCATTCTCAGTTCTGCCAAAAGTTTTCAGCTCCAACTCCATCTTCAGCCAGTGTGCCGGTGCCCAAGTTCAGACTAGATAATTGAGATAGAGCGCCAGGCTGTCAGACTCAGAAGAGTGTAAACATTAGTCATACCAATCTTCTTTGCAAGAAATATGGTAGGAATCATCAAGGGGAGTGCAAATCAGGTAGTGATGGATATTTTGGTTGTGGAAAGTTGGGCCATAGGATCAGGGATTGCCCAATAGTTGGTCAGAAGGGAAAATAATTTTGTCAACAGGGTCAATCCAACTTTTCATCAGCTCCAGCAGGTCGCCGACTCAGCAGGGCGCCACCTACAGTGCCATTAGTGGGCAGCGCCAGAATAGGCTTTATGCCCTCTAGACCCGACATGAGCAATAGAGTTCTCCTGATGTAGTTATAGGCACGTTGCAAGTTTTCCATCTACAAGTGTATGCTTTGTTAGACCCTGGGACATCACTTTCTTTTGTGACTCCTTATATAGCTTTTGACTTTGATGTTAGTCCCAAAATATTAGTAGAGCCATTCTCAGTGTCAACCCAGTAGGTAAATCTATTATAGCCAGATGGATATACAAAAATTTACCTGTCACAGTATCTCAGAAAGTTACTTCAGTTGATCTTGTGGAGTTAGAGATGACTGATTTTGATGTCATTCTCGGCATGGATTGGATCCACTCATTCTATGCCTCAGTTAACTGTAGAAATAGAGTCATTCAATTTTAATTTTCTTATGAACCAGTTATTGAATGGAGGGGTAGTACTTCAATGCCTAAGGGCTAGTTTGTTTCCTATCTTAAGGCAAGAAAAATGATACCCAAGAGGTGTATATACCATCTCGTCTGAGTCAAAGACTTAAATTCTAAAACTTTGAGTCTTGATTCAATCTTGATGGTATCACAGATATATTTCCAGAGGATCTTCCCAGAGTTTCCCCCGAATGAGAAATCGACTTTAGAATAGATCTCATTCCAGACACCCAACCTATCTTTATTCTGCCTTATAATATAGCTTTAGCTGAGCTTAAAAAACTAAAAGAGTAGTTAAAATACCTATTAGATAAGGGTTTCATTAGGCCAATCATTTCCCCATGGGGCGCTCCAATTTTTTTTGTGCGTAAGAAAGATGGTTCTCTCAGAATGTGCATCGACTACTATCAATTGAATAAAGTCACTATCAAGAGTAATTATTCTCTACCCAGAATTAATGACTTGTTCATCTAACTTTAGTGTGTCAATTATTTCTCTAAGATAGACCTCAGATCCAACTATCATTAGCTTAGAGCCAGAGAATGTGACATTCTGAAGACAACTTTAAGAACTCGGTATGGTTACTTTAAATTTCTGGTTGTCTTTTTGACTAATAAATTCCCCCCACAGCTTTCATGGACTTGATGAACAGGGTGTTCAAATACTATTTGGACATGTTCATCATAGTCTTCATAAATGATATCCTAGTTTACTCCCATAGTCAAAATGATCATGTAGACCATTTGAGAATTGTGTTACAAACCCTTAGAGGTCATCAGTTATTATCTAAGTCTAGTAAGTGCAAATTTTGGTTGAGATCAGTAGTTTTCCTTGGTCATATCATTTCCAATGATAATATTCGAGTTAACCCCCAAAAGACCAAAGCAGTGAGAAACTGGCCTAGACCCATCTCCCCATCAAATGTCAAGAGTTTCTTAGGTTTAGATGGCTATTATAGATGATTCATTAAAGATTTTTCTTTTATTACTTCCCCCATGTCTCGATTGACTTAGAAAAAGGTCAAATTTCAGTGGTAAGATTTTTGCGAGAAGAGTTTTTAGGAGTTGAAGACTTGACTCACTTCTGTCCTAGTCTTGACCTTGTCATATGGTTTAGATGGGTTTGTAGTGTACTGTGATGCTTCTAGAGTTGTCCTTGATTGCGTGCTAATGTAGAGAGGTAAGGTAATAACCTATGCCTCAAGATAGCTTAAACCCCATGAGAAGAATTACCTAACCCATGATCTTGAGTTGGCAGCAGTGGTTTTTGCCTTAAGAATTTGGAGGCATTACCTTTATGAGGTTCATGTTGATGTGTTCATGGATCACAAGAGTTTACAGTATGTGTTCATAAAGAAAGACCTGAATCTTCTTTAGAGGAGGTGGCTAGAATTATTGAAAGATTATAACATGAGTGTGTTGTATCATCCGAGAAAGGCCAACGTAGTGACGGATGACCTTAGTAGAGTGTCTATAGGTAGTACAACTCATATGGAGGATGAAAAGAAGGAGTTCGTTCATGAGGTTCATCACTTTTCTAGGTTAGGTGTTCGGTTAGTTGATTCAGCTGAAGGTAGTATATGGGTTCATAATAGATTGGAGTTTTCTTTGGTTGCCGAAGTGAAAGTAAAACAAGATAGGGATCCTAGTTTGGTTAAATTGAAGGAGGCAGTTAGAGATCAAAAGGTAGAGGTTTTCTTCCAAGGGAGAGATGGTGTGCTTCATTGTCAGGGTAGATTGTGTATTCCATATGTTGATGGTATGAGATAGAGAGTCTTAGTACAAACACATGGTGTGGGGTATTCTATTCATCCAGGAGCCACTAAGATATACCGTGATTTGTGGGTAATTTACTGGTGGGGTGCTATGAAGAAAGATATTATAGGGATTGTGACTAAGTATTCGAACTGTCAGTAGGTTAAGGTTGAGCACCAAAGGCCTAGTGGTATACTTTAGGAGTTCAGAATATCTACGTGGAAGTAGGAGGTGGTGAACATGGATTTTGTGATAGGGTTGCCTCGCACGCATCGCCAACATAATTCAATATGGATCATTGTAGATAGAATGACCAAGTTAGCCCATTTCTTGTCAGTTCATACTTTGTATTCTGTTGAGGATTATGCTAGACTCTATCTCAGAGAGTTGTTTAAGTTGCATGGGATTCTGTTGTCTATTATTTCAGATAGAGGTACTTAATTTACCTTTCACTTTTAGAAGGATTTTTAGAAGGGTCTTGAAACCCAAGTTTATCTTAATACAACTTTTCATCCTTAGATTGATGATAAAGAAGAGAGGAATATTCATACTTTAGAGGACATGTTGAGGGTCTGCGTTATTGACTTTAAGGGTAGTTGGGATGACCACTTGCCCTTGATTGAGTTTGCCTATAACAATAGTTATCACTCCCATATTCTGATGGCTCAATTTGAAGCTCTCTATGGGGGAAGGTGTAGATCTCCTATTGGTTGGTTTGAAGTAGGTGAGGCTGCTTTAATAGGGCCATATTCAATGTTTGAGGCGATGGAGAAGGTTCGGTTAATTTGAGAGAGGCTGAAGACAGCCCAGAGTCGTCAAAAATCATATGCAGATTTGGAGAAGAGATCTTGAGTTTGATGTTGGTGACTTCGTTTACTTGAGAATTTCACCTATTAAAGGGGTGAAGAGGTTTGTCAAGAAGGGGAAGTTATGTCTCCGTTATGTTGGCCCATATAGAATTTTGAGCCGTTGTGGAAGATGGCTTACGAGTTAGAGTTACTTGCAGATTTGGCATCAGTATATCCAGTGTTTCATGTCTCCTTGTTAAAGAAATGCATTAGCGATCCAGCTTCAGTTGTACCTTTAGAGAATGGGTATGTGAGAGATAGTCTCTCCTATAAAGATGTTCCTATTGAGGTCCTTGACCGTTAGGTTCATAAGTTGAGGAATAAGGAAGTCCTCTTAGTTAAAGTTCTATGTCAGAATCAGTTTATTGAGAGAGTTACTTGGGAAGTAGAAGCAGATATGCGAGCCAAGTACCCTCATCTTTTCTCTGCAAATTCAGACTCAGCTTGAGGTATTAACTTTCGTTAGATCAACTCTTTTCCATTCTCTATTTAAGCTATGTAACCATTCTCATGTCATTTCATGTATTCATGTTTCAGTCTCAGCTATTTAATCATGTTTTATGTTCATGAGTATTCAGTGTACGCTTTCAGTTTTCCTAATATCTCAGCTTACCAGTCTCATTCGAGGACGAATGTTCCCAAGGGGAGATATTGTAATACCCCATATTTTCCTGGTCTCTAGATAGACTATGACTTATCCTTCAAGTTTTATAGACTCATATGAGTCGTATATGACAGTCGTATCCAAGATAGTGTGTTTGAGTTGACATTCTGTTCCAGGTACGAGTTAACCCTAGGAGTAGTCTAGTAAGGTACGAGTCGTACATGGTAAGACCTAACCAAGTTAGTGTGAGGTGATATGCTTTTTGTCTGGGGTATGAGAGGGTGAATTCTAGTAGTTAAGAAGGGTACGAGTCATATGAACCCAAGTTGTAAGGACATCAGTGTAGACTCCTTGAGGTTTTGTCCAAGATACGAGTCATGGATACTATACGTATACTAAAGTATGAGTCATAAGTTCCACTCATATGATGACCGGTGTATACCATTTTGATTCTGCCTAGCTTACGAGTCAAGAGACCAATCGTACTGAACTACCCCGCATTTTCGGGCTAGTCTTTAAACCGTCGTTCCCACTTGTATAAGCTATGATCTAAATGATTCCCATGCAAATTTGAGTTTCATGATCTTTATCCTCATGTTTTATTTGATTTTGAGGTGAAAAATGTTCGTAAGAATAACTTAGAACATTTTTGAGCTTAGAGCCTTTGATTCGTCCAAAGTTTGGTAATTGATTCTACAAGGGTATACTTTAAACGTGTATAACTTTTTATATACGTAGAATTTTTCAGATCAAGACCCACAAAATTGTAGGTAATTGAATTAGCTTTCTAACGATACCAATTTTGCTTAAATCCAATACCCGAGCAAAAAGTTATGGCATTTTTCATGTGAGGCAGTAAACCAATGTGATAGCGACGCGGCGCGTCGGCCAGCGGGTTATGGAACTGTTTCACATGCTAATTTAGTTTCTAAAGGGTCTAGGGGCACTTTGGTCACTTTCCCTCTCCAAAATCTGGCCATAACACTTAATTTTATCCCCCAAAAGCAATATATACTCAATTATTCATCTTTTCTCTCAAAGAAAAACCCTAGCCTCCTCAAGAACTTCAAGAACTTTTTCTTCAAGAAAAGCAAGAACTCAAATTTCCCAATTTAAGAATGCTTTCAAGATTGTGTTTCTCCTTCAAGATTAAAGCTTTAAGGTATGTGAGAGTTCATCCATGGGTCCTTTTTCACCCATAGAGCCCAAAATCCTTTTATTTCAATTAAAGAATAAATTTTACGATCATTATGTTATTTTAAAAGTTCAAGAAAGATTGAATTGCATGTTTTCATGGAGATTTTAATTAATTTCAGCCCATGTGTGATTCCATGCAAGATTTTGAATTTCTCATGCTATGAATTTGAGTTTCCCATGCTTTATTCAAGTGCATTCCATGATAGATCCAAAATTCATGATTTTTAGCTACATTCGCATGTTTTAAATTCATGCCTTCCACACGTTTGATGAAATTCCCATATCATGTTAAGTCAATTTCAAGATGAATCTCCAATTTATGAATTTTCCCATGTAACTCTATTGTTCCCTCATGTTTAGTACATTCTTACGTTCAAGCTATGAACTTTACATGTTTTGATGAAACACCCATGTCCTATTTCAAGCGAATTACATGTGAATTCCCTAATTCATGATTTTAGTTATTTAATCATGCTATGCTCCCGTTTTTAAGATATTCCCATGTCCAAGTTCATGATCCCCATGTGTTTGGTGAATTTCCCCATGTTAAAGTATTAATATCCACGTGCTTGATAGAATGCCCATGTGAATTGAATAGGGCAATCATGACATGTTACAATGTGTTCTCATTCATGTACAAGTCCATAACCACCAAGTGTTTGATAAAACGTCTCAGTGAATGAATTGTGAACAATTGACTATGGATATGCTTTCAAGAATTGCTAGGTTTTATCATTTATGCTATCGAGTCCTGGGGGTATTTATTACCCAAAATCTAGCTATTTACGTAGTTACAGTAGATATAGAATAGTCCTAGTAAAAGGTCAAGAATAGCAGTACTCAGTCAATTAATAAAACTCATTGAACTCAGTCAGTTAACAAAACTCAGTGAACTCAGTCCAATTTGATCAGTCAACAGAATCAGTGTAGGTTCAGTCAAGCCTAGTGCAGTCCAAATTCAATCCCAATATTAGTTTAATTGTTAATAATTACCTCAGAACCCGTATGCACTATTATTTTTAGAATACCACGACCTGAGCTTATCAGTTACCAGTGTATGCACCAGTTAGTATTCCAATATCATTTAGTTTAGAGTAGGATTCAGCACCGAGCGAACCCAGGGATGTGGGCATTCTTGCCAGCAGAGGGTTTGACCCTTAGTAGCAATCCCTGAGTTACAGAACTACAAAGCCAGTGTAGGTTGAGATGTCTTTCTGCCAGTCTAGTGTTGACACATATCTCATGAGTTTTCTGCAAGTATAGAGTTACTCCTTAGTCCTTCGGGACACCATTTTAGTGGATCCACACAACCAACGTTAGTACCTGTGGCATGGTACTGACACCCTTCCAACTGGGGTTACAGGTTAGACCCCTATTAGCTCATATTGGGGTATGTCAGTTAGATGAACACTCCCACAGTTACAGTTTCAGCTTCAGACTTAGTATGGAACTCAGTTCAGTTTTACAAAATCAGGACTGTCAGAAACAGTCACCCAGCTCAGTATAGAACTCAGTCTAGTTCTATAGAATCAAGACTGTTAGAAACAGTCACCCAGTTAACAGTAACTCAGTTATCAGTAATCGCAGCTATCAGTTACTCAGTTATCAGAACTCAGTATTTAGTTCTAGTATAGTTTCAGTTATAGTCTTAGTTACAGTCTCAGTTATAATCTTAGTTACCGACTTAGTTACAGTCTTAGTCACAGTATCAGTCAAATAATTAGATCTGTAACTTAGTTTAGTTTCAGGTTTGCTTGATCATAGCGTACAGTTATCAGTTATTCAGTTATCAGTATTTCAGTACCTCAGTTTATAGACTATTTCAGAATCATGTTATACGCTTGGTCTTGCATTCTCAAATAATATAGTTTTTCATGAATTCATTCTTAGTTACCTCATGTCACTAAGTCAGTCCTTACCTCATATGTATAATACTCTATAGTTTCAGTCCCGTTATTTAGACTAAGTACAGTTCAGTCTTACATGCCTAGTATTCAACTATCAGTAATTCAAATAATCAAATAAGTTAGTTTGTTTATTCATTCGTGCTCAGTGTGATTGTATATTTAGATCCTTAATTTGTGTTAGTCTCCATCACATAGTTTCAGATCCAGTATTCATACAGTATCCATGTTTTATCATATCTCAGCTTCAGTTATACTTATATCATTAAAGTAAAGTTTTACAGAAACTAAGTGTAGAGATTCACCATCTTATCAGAGAATATTTGTCACTCATGCTTTAAGATATTTTAGTTTCTAGTTTATTCCAGCCTATTGGTGAGTCTACTTACACTTAGCATGCATGATTTATGATTACGTATGAAATTATTTTTACTTATTGCATTCACCCCTGCATACTCAGTACATTTCAGAAGTACTGATCCATATATACGTCTGTGTGGCTACATTGTTTCATAATGTAGGAACCAGTTGTAGCCTGCACATCACGGTTAGACAGTTGCAGATTCCAATCAGCAGGTAATGAGTTCTCTTACTTCGGGAACTCCAAATAGTTTTAGTTCATGTAGAGTTTATTTACTATCATGTGTATTGATTAGTGGTAGTTGGAGGCATGTCCCAGCTATCTTTATTTATATAGTAGAGGCTTCATAGATATCAGTCAGAGTCATCCATATAATTTCAGTTTCATCCTTCAGATTTATCAGATTGTAAAGCTTTATCAGTATTGTATCTATTTTAGATTTTCAGTATAATTATATTTCCACACAGCAGAACAACTATTTATTATGTTATAATTCAGTTTCTTAACAGTATGCCAATTTATAGGTTAGCTTGGGATCACTTGTGGTTTCAAGTACCGTGTGACGACTAGGGAGTAGTCTCGAGCCGTTACATGTACCCTATATTACGAGTCGTATGATTGACTCGTACCCGACATGGAATGTTATTTCCTATGCATTTTTTCAAGGGCCTTTATGTCTTTTCCCACTCCCTTAAAAGCCAAACCCATGTCTTTTTGGCTTTACAAGGGGTGGTATAAAAGACCCCAAAAGCCCCAATTTACCTCATAAGTTCCAATTTCATCAGAACCAAATCAAAAGAATGGTTTTCTCCTTCTTCTTCAAGCAATTAGGGTTTTCTCAAGAATAACTTCAAAAGATTTTTCCCAGAGCTTCTACTTCAGGTATATGGGGTATTCATTAGTGGGTTCCTTTCACCTATTGAGTCCCAAAAATCTTCTTTGATTTGAGTAGAAATTCTACTCTTTACAATGATTTAGTTCAGTGAAATTCATGAAATTAACCATGTTTCCCCATTAATTTAATGTTCAAGTCATGCTATTAGCATTTTCATGTCAATTAGGGTTCTATATGATCCAAACCCCAAACTTATATGTCATAGTTGGTCAATACCAAGTCAAATATTTAAATTTATGTATTTAGACCTGTAAACATAATCCTTTTTTTTTCAAGTTCACATACTCCCATGTTGTAATTCATGAGATTATTAATTATTTAAATGCATTATGTTTTGGGTTCTCCAAATTATGATTTCCTACGAATATTTTAGTGATGCTATCATATTTAAAGTATCATGCATGTGGATTGTTTGAAGGGGTTTGGTAGTAGAGACAATCTCTTTGACTTTGAATGATGTCCGGGTCTTTTTACCCAATTGACAGGCATCACATATGTGATCCTTCTCAAACTTGAGTTTTGGTAGACCTTTCACCAGTTCCAGTCTCGACAGTTTTCCAAGGATATGCATACTGGCATGCCCAAGCTTTCTATGTCACAACCAAACGTCTTTAGTTTGCACAATGAGGTAGGTTAAAGTAGCAAAATCAGGATTATTTAAGACATAAATATTTTCAATAAGTTAATCAATAAGAGAGATATTTCTTTTATCATATTTAATGGAACAACTTTCAGCTTTAAAAGAGACTACAAATCCAGCGTCACACAACTAACTGATACTAAGCATGTTATGTTTGAGGCCGTCTACGAGATACACTTCAATAAGCTCACATAAGGAGTTGAGCTTTACTAATCCCACTCCAATGACGTTGCCTCTAGCATTCTTATTGAATCTGACTAATCCCCCTTCTATTTTCTTTAGAGCACAAAAAATTTCCTTTTTTCGATCATATGTTTGGAACATCTACTATCAATGACCCATATTTCCTATTTATAACTTTGGCGCGCATGTTCCTGCAAAACAAGATAATCAATTTTGTTTAGGTACCAAGTGGTCTTAGGTCCTTCCAGTTTAGATGTTCTTTCTTTAGGCTTCAAAACCCACACACTTTTAGACTTTTGCCTGCAGTTGTAAGATTTGTGCCCTTTTTGTTCACAGATGTAGCTGACAGGTCCCTGAGAGGAGAAAGAGGTCTTGACTGATTTAAACAATCTTGATGAAGAACTTGAGTTGGCTTTAAAAGAATTTGATCTCACAAAACTATAACTTGTTAATTTTCTTAATGCTATTTAATTGTATTTTTACATCATTAAGCTCTTCTTGAAGTAAGTCGATTTAAATTTGACATGCTTCAATTTCAACTCGACAATTTCTTTATTTCTCTTTGAGTTTTCATTTAAGTCGAGCTTCCTAGTTTTTTTTTTCACTTGAGCGAGTTTATTATATTCATCTATAACTTTTTGAAGCTCATCGATTATCACATCTAAATTTGATTCAAGAAGATTACAATTATGTCAGATGTGTGGTCTTCACTTGATTCACCTTTTGCCATGAAGCACATGTTGGCTGCTTTTGTTTTTTTTCAGTTTTATCTTCATCACTCCAGGCTCTAAATTTTTTATTCTTTCTAGATGATCTTCTTCTTAATTTTGGACATTTTTTTTTTAAAATGGCCCAGCCTTCCACAGTGACAGCAGGGATCATTGTTTCTAGTAGAATCATTATTTCTGACTCCTTGGGATCTTTTTTGTCTCTGTTTCATAATTTGCCTTACTACTCGATTTATGAGAGACATTCCTTTGCTATTGGCTTCTTCCAAAACATCCTTCTCTTTAGTTAGTGCGGCATTGAAGGCTACTTTTTTTTTTTCCCCCTTATTATACCTGTTGATATAGTTTCATTCATATGCAATGCGATTACCTCGTAACTCATCAAATGTCATGTTGTTAAGGTCTCCGTCTTCCAGAATAGCAACTTTAATTTTCCAAACTTTCAGGAGACTTCTAACCAACTTCTAGACTTGAAAGCTATGCAGATAGATCATCCCTAGTGATTTTAGATCACTTACAATTTTGCTAATTCTGGACATTGTTTCAATGTTCTCATTTTCTTTCATTTTTAACAACTCATATTCATTGACTAGGGAAGCAATCTTTGACTTTTTGACTTTGGTGGTTCCTTCATAAGTTACCTCCAATTTATCCCATATCTCTTTTGCAGTCTCGAAGATTGATATCTTGTCGTATACTTCTCCACTAACTGTATAAAGAAGTAAACTTATAGCTCATGAATTAGTCAGATTACCTCTTGTAGTTCTTTGGTGACTTTGAAGTGTTCGAGGTCTTCTATATCAGTACTTCTCGATTCTTTGTCCCTTTCCTTCTGTTTTTCCTTGAGTCCTGGAATTGGCTTTGGTGCCTTCTTGATGACAACCTATGCTTGGAAGTCATTTGATTGGATGAAGATTCTACATCTGTTCTTCTAAAAGGAGTAGTGTTGTCCATTGAAGTATGGTGGTCTTATGGAAGAATAACTGTCTTGAAGAAGAGCACCGAGAATTTTATAGTTTTCCATTTAATCTTTGCTCACATGCAGTTACACAACACTATTGGTGAGACCTTCTTTGATACCAATTGAAATTCAAGAGGGGTTGAATTGAAAATTTCTGTGAGTTGACTATTGAATCTTCTCTGTCGACTTTCCTGTAAATAAGCATACCTCACAAACCAGATTAGATTTAAGTAAACAGATAAGAAAATAAATGAATGGAAATAAAAACACAAGGATTTATACTGGTTCGAAATACCAAAGTGGTGCCTACTTTCAGTACCCATGGGTTTCAAACTTTCCTTAGATCTTTCAAAGTCGGGCTCGAGTAAAATGATGATAAACAAGTTTTAAAGATTTACTTTGTTCTTACGATCTTGTGACAAAGCCTCAGTTTGTATTACAAAGTTTACTCAATCCTATTCTTTGTATGACAATTGCAAACTAAGAAGTACAAATCCTTGGGAGACTAAGATTGAGACACTTTGAGGTACTTTATTGAAGTTGCATAAGTACTTCAATCTTCAGTCCTTTCTTTTATATTCTTCAGTTACTCCAGCTTCTTCTTTTCATAAGGAAATCCAAGAGATTTCATCCCAATCAAGGATTTGAATTGATTCCTTGATAGAGGAATGCTAATGTATAGTATGTCCATATCATATATGCCCATACATGATACCCATGCACGTCCATATCAGATACATCCATGATCTTCTTTTCTTTTTCTCTTGTGGTGATTGATTCGGCTTCTCCTGATACTGGGAGGTCAGTAATCTTTGTGATTAATGTTGTGGTATTTTTTCCCTTTGCATTTGTTCTTTACTAATATGGTTTCCATAAGTCTTAGAGTCTAATAATCTCCATGATTGATGTTCTTACCAATCTTGGAGCTGACTGTCTCGTGAGTTTGATACTTGCTTTCTTTTTAGATTGTTTTCTTTTGATCCTTTCTATCTTTGGTGTATCCTGCAAGATATTTGTTTTTTAGTTTTTCCTTATTAAAACTTATAATGAGATTATGGGGATAAGACAAACCCTATTCTTTTATTCTTTAACTCCCAACCCAAGAAAGCTCAAGGTTTTACAGAGAATTCATCATTCAAGCTTTAAACTTCAATTTCTTCTTTATTTTAGAAATATTTCTCATCCTTCACTTAAATTTTACATTGTGGTACTTATTTAATCAATAATAATGTGTTTTAATTGATGGGTTTGAAATTAGATTGAGAGATTTTGATCATTATTACTTGAATTACTTTTCCCATATTTTAATTGGATTATTCATGCTTTAATTAATAGTTTTGGGGACTGAATTGATGCATTATGGTATTGATTAGAATGGGTGATATGGGTTTCCCCAAATTGATGAATTTTGACTTGGTAATGTCATTAACCTCAACTCACTTTAAAAATCTTTGTCTTGAACATGTAATTTACATCATTTAACATACCTTTGGAATATTCCATTACATTAAAGAATAATGGATAGTAAAATGGTTTAGATTGCCTTTGATGGCCATAATTTTAGATTTTAAATAGAACTTGAGAGTCTAATAGTTATATGGAATGGTTTGGCATAATTGAATTAGCTTGCAAGCCTATTGGTATGACGATACCATGTTGGAAAATTCCTTAATAAAGACTCATTGGTTAATGGTTGAGTTATGTGCAAACTATTTTAATTTAGGCTTAAATGGAGCTGTGTGGCTCACTGTAAAAGTGTAGTACCGGGAAGACCAACATTGGTAATTTTACCCGCGTGAGGGTCTATATGGACATGTGTATGGATACATATTATATTTTGGATGACAATCACCTTGGTGTCTTTAGACTTTCCTCGGTTTGTGCGGGTAACATGCATTGGGTCCCTTCCAGTAGGGGGAACTGGACCCATATAGCCCATGGGTGTCTTTAGGATGGAGCGAACTACATAGTTCAGGCTAATAGTTTAAACTCTCAATTTCATGACCCTTGTCCCTATCCTGGCTTCCTATATAAATGTTGTGCATGTGGTTTTGATTATTTTTTGGCAATAATATTATTTCATTCATATCCCTTAGTTACATGCCAGTGCTCGCCCCGTTGACCATCCCCGGACGCTACATCATTTTAAGACTATTATATTACTCCTTTGTATTATTGGTAGTGTGGTACGTCTGTTGAGCTGCTTTGAAGTGGTGAGCCTCCATCTTTTTGAAGGCCCGATCATTTTATTAGTTTCTTTACTGTCTTAATATTTTTGGATTCTCTTTGTCATAGTCGGCGCATGTCCCGACTTAGTTTGGTATTCTTGGTTTAGAGGTTTTTGTGGACAAGTTTTGGGTTGGTTGTTTGTCTTGCTTCTTAGAATCTTCATTTGACTAATCTATCTTTCTTATTACTATTTTGGTTGGCTTCCATTGTATGTTTATGTGCTCATGAGGTTAGGCTAAGGGGGTGGTCTCCGACCTATGGTGAGGTTGAGATACCCATCACGACTAGGCCCTGGTTCGGATCGTGATACGGGCCGTGATACCAAGTGTCTTCAAATATCAATTCTTTCATCTCAAATCCATTGAATTCATCAAATTTCTTTGCTCAAAATCCTTAAATTTCAGCTCTCCATAGCTTAATTTGCGTAGAAATTTTAGAAGGTAGAAATTTTAGTCTTTTAAGCCCAGTTCAGTGATAAGTGTAAAAATTTCAATGAATCGAGTAAAAATTTTAGGTTAGCTAAGTGATTAGACAAAAAATTTCAGCACAGGTCGGTGATTAGAGTGGGAATTTTGGTGAAAATTTTAATTTGACTTCTGTTTACTCTTTTAGTGAGTCTGGTTTATTGCATGTCTATTTTGCATCTGCGATTACTGCTTGTGGGTTTATTGCATATGGTTTTTAATCTTGATTTTGATGTTGATTTGTAAACGGGGTCTGGAAGAGGTGGTTTGATTTTGGTTTTGGTTTTCATTTGGTCTTGATTTTGATTTTGATTTTGGTTTGGTCTTGATTTTGATTTTGATTTTGGTTTTTATTTTGGCTTTTAAATAGGGTCTATATGAGGTGTTTTATTTTTTGTTTTGATTTGCTATTGACTTGATTTTGATTTTGAATTTAATTTTGATTTGACTTTGATTTGATTTGTAAATGGGATTGTAGGATGATTATCAGTTATTTTTTTAATCACAAATAGTACTGATTAAGCAAAGAAGAAAAGAAACCAAATGATAGAAAGTTTAATTTTCTTCTAAACAGATAAGAAAGATATACGAAGATTCAGAGGAACAAAGATAACCAAAACATGTGTTAGAATACATGGAGAGAGGGAGAAGCAATGTAGACATAATTTTAATAACCTAGAGAATGAGTTGAGACTCAACAGTGTTCTGATATGGTTGATATAGCAACCAGTTGAAAGATCTAGTATATTTTCTAATTTTTTGATCCCTGCATTATAAAGCCTTCTACTTTATACAACAATAACTTTTTACTGAAAAGGTCCTCTTTTTCCATTGGTAGCAAATGATAAAAATTCTTTTTTTTTCTTAATTTTGGTATGTTTTATGCAACATTATTGCCTTCCTCATCTCACTTACTGCTAAAAGATACTAATATTTTGTGGTTGGAGGTCATGGAGGCTCTGCAAACTCTTTTGGACACTTTAACTCCAATAAGTCATAAAAAAGAGTCTGCAGATGAGGTACAACCACATGTGATGAATAACGACTTAATCTTTGGAGAAGAAGATAGTATCTCGCTTGGTAAACATGTTGTTGATATTATTATTGTTTATTTTAGACATTTAGTTGTATAGTGAGTTATCTTTTTGCAATTGGCTGATCTAATTACTCTGGAAATCACGTGAGGTTCTCTTTCTACAATACTATACACTTCATGTTTTGAAGGCCCTCCTAATTAATTCTCCACAATAGTATGTTTATTACTTTCATTGTATATTGTTTCAACTTTCAAGTACTTCTTTAAACCCAATTTGAGGAGAAGGTATACTAAAATAATATTCAGGTTAACAGTAGCTATTCTTGACATTTGTCAGATATAGCAACGGATGAATATGCATACGGGTCATCATAAGGTAAGAACTGAAAATGAAAAAATGATTATTCTTTTTGTTTTCATGGGTTTCTAACTTTTGTCATGTCTTGAACGTTATACGAGATAAGGCACTTTTGCTTCTGCTTTCCTTGAACCATGAAGCTGAAGTGTGTACTGATTTCTTTCCTTAGTGGCTGCCTTCCCTGCTGTAATCTTCAAATTTTACGTACTTTGGGCATAGCATTTGGCTTAAATCCATTAAAATCTACAGGAAATTCAAAAAATTCTAGTTAGTCATGGTGCTTTTGAAATAATATTCAGCATTATACAAGAGGGAGGTTCAGAAGAAGAAGTTGTGCATGTTTAGACTGGTGATCTTAAGCTTAAGTCTAAAATGTTTTTTTAGAATAGTAGAGATTGTTAAACTTAGATAACTTTGATGTTTAATTGTTATCCCCTCGTTAACAAAATAGTCCAACAAATCTTTTGGAGAAAGCTGTAATCTATGATTTTTCAGCCATCATGTGCTCAATTTACTTCAACTGTCATTGAAAATTTTTAGGCTCTTCACTTAAATTCATGCTGATTTTGCTATAAATACTTTGTAACTAAGCAACTCTTATTATTGTCTAATCATGTTGGAATTTGTTCAATGGTTTTGAACTTGTATAGTCTGTCATTATCTTGCCTTTTGCCTTTTTCATTAATTATCTGGGCAGAACTTTCATCTTGTTCTTATCTATTTCTGGAATTCAATCACCATCATTTTTTATTGTAAATATTTATAATTCATGGTTTCTAGATATTGCCTATATGTGTTACAAGCACACTTGCATCTGGGTTCCTAGAAAATATGAGATAGTACAATAACAACAATAATATCCCTCGTGTAATCCCACAAGTGGAGTTTGAGGAAGACAGCATGTACTTGACCTCACCCCTACCTTGGGAGGTAGAGAGGTTGTTCACGATAGGCCTTCGACTCAAGGAAAAGCATATCAAAGTAGATTATTTCTTATCACTACGTTGTTATTGAACATGTATCTAAAACCTTTTGTTGCTTTTACTTTGGGAATTATCAGGTATGTCTTGAACTACTGAACATTCCTCTTCATAATAGTGCATCAAATTAGGTTGCTTCTTGAGGACCCCCCTCCATGTTCATTATCATATAATTTTAATTTTCCTAGTACTTATCGTGAATATAGTGCAAGCATTGGTTACAAATATTTTGGTATCTGATCAGTTGCTATCAGTTCAGAATATTAGGGGGACAACCTATAAAATTTCACAAGAAAATTTTAAGCCCATAATCCATTTGGTTTGTTCTTTCATTTTTTTAAATATAATAATGTGCTACTGATATGATTTTCTCATATACCAAAGTCTTACTGTTTTTTTCTCATATCTTTTCTTGAAATGATTGCCAATAGATGATAAATCTACTTAGTGTGTTAGACATCATCAATTTTTGAATCAAGGATGGCCCAGAAATTGATCTTGCTAGATATTAAAAAAAGTTGGCTAATAAAATAGTCTTGGTTTAGGTTTGTTCTTTCCCTCAATGTGAGAACTGCTTATGTTTGGATTATTGCATCACTTTCCTAACTCATCTGATTAATATTATAGAAAAAGGTATTGGACTAGCTCTTACTATTAAGAGTTAAAAGTCAGTGTGCTCCAATACAAGTACATTGTAGGGTATGTTGACAATTTCTTGATGTCTCTAAGTAGATGCCTTTCTTTTCTAATTAATCAACTTTCATGATTTCTTTTTGCATTCAAAATAGTTGGTTAGGCAAACTAAAGAAAAAAAAGTATAAGGGGGTGAGGATATATGCTGGGTACTATGATTTCTCTAATTTGAGTGTCTTTACATTATAATGTAGTGAACATTGTTAGGTATAGATGCTGATAAAGTTAATTGATTCTTGTACCTTTATCTTTAAAACAACTTTTATCGATGTCAGACACTTCATTGCACTGGTGACCTGATTGTATATCATCCCAAGAATCTCAAAGAAATCACAAAAAAAGGCTCGAAGAGGAACTAGAGTTAAAGCCTGCTTTGAATTCTGTCCTTTAGATACTTTTTCACCCTTTTAGTAAGCATGAATTCATGGCAGCTGGCTATCTATTTAGGAACTACTATCAGGTTGGCATTTTAACAGAGTTCTTACTTAATGGTTAGATATTTCAAGATATTTTATGTTATGCTTTAGTGATTTTGCTACAGTGGAATACCTGTAACATTTATTTTGTATCCATCTTTTAGCTAACAATAAAGTATCTGGTGCATCTCATTAGATTTAATCTCCGTGCAGTAGTTTTTATTGGATGCATATTTCTATTATGAAATGTTCTTAACTTGGTGGCTCTTTTATCTAAAGATCAACACATTAAGAATACAATGTCAAATACGAACGAAAATTTTTTCTAATATGACTCGGGGTTTGCCAAGAATTCATTTTTCTTCTATGGCTTATAGATACAAACTTCAAATACTAATTAGAACGAAATTTGGTGATTTTGTACAACTACCACAAGACATTCAATGGTCTGTAGTGACACATGTAAATTTTGATTAAACATAATTCATAAATAATTCCATTATTTCTTCTTTCTAGGTGTTTGAATTTGAAGGTAATACTTGATAAAAGGGATCCTCCTCTCCTATTGTTATTTGTGTAATATTTGTTGTTTTGTTGTTAAACTTCTAGTACATTATCTGTTGTTGTATTTTTTGTTGTTGTTATTAACTTTTCATTAAACCTAATATTTAAGATCTGATATTTCTCTAGATTAACTAGTGCCCTCCCCCACTTTGGTAGATCTACAAAGTATGATTTTGATTTATAAAACTAAGTACTGGGTCTATATGATGATCTGAAATATACGAAAGATAATGTAAGTTGTAGGACTAGATCATGAGGTAAACTAAATATTGCAAACATAAAAAAAGCTGCATAACTAAATCATACAATAAACTGAAAATCTGAGACATAAATAGAATAATACCAAGATCATGAGATGAGCAAGTAATGAGACATAAATAATGCTGATTTTCTAAATCATAATGTAATAGATTTAAAATCATATGGTAATTGAGTTTCTAAATTATAAAGATAACTGCATATTGAATCATAATTATAACATTATATTTGATTCGTAAGTATAATTGAATATATTATTCGTAAGTATAACTGAAGGTAAAACATTTTAAAGACTTTTCTTAAATTTGAAGTCATTGCTTTTGGTTTTGATTTTGGTTTGGGTTTGGTTTTGATGTTGGTTTGCAAATGAGAACTTGAGAAGGTGCATAATCTTTGGTTTTGATTTTGGTATGTAAATGAGAACTGGAGAAGGTGCATAAGCTTTATTTTGATTTTGATTTGGGTTTCATTGTGTGTTTTCTATCAGTTTTGATGGTCATAATCTTGGAGGATTCAATGCCTTTGTGTGGTGAACATGGTGCAACTGATGCATTATGTAGTTGTTTATTTTATATGATGAACATGGTTTCATATACTCAGTTAGTTAGAAAGTAGAAACCAGAATCTAGGCAGCACAGAGAATGTCTTGTTATCACTAATTGGTTAGGAAGTAGAAACTAGAATTTAGGAAGTGTAATTTTCTCTGTTATCACTAGTTGGTCCTGTAGCATTGAGCATGATTTTTTGTTCTAACTTTTAATTTCATTTTGAATGTGTAGGAAAATGATGGTGGTTGAATTTGAAGGGTATCCACAAGTTAACTTGACCTATTAAAGTGAATGATAAAGTGTTCTTGAACTATTCTGAAATATATTAAGAGTATATCTTATTTAGTGTAATGAAATTTTTCTTTAGTATTGATCTAAGAATGTGTTGGTACATTTTTAATACATTGTTTTTTTATGTTTGTTGCAGATGATCTATCTATTTAAATATTTATTAGATAATTTGATGTTTGAGAGCATATATATTAGATAATTTAATTTTTGATATATATATATATATATGTTTGTGTGTGTGTGCAAATTAAAACCATTATTTTCTATTTATATAATGTTGCTACACTTTAAAAGTGTAGTTCTATAAATGTCAATTGTGTACATGTACATAAGAAAGGTTACACTTTATAAGTGTTGTTTTATAAGAGATATAAAAGGCTGCACTTTTAAAGCGTAGCCAATAACAAAGCTAAGAGCATGCTTTGCAACTGTAGACTTATCACGTAAAATTGTTGTCAATGGGATGCTATAAAGTGCGGTCATTGTAACTCATAACCACACTTTTTAAACATAGATGTTGTGACCACACTTAAAAAGCATAGTCTAAAGTCAATGGTTATGCTCTTCTGGCCCATCCCCCAAAAGCTGGCCGAAAGTCTAAAAGCATAGCCTTTGATCAAAGGCCACACCTTATGCTACTTTAGGCCACACTTTACCAGGGTGGCCAAAAGACTAAAATTATACTTTTCTTGTTATGAAGGTGTAAATTAACAGTTTAGAATTAATTCATAAATTGCTTCGGCTTTGCTGAAATCTCCAGTAATGTTCTTCGATCTTAAATTCGCATTTTATCAATAGATTTAACACAAAAAATTTTGCTATCAATATACACTTGATCTTTAATAAGTAAAACTTCACCAATGATCTTTGTTTGTTCATTCAAGTTCAACTAAATAAATGTAATAGCCTGAATTTGTAAATTTCTATTTTTATGTGTTTTAACTAATTTGTCCTTTCTCGTAGTTGCTACATCCTGATTTTGGAGTTTGAGCATGGTTGACACAATTTGCAATGCAATCGGAAATATTTTGTGTGGGTTTGTGATTTTTAGATGCTTGAGAATCCATATAGTTGACTTCAATCAATATTTATTATACTGAATGTCAGATAATAATTTAAACTATGTCAGCAGATCCAAAATATCAAATTTGAGTAGGGTGGTTGGTTCAGATCCAGGATCTTTATTTAGTATTTCAATCCTTCATTTGAAAAATAGTAAAAAGGAGTCTCAAAGTTTAATTTGGTAAAAACAATCTTTTTTTGAAAATTCGACGTCTCCATTGAGTTCAAAATGGCAAAATTATCCTAGTAGCATAGTTTGTTTGTGTTCACAAGATTTCAAATGAATTTTGAGGGTTCGATCAAAAACTTGGCATTTTAGCCAAATTGTTGATTGTGTTGCATTTGGTGCAACCGGTTTAGTGTTGAGGCATCTCTTAAGCTGTTTAGCGGCCATGCGGGCCTTAAGCGATGGTCGACGTAATTGGCTTGGCCACTTTAGCAACATTTTAGCCACTTAAGCGGCCATTATTGATATAAAAACTCATTTTCACATTTTCCCTCTATTTTTGGACCCTTAAATTTTGTGCCTTATAGTAGCAATGTATCAGGTCATGCGGGTGAAGGCTCCAGAATTAGTTCTTTAAGACAAGGTCATCATGCGGGTGGTGGAACCTTCTCAGATTGAGTCAGGTCATAGACAATGTTTTATAGATGATAAGTTTGGTGTGTATATGTAATGCCCTGAAATCTAGTTCTCGGGATGCCACACGGTGCTCCAAACTACAAGTAGTCTTGAGCTAACGCTGGCTGCCTTCTAACACATCTGAATCTCAACATGGGGAAATATATGTATAAAATTTATGATAAAATGCAGAAAACTATCTGAATAATTTGAATATATCTGAAGGTACTAATCTCATCAATCCAATTAAACAAATACTGACAAGTCTGAATACGACAACTGAGATCTACGACTGAATCTTGTAGTCCAAAAAGCCTTGACTAACTGAGTCTAGAGAGTCACTGGGACAGGCCCCAACCGACTCAAACTATCTAAAATTAATAAAGGAATATCTACTAATAAACTGAAACATGAATAGCTAAGTCTCCGAACTATGAGGACTCACAAACAACAAGAATGTAGATGAGATGCTCGAAAATCACTGTCGTTGCTAAGATTGAGAAACTGAACCTATATTATGAGACAATGTATCACATAGACGTATATGTGAATCATTACTTTGATGATGTACTGAGTATAAGGGGGTGCATGCAATAAGTAAACAATATCATCACAGTTTATAGAAAACATCATGCATGCTAAATGTAAATGAATCAAGTAAGCTTGAGTAATCTGAAAACTAAAATCCAAACCATTAATAAGAAAACATGTAATTTAAATCTTGTGAGCCATTAAATTTAGTTCTAAAATCTGTATTCAGTTCTTATTCTCAAACCATGTAGGCTAAGTGAAAAAAGGCTCACCTTTTATGTCTGAGAACTAAAAACTGTAATTCTATAACTGAAATCTTAAGTAAAATAATGTCTGAATAAGTTTGTGAGCCTTTACACTTAGTTTGTAAAATCTGGAAAATACTTCATCTTAGGGCTTTAAAGAAATTAGTTTATCTGAAGGGAGGTTCTCTTAACCGACATAAACCATGTGAGCTAACATGGAGTCCAACGTCTCGTCCTCCTAAAGAAAAAACCTCACGTTGGGGAGAGGTGTCATACTCTTCCCAAGGAGTATAACCTGAGCTAAGTGATCATATCTGTAACTATCATCCATATAGAAGTGGGAATAATCTGATAATCTATACCTATGTTGTCTATGTAGTTCTGTGGAAGTAGGATGCGCTAAACCCACACTTCCTGCTCGGTGCTAAATACTACTCCCTTATTATTTGCTATGCTCATTCTGTTGGAAATCCACTTTTAAAACTAGCATAAGGGTTTATCTTAAACCAAATATGCATTTATCTTTTTAAATCTATAAATAAAGTTTATCTATATTCTGTAAAGTGGATTCCATAGCTAAACTGATGATCAAAGATCAAAGCTTTTCTGAAAATCTGAAAACAATATATTCACAAGATGTTTAAAGCATCAATCTTTCTTGAAGTAACCATATTCAATCTTGGGATAAATAATCCATGCATCCATCTTAGGTTAAATCATCAAAATGTTCATGCTTGATAATATGATTATTGATAAATCAACTCAAAATCTGGAAATTTCAGCAATATACATGGAAACAAAAACATAATCATGTAATTCAACTTCTAAATCATGGAAAATCTCATAATCTTGCAAATAATGGTAATGGGAATAAACCCTAGCTTGAAATTCATGGAAAATCATATATAATTTAGAAAGTTTGTAATTAAAATATAGTTTTGGGCACAAGGATGAAAGGATTACCATTGTTCAAACCCCACAACCTTAATTGATGATCTAATTGTTAATACTTGAATTTTGGATCTCTATTGATGCTTTGGAGATGAATTCTTGGAGTTCTTGACTTGGGGATTCCAAATCTTAAGTTTCCTTGGGAGATTAATTGAGGAATTTGAGTTGCTTGGGGAGAAAGCTTTATGAGCTAGGGTTTTGTTTGAGAGAATCTTGATGAAAATTAAATGTAAAGTGCTTTGGAGGGGTTTAATCCAATGTTTAAGACGGACTAGGGGCTATGAGAATGACCAAAATACCCTCTTTAAAATCCCAAACGAAACTGAAAAATGCAATATTTTGCGAACTGGGTGGCCACCGTGACGTGCCACTATTGGGTGGCTCACTGGAAATCGACAAATGGGAACTGGGCAGACTCCGCGATGCGAAGCCATCTCGGTGCCCATTTGGAATACCATTTTGGCACATGGCGCGATGCACCATTATCATGCTGGATCTCTGAAAATTGACAAACGGGAATTCGACCCTCTCCGCGATGTGCCAATATCGTGAGGGCCATTGGAAAAAGACAATTAGGAATTAACACTGTTCCGCGATGCGCTAATGTCCAAATGACGGTGTTTTACGACTGAAACTTAAAATAGCCATAACTTCTTACCAGGTTATTGAATTTACGTGAATCTTATATTGTAGGAAAGATTATTCAATTTCCTATGCCGTGGAAAGTTCAAATCTACTGAATTCCACACAAAATAAACATAATTCATTCTAATAGCTAATCCTTGACATTTTTAGGGCGAGTTTAAGCTAGGAAAATTATGGGGTATTACAATATCTCCCCTTTGGAATCATTCATCCTCGAATATTACTAGTTAAGATGGAATTTCAAAGGAAGCCGAGAATATAAGATAGCATGCACAACTGAAATAAACTAAGCAGCTGAATCTAAATCATTCTAAGATTCTGAGAAATTCTGAGAGTGCATGAACTTACACGAGGACATCTATATTACTGAATACCTGATTAGAAAAGGGACTAGATTAAGGAAGAGTATTACCCTCGGTTGGATCTGAGTTTATGGAGAAAAGGTGAGGGTACTTGGCTTGTATGTATGCTCTTGCTTCCCAAGTAGCGCCCTCAATAAACTAATTTAGCCAAAGAACTTTGACCAAGGGAACTTCTTTGTTCCTTTGTCTACGAATCTAGTAGTCTAAAATCTCAACTGGAATCTCTTCGTATGAAATACTGTTCTGAATATCTGAGCTTTCTAAAGGAACTACAACGGTGTATTCACCGATGCATTTCTTAATCATAGAGACATGGAATACAGGGTGAACTGCTGACAGGTCTGTGGGCAACTCAAGCTCATAAGCTACTTTCCCAACACGACTCAGAATTCTATAGGGGCCAACATACCGGGGACTAAGCTTCCTCTTTTTGCCAAATCTCTTCACTCCTCTCACGGGTGAAATCTTCAAATACACAACATCACCAACTTTAAACTCGAGGTCCCTTCTTCTCACATCTGTGTAGGATTTCTGATGACTCTGGGCTATTTTCAATCTCTCTCTAATCAACTTAACTTTCTCCATAACTTCAAACACTGAATTAGGCCCACGCAAAGCGGCCTCACCCACTTCAAACTAACCTATGGGTGACCTATATCTCCTCCCATACAGAGCCTCAAATGGGGCCATCTGAATGCTACAATGGTAACTGTTATTATAAGCGAACTCAATCAATGGCAAATACTCATCCCCACTTCCTTTGAAATCAAGAGCAGGTGCCCTCAACATATCTTCTAGAGTCTGGATGGTCCTCTCTGCCTAACTATCTGTCTATAGATGAAAAGATGAACTAAGATGGATCTGGGTACCAAGACTGTAACTCCTCAAAATTGGGCCCCGAGATGTCACATGGTGCTTAGGGTCACAAGTGACACCAAGCTAACCCTTCTACTGGCATAACTCATAAGCAACTGAATAAAATGCTTAAATCTGTATAAAATTAAAGAGAACATAAAACTTTTCTGAACTTGATCAATACAAATCTTAACTTTACAAGATTACAACTCTGTTTTTACCAAAAAAAAAAAACTAAAACTAAATACATTAACTTTACTGACTGTCTATGAAGCCTCTACTAGTACTGACTTTAGATAGACGGATCATGACTCTCAACTATCCCAACTCAATACGACTGAAATAGAAAAATAAAGAACTGCTCAAACTGTCTATCTGGCTTAAACCCTTGAATCAAAAGGATTCATCACCTGCTGACTGGAAGTTGCGAGCTGACTGAATCTGAATGTGCATACTAAGTTTTGTACCTACATTATGAGACAATGTAGCACATAGACGTATATGTGGATCAGCACTTTGGGAATGTAATCAGTATATGGGGGTGCAATGCAATAAGTAAACAATATCTCAATATCATCATAGCTTATAAAATTATGCATGCTGACATAAATAACTCACATAGCTTAAATAATATCTGAAATATAAATCTCGTAAATAATGAATAATGAAACATGTATAAATCTCGTGAGTCATTTAACTTTCTTCTAAAATTTGTATTCTCCACTTATTCTCAAAACTTGTATGCTAGATGAAATCTGAAACTCATTCTGTATAGTAAACTCTTTATCTCAATACTTTAAATCAATAAAGCTATTTCAAGAGTGGGGGACATCTTAAGGAGTTTCTTCTAACCGACCTAAACCATGTGAGATACATGGAGTCCAACGTCTTACCTACGTTGGGGAGAGCTATTCTATCCTTGCCATCGGATAGAACCTTAACTTTAGTGATCACTATCTTAACCCACTTGGGGTAAATCAGAAACCTATGGGGGCACGTAGTTTTGGGGCATGAGACCTCGGAATCAAGCCCAACTCGGTGCTAAATACTACTTCCTTACTTAGCTCAGAACTTAAGAAAATCCACCTTAAAAATATTTCAACAATATGTGATGGGAGCCAAAATGCATCCCCTTCATCTCAAAATCAAGGATGTGGATTTCTTCCTTAACTTAGGATCAAAACTCACTTCTTTCTTGAAATCTTGATAGACTTACCATGAATAAGCTTTAATGTCTCAATAACATAGAAATATATGTACTCTTATTGAAATACTTTAAAAAGTATCAATAAGTCATTCTCAAAGACTCACAATTTCACAATAAGGCTCAATTCATGACAACAAATCTTGGAAATTCTTGAAAATATGATATCAATATAGGAATGTGCAATTTATGTTATGAACTCTCAATTTATACCATAATTAAATAAGATAATCATGCAATTCAAGACTTGAACAATTCCATAATATCATAAACTTGAAATATAGCAAAATAATATGAATTCATCTTGGAAATACGAAATTCTTTAAGAAAAACTAAAACTTTTGGGCACAAGAACGAAAGGGTGTTCTTGTTCAAAACCCACATACCTTAAACTTGGAGCTTTTAGATGACTTCAAAAATTATGAAAGGTTATTCACGAACTATTGGGTGTCTCTCGTAGCCCTCTTAACAGGGAATTCAAATATGCAAGAATTATCGAATTCTCATGGTAGAATCTCTAGATAATTGGGTTTTTATATTGAAACCCTAACCTTGTGGTTGAAGGTGTGCAGAGAATTTTGAGATGTTTAACTAATGAGAATGGAAGATAATACGCTCCTTGAGGGTTATAAGTCGTATGAAGTGAAGGAAAAAGACCAAAATACCCTTACTAAACCGCTTCCCAATTGATGAAAATCTAAGGCTGATGACATTTGTGACAGGCCGTCAGACTTGTGATAAGTCATCACAAATGTCATCACGGGAGGGCTGGAATTGATGGATTTCTGCCTAAGGATTACGACATTCGTGATAAGTTGTCACACTTGTGATAACTTATCAGAAATATCGTCACTGGGGGCTGGATTCTGCCTAAGGATGACGAGATTCATGATAAGTCGTCACACTTGTGATAAGTTATCACAAATGTCGTCACTCAGTTTTCCAGGCTGGCATGCTGGAGTAAAATGGAAATAAATTTTTGCTCCGGTATCGAATTTAGGAAAAATTGATATCGTTGGAAAGATAATTCAAAGAAATTTCATTTGATATATAGTAGTCCACCTAGTTCATCATATACAAGGAGTTATGGTCGATTGAAGTTGACTCAAGTTTTGACGCTCACTAAAACTTGAACGATCGGAAAGCTTTCAACTTGACGTTGAGTTAAGGGATCTCTATGATCTAAATTCATGATCAAATAGGTTCCCACACTACATAATTGATTAACATACCAAATTTGCATAGGATTTATGGATTTTGGAACATCTACACATAGAAATAACAGTTTTCGTTCTAGCCCGAAATACGGGGTGTTACAAAGACCCTTTTGAAAAGCTCTCTAAAACTGGGAAGTAATCTGAGTACCCCTATCTGAGATCATAGATAAGAGAACTCCATGCAATTTCACTAACTCTCAGATATACAACTTAGTATAATCCTCAATTGTATGAGACATGTGAACTGGCAAGAAATGCGCTGACTTAGTCAATCTATTGACAATAACCCAAATCGAATCATGCCGACGATGCGATTGGGGTAAACTAGTCAAAAAATCCATATTCACCTCTTCCTACTTCTAAGTGGGGATACCAAACTATTGCAACGTACCCCCAGGTCTTTGGTGATCTACCTTAACCTATTGATAAGTTGCACTCTTAGGTACTAACTCCTCTATATCTCTCTTTATATCATTTCACCAATAGATTTTCCACAAGTCACGGTACATCTTGGTTGCACCTGGATAAATATAATAACGTACACCATGTGCTTCTGCCATAATTCTCTGCCTTAAATCATCAACACAAGGCACACATAATCTACTTTGGTATATGAACACACTATCTCCCTCTTGGGAGAAAACCTCTACCTTTTGGTCTTTAACTGACTCCTTCAGTTTGACCAAACTAGAATCCATATCTTTTTTCTCCTTCATTTTCGAATCTAGGGAAGATTTGGAACTACTCTAAACCCAAATATTCCCTTGATTTAAATTAACTAACCTAACACCTAATCTAGCTAAACGATGAACTTCTTGAGATAACTTTTTCTTATCATTCTCCACATGAGCAACAGTGCCCATAGACAATCTACTAAGGGCGTCTACTACTACATTGGCCTTGCCCGGATGGTACAACACACTTAATTCATAATCCTTTAACAATTCTAACCACATTCTCTGACGGAGATTCAACTCCTTTTGAGTAAACACATATTGCAAGATTTTGTGGTGTGTGAATACATCAACATGAATACCATACAGATAGTGTCTCCAGATTTTAGAGAAAATACTGCTGCAGCTAATTCTAGATCATGGGTTAGGTAATTATTTTCATGAGTCTTCAACTGTCTGGAGGCATAGGCTATGACCTTACCTTTATGCATCAATACACAACGCAAACCAACTCTAGAGGCATCACAATACACCACAAAATCATCGGTACCATCAGGTAATGCTAATACTGGGGCTGAAGTAAGTTGAGTCTTCAACTCCTGAAAACTCTTCTCGCAGGAATCTGACCTAAGGAACTTAACTTTATTTTGGGTCAATCTATACATAGGAGATGAAATAGATGATAAACCTTTAAAAAATGGCGGTAATAGCCAGCTAGACCCAGGAAACTCCTGATATCTGATGGAGAGATAGGTCTAGGACAATTTCTTATGGATTCTGTCTTTTGGGGATCCACTCTAATGCTATCGGAGAAAACAATATGACCGAGAAAGGCTACTGACCTTACCCAAAATCTGCATTTGCTGAATTTGGCAAACAATTAATGATCTCTAAGAGTTTGCAAGACAATTCTAAGATGGTCTGCATTGTCATGCTCACTACGGGAGTATACGAGGATATCATCTATAAACACTATGACAAATATATCTAGATACTTCTTGAACACTCGATTCATGAGGTTCATGAAAGCTGCTGAAGCATTGGTGTAACACCCCGTGTTTTTCCTATCTTAAAATTCATTCCTAGAATGTTAAGAGTGTGCTTCAAAAATGAATAACCTTTATTTCATACAGAATTTTCCAGATTTAAACCTTCCATTATGTGAAAAATTGAATAAGTTTTCCATCAATACCAAATTCGCCTAATTCCGGCACTCGGTGAAGATGTTAGAGCATTTTTAGTAATGCAGTGTCTCACCTGAGCACGCACCGCATCGCGGTAGATGCCAAAATGACAATCGTCACATTCCAGTGGAACTTTGTGATATTGGCGCATCAAGGAGAGGTCCAAATTCCTAATTGTTAATTTCCAATGGTGCAACGCGATAGCACCGCGTCGCGCCAGAGTGCAAATTCTCACTCATCCTTTTAGTAGCTTAACACGATTTCAATGCGTCGCGGTGAAGGTGTAATTGTTATACGCTTGATCCATAATTCAAATTCTTGTGTCATGAATTTAATCCTAAGTATGTGAAGTCCTTATTAGGTGAATAATGTTCATAGAAGTCATTTAGAGCCAAGTGGAGCTAAGAACATTAGATTCATCTAAAATTTGGCATTCAATCCTATAAGGGTCTACTTTAAACATGTATAACCTTTTATATACATGGAATTTTATATTTCAGGACCCACAAAATTTTATATAATTGAATTAGCTTTTCGACGATACCAATTTCACAAAAATCCGTTACCCGAGTGAAAAGTTATAGCCATTTTAGTGTGAGGCAGTAAGCTGCTGCGATCGTAGAGCGTCACGCTGAAGGGAAAAATCGGGAGGCGGGTTACGAATTTCTGCTTCAAATTAATGAGGGGCAATGGGGTCTTTTTTCTCCTCAAATCAGGTTGTAAAAACAGAGGATTAAGGGTGATATTGAGCAAATTACACCCCTTTTTTCATCAAATTCTCTCATCTAGAAACCCTAAGTTTCATCACCCAAATTCAAGAATCTCCTAAAGTTCACCATTAATTCTCCAAGTTGGGTCAAGATTCCAAGTTCTTAGTTCAAGAACTCCAAGAACCCTCATTCAAGAGTACAAATATCATCTCATAAGCAAGTTGTTCATCCAAGTTTATCATCCAAGGTATGTGGGGTTTCAACAAGGACAATCCTTTCGTTCTTGTACCCAAAACTTATTCTAGATTTATAAACTACTTAATTTTATGTGATTTTTCATGAAATTGAAGTTAGAGTTTATAACCAATTCATATTGTTTGGATATTATGAGTTTACAAGTGATTGAATATTGAATTGCATGACTAATTTCATAAATTTATGCAAGTAATTTGATTTTCCAGATTTTCCAAGTGAGTTTAAGCATTATATTGTGATTCTTGATTTCTATATTTTGACATTGTTGAAGTATTTTCAAGAAGCATATTGAGTATGATGTATTTCTATGATATTACATTAGTATGTTTATATTTTCATGCTTATAGCTGAAATTTTCAGATTTTGAGTTGATTCATCAATATTTACATTATCAAGCATGAATCTTTTGGTGTTTTAACACGAGTTTGATATATGGGTCATTAACCCCTATTTAAAGATTGTTATTTTGAGAATGTTTAAAGCTTTTAAAGATTATTATTGAGCATGAAGTTGAATATGATTATTGAGGCATTAAAGTTATATATTTTGAATCTTAAGTACTAGTAATGAGTTTATAAAGAGACTGTGATCTAAATGTCTTGCTGACAAGTTTGATAAGTTCTTTCAAAGAAAAGATTGATCTTTTAATTCCAAGTTAAGATAGGAATACACATTGTTTATGATTTAAATCAAAGATGACTATAATTTGTCTTTATTATAGATCATTGTATTGTTTTAAGGTGGATTTCCTAAAAGTTTTGAGCATAAGTATGGGAGTAGTATTTAACACCGAGTTGAGTATGATTCCAAGGTCTCATACTCCAGAACTACGTGCCATCGTAGGTTTCTGAGTTGCCCCTAAGTAGGCCAAGATAGTGATCACTAAAGTTAAGGTTTTATTCCGATGGAAAGGGTAGAAAATCTCTCCCCAACATGGGTAAGACGTTGGACTCCATGTCAGGTCACATAGTTTATGTCGGTTAGAAGAAACTCCCAAAAGAAATTCCCTACTCTCTTTAAGATAAAGTATATATATCTTGAAAGTTAATATTTTAAGATCTCCAAAGTTGTACATCCCAAAGTCTTTAAAAGTGTTATGGTCTTAAGGTTCCTTAAGTTTTAAAGAAGTTCTACTCTCCTGAAGATAAAAGCATGAGTTTTGAAAGTATTGTTTAAAGATTACTTTAGCTTATAAGTTTTGAGAATAAGAGGAGAATACAGATTTTTGAATTAAGTATGATGAATCACGAGATTTATATTACATGTTTCACCATTCATGATTTATGAGATTTATATTTCAAATTTATTCAAGCCATGTGAGTCATTCATATTTGCATGCATGATTTATGTAATGAGTAATGATATTGTTCATTTAAATGCATACACCTCCATATACTCAGTACATCCTAAAAGTGCTGATCCACATATATGTCTATGTGCTACATTGTCTTATAATGTAGGTACAAGTCATAGCTCACATATCATAATCAGAAAGGTTGCAGCTTCCCGCCAGCAGAGACGAGCCCTTTTTATTCAAGGGCTCAAGTCAGTCAGAGTTTGTGTAGTATTGTATTTTTCTTCATTCAGTCATATTGAGTTAGGATAGTTGGGAGTCATGACCCGACTATCTATAGTCAATACTAGTAGAGGATTCATAAAAGTCAGTAGAGTCAGTGTATTTTATTTTAGTTTGTTTGTAAAAGTTGAGTTGTAATCATGTGAACTTAATTTGTATTGATCAGATTCAGAAAGATTTGTCTTCCGTTGAGTTTGTACAGTTTTATGCATTTATTTCAGTTTCTTTTGAGTTATGCCAGTAGAAGGGTTAGTTTAGGGTCACCTATGGCTCTAAGCACCGTGTGACATCCCGGGACCCATTTTCAAGGCGTTACAATTGGTTAGGCCAAAAGACATGACCAGAAACTCAAAATGATCATAGCGGGTTCTAAAGGCAGTCTTCGAAATATCACATTCCTTAACTTTAAGCTGATGATAGCCGGACCTAAGGTCTATCTTTAAGAAATAACTTTCACCTTGGATTTGGTCAAATAAATCATCAATTCTAGGAAAAGGATATTTGTTCTTGATTGTGACCTTATTTAGATGATGATAGTCAATGCACATTCGCAAAGAACCATCTTTATTTCGCACGAATAGGATGGGAGTGCCCCATGGAGAAATACTAGGCCTTATGAAACCCTCATCTAGAAGTTCTTTGAGTTACTCCCTCAACTCCTTAAGCTCTGCGGGAGCCAACGATATGAAGGGATAGAAATAGGTTGAGTATCTGTAAGAAGGTCAATACTGAATTCTATTTTTATATCATGAGGTACCCCTGGGAGATATTCTGGGAAAACATCAGGAAACTTATTTACTATATTGACTGACTGAACTATTGAAGTCTCAGACTTAGTGTCTTTAACTCGAACTAGATTATAGATACAACCTTTAGAAATCAACTTTCTGGCTTTAAGATAAGATATGAAATGACTCTTGGGAGACACTGAATTACCTGACCACTCAAAGACTGGCTCATCTGGAAACTGAAACTTCACCACTCGGGTGAGACAATCTATAGAATCATAACAGGAATGGAGCCAATCCATACCAAGAATAAGATCAAAATCAACCATGTCTAATTCTATCAAGTCTGCTAACATGACTCTATGAAGAACAATGATAGGACACTTTTTGTAGACTCGCTTAGCAACAAATGACTCACCTACTGAAGTAGAAACCAGGAAAGGCTCAGGGATCTTTTGAAACTTACCTCAAAATTTACTACAACTAATGGGGACATATAAGAGAAACTCGACCCCAGGTCTAACAACACATAAACATCAAAATAAAAGACACGAAGCATATCGGTAATGACATTTAGAGAATTCTCCTGCTTCTGCCGGGATGGTAAAGCATAGAACTGATTCTGGTGCTGACCGTCACCGGTACTGGATGAAGCGCCTTAAGGAGGGGCTGGGCAACCTAAAGGAGCTGGTGCACTATTAGAATGAGTCTAGGGATGTGCATCCCTATTTCCCTGTCTAGTATGTGGACAATATCAAATGTTGTGTCCCAACTTACCACACCCAAAACAACCTTTCTGACCAACCAAACACTTACCAGGATGATTTTTACCATACTTATCACACTGAGGATAACTGGGACTACCACCCACACTACTCTGAGATCTAGACATAAAAGACTTACCCCACTATTTATGCCTATTTATGGGTGTGGGAGCACTAGCTAAAAAAGGTGTGGGTATAGATGAATGATTCTAAAACTGTGAATGATTTCTTCCTCCAGACCTATTCTGACCATAATCAAACTGCCCTATTCTAGCTCTCTTATTTACTCTCTCTCTTTTCTTTATCTTCTCTACCTCAATTTTCTGAGCATGAATCACCAATCTAGAAAGATCCATGTCTCTATTGAGCATAGCAGTTCTACACTCCTTAACCACCAACCCAGACACACCGGTCATAAACTTACTCTTGCTTGATCTAGACTCAGCCATCTGATCAAGGGCATACTTAGACAGCTGGTTGAACTTGAGGCAATACTCCTTCACTGTCATAGAGCCCTGCCTCAGTTTCATAAACTCTTATATCTTAGCTACCCTCATCTCAAGTGGGAATAACTTGTCTAAGAATGCATCCTGAAATATTTGCCGAGTCATGGGAGCTGCATTCTCCCCTCTAATCTTCTTCCACAATACTACCCAATCCCAAGCAACATACTTCAGTCTATAGGATGCTAAATATACGCTCTCTTCTTTAGAAACATACATAATTTAAGTGATCTTCTTCACCTCATCTAGATTAAGCTGTGGGTCCTCACCTGCCTTCAACCCAAAGAATTCTGGTGGGTTCATTCTCATAAAGTCTCGAATTATAGTTGCGGCTAATTCCCCATCTTGCTGAGGTGGGGTTACATCCTGATGGTTGCCCTGAACATTTACTGTCACCGCTTGGGCTTGCGCTTGAAAGACAACCCTAAACTCTGCATGTGACACATTGTCATTCAAAGGATCTGGGGGCTGAGGTGGCTGGTTATCATTTCTATGGGCATTAGCTCTACGAGGAGGTATATTATGTCATAAAAGAGCACAAGTTAATAGCAGATAGAGACAGCTGTAAGCATGGTGGATTATGAAAGAAGAGATCGTTTCCTAAAATGCTTCATAGCCTCTTGCTCATAGATGTGGCGCGTTTACACCGATAAGCAAGACTCTATGTAACATATCTTGTCTGACTCCCTAGGACTCTCTAAACCTTACGCTTTGATACTAAGTTTGTAACACCCCAAAATCTAGTTCTCAAGATACCACACGGTGCTCCAAACTACAAGTAGTCCTGAGCTAACCCTGGATGCCTTCTATCACATCTGAATCTAAACATGGGAAAATATATGTATAAAATCATGATAAAATACGGAAAACTATCTGAATAATCTGAATATATCTGAAGGTACTAATCTCATCAATCTAATTAAGCAAATACTGACAAGTTTAAATACGACAAATGAGATCTAAGACTGAATCTGGTAGTCTGATAAGCCTCTACTAACTGAGTCTAGAGAGTCACTGGGACAGGACCCAACTGACTCAAACTATCTGAAATAAATAAAGGAACATCTACTAATAAACTGAAACATGAATAGCTAAGTCCCCAAACTATAAGGACTCACCAACTGCAGGGATATAGATGAGATGCTCGAAAATCACTGTCGCTATTGAGATTGAGCACCTAAACCTACATTATGAGATAATGTAGCACATAGACATATATGTGGATTATTACTTTAATGGTGTACTGAGTATATGGGGATGCATGCAATAAGTAAACAATATCATCACAGTTTATAGAAAACATCATGCATGCTAAATATAAATAACTCACGTAAGCTTAAGTAATCTAAAAACTAAAAGCCAAACCATTAATAAGAAAATATGTAATCTAAATCTTGTGATCCATTACACTTAGTTCTAAAATCTGTATTCTGTTCTTATTCTCAAACCATATAAGCTAATTGAAAAAGGGCTCACCTTTTATGTCTGAGAACTAAAAACTATAATTCTGTAACTGAAATCATAAGTAAAATAATGTCTGAATAAGTTTGTGAGCCTTTACACTTAGTTTGTAAAATCTAAAAAATACTTCATCTTAGGGTTTTCAAGAAATTAGTTTATCTGAAGGGAGGTTCTCTTAACCGACATAAACCATGTGAGTTAACAAGGAGTCCAACGTCTCGTCCTCCTAAGGAAGAAATCTCATATTGGGGAGAGGTGTCATACTCTTGCTAAGGAGTATAACTTGAACTAAGTGATCACATGTGTAACTGTTATCCACATGGAAGTAGGAATAATCTGATAATCTATACCTACGTTGTCTACGTAGTTCTGTGAAAGTAGGATGCGCTAAACCCACACTTCCTGCTCAGTGCTAAATACGTACCCTTATTATTTGCTACGCTCATTCTATTGGAAATTCACTTTTAAAACTAGCATAAGGGTTTATCTTAAACCAAATATGCATTTATCTTTTTAAATCTATAAATAAAGGTAATCTAAATTCTATAAAGTAGATCCCATAGCTAAACTGATGATCAAAGATCAAAGCTTTTCTGAAAATCTAAAAATAATATGTTCACAAGATGCTTAAAGCACCAATCTTTCTTGAAGTAACCATATTCAATCTTGGAATAAATAACTCATGCATCTATCTTAGGTTAAATCATCAAAATGTTCATGCTTGATAATATGATTATTAATAAATCAACTCAAAATCTAGAAATTTCAGCAATATACATGGAAACATAAACATAATCATGTAATTCAACTTCTAAATCATGAAAAATCTCATAATCTTGCAAATAATGGTAATGGGTATAAACCCTAACTTGAAATTCATGAAAAAATCATATATAATTCAGAAAGTTTGTAATTAAAACAAAGTTTTGGGCACAAGGATGAAATGATTACCCTAGTTCAAACCTCACATACCATAATTGATGATATAGTTGTTAATACTTGAATCTTGGATCTCTATTGATGAATTGGAGATGAATTCTTGGAGTTCTTGACTTGGGGATTCAAAATCTTGAGTTTTCTTGGGAGATTAATGGAGGAATTTGAGTTGCTTGGGGAGAAAGTTTGATGATATAGGATTTTGTTTGAGAGAAATTTGGTGAAAATTGAATGTAAAGTGCTTTGGAGGGGTTTAATCCAATGTTTAAGATGGACTAGGGGCTGGGAGAATGACCAAAATGCCCTCTTTAAACCCCCAAACGAAACTGAAAAATGCAATATTTTACGAACTGGGTGGCCTCCACGATGCGCCACTATCGCAGTGGTTCACTGGAAATTGACAAATGGGAACTGGGTAGACTCCGCAATGCGAAGCCATCACGGTGCCCCTTTGGAATGCCATTTTGGCACATGGCGTGACACGCCATTATCGTGTTGGACTTCTGGAAATTAACAAACGGGAAATTAGCCCTCTCTGCGATGTGCCAGTATCACTGAGGGCCACTGGAAAAAGACAATTAGGAATTAACATTGCTCTGCAACGCGCTAATGGTCCAAATGATGGTGTTTTGTGACTGAAACATAAAATAGCCATAAATTTTTACCCGGTTATTGGATTTAGGTGAATCTTATACGTTATAGAAAGTTCAAATATACCGATTTCCACATAAAATAAACATCATTCATTCTAAGAGATAATTCTTAACGTTTTTTAGGCGAGTTTAAGCTAGGAAAATCGTGGGGTATTACAGTATATAGCTTTACTCAGGATAGTTATTAGCTTTAATATAGCCCTACTTTAATTTTTATAGTGAGATGTGATTCACAGAGTGGTAGGGGTGGTGCCAATGGTACGATAGGTGCTAAAGGTAGAGGGTGCTCGTGAAGATGGTCGCAGGGTTACTTAATTTGAGAGAGGACATGGTCAGCATTACTCTATACTTGGAAGATCCAAGGCAGAGGCTTTTGATACAGTTATTTTAGGAGTTTTCGATAGATCTGCTTCTTATTATTTTACCTTATATAGACATTCTCCTATATGTCTACCTATTTTTCTTCTAGATTTGATATTGCATGTGAGTCATTTGCTAGGCCTCTTCATATTTCTATCCCTGTACGAGATCTTTAGTGGTGTAATGGGTATATCGATATTGTGTGGTTACTTTTGCAGGATGTGAGACTTGGGTAGACTTATATATGGTTGATTTTGATGTTATTTTAGGTATAAATTGGTTAGCTCCTTATCATTCTATTTTAAAATATTGTGCCAAGACTATGACCTTAGCTACGTTGGGTATGTCAAGATTAGCTTGGAAGGGTATGCTTAATTCGAGTTCAAAGGGTGGTATATCTTTATTATTTGCTTATTGCATGATAGAGAGAGGACGTCTATCTTTTTGGCTTATATCCGTGATACTAGTGTCGCCTCACTACCTCCTATGAATTTTATTCTAGTTGTTCATGAGTTTACATATGTGTTTTCTACAGATTTTCTTGGTATACCTCCAGATCGTGATATTGATTTTTCCATTAATGTGAAGTCAAGGACCAAACCCATTTCTATTTCTCCCTATAAGATAACCTCGAATAAGTTAAAGGAGCAGTAGCAAGATTTGATGAATAAAGGATTTATTAGACCTTGTGTATCTCCTTGGGGTGAACCTATCTTGTTTGTGAAGAAGAAGAATGGTTCGATGGATATGTGTATTGATTATAGGAATTTGAATAAAGTGTGATTATGAGCACGTATTCTCTTACTTGAATTGATGATTTATTTAACCATCTTTAGGGTGCTTCGGTGTGTTTCAAGATGGAATTGAATTCGGGTATCACCAGTTGAAGATTAGAGCTTTGGATTCTCCCAAGACAACTTTTCTATCTCGATACAACCATTATGAGTCCTTGGTAATGTCTTTTGAATTGACCAATGCCCCAGTAGTATTCATGGAATTGATGAATCGGGTGTTTTAATCATATCTCATATTATTTATGAATGTATTTATAGAGGATTTATTGGTTTATTCCATGAGTGAGACAGACCATGTGAAACATTTAAGGTTTGTACTTCCGAGGTTGCGTGAAGAGAAGTTGTATACTAAGTTTTCCAAATATGAGTTTTGGTTGGATTCTATCTCTTTCTTAAGTCATGTGATGACCAAGAATGGTATTATGGTTGATCCGGCTAAGATAACGACAATTCATGATTGGGATAGACCTACTTCTCCTATTGAGATTTGGTGTTTTGTTGGTTTGGTGGGGGTATTATCGGAATTTTGTAGAGGTTTATCATATATTGTGGCTCCTTTGATTTAGTTGACTTAGAAAAAGATAATATTTTAGCAGTCATATGCTTGTAAGAAGAGCTTCCAAAAGCTCAACGAGTTGTTTATTTTAGCTCCTATCTTGAATTTATCCAAGAAGGTTGTGGGTTTTATCGTGTTTTGTAATGTGTATGGTATTTCTTTGGGTGCTACATTAATGCATATGGTAAGGTGATTGATTATGCCTCTCGTCAGGTAGACCCTCATGACAGGAATATGCAACCCATGATTTGGAGTTGACGATTGATCTTGGGTGTATTGATATGCCTAAGTACCATAATTTACCCATCCATTAGCTATGTTTTTAGAAAAAAGTGCCTGGATTCATATGTTTTTATTTTGCTTTTGATGTAAATGAGATAACCTACATGGTTAGTACAATTTCAGGAGTAAAAGAGGCAGATGAAGACATAAAGGGACTATGGAATGCAAATAGCATAAGACACAATAAAATTAGCATATTGGAGGCAGTGTTGGCGTTAAAAAAATATAACTGAGGCTATTTATCCAATAAATTAAGTCTAGGGACTGGGGGTGTAATTAAGTAGACTATTAAAAATACCCCAAGCTGAGTTTAAATGATCATTCTGTAATTCTGAAAGGGAGAAGTGACAGCTAAGACATTTTTGGGAGAAGGGTTCATCTTGTAATCTGCAAACAACACCAAAACATCTTTTGAATTTGGTAGGATTAGTTTAATTGATTTGATGTTCTCTTTATTCATGAGTGGCTAAACTCTTTAGTTAGGGTTATGGGATCTTTGTAATTTACAACCTACACTATGGGTTTCTACAATTGTTTCTTATATCCTATTCTCTTAAATTATAATGAATTCTCATCGTTTTAAAAATTGAGAGTGTGCCTTAAAACACAACTTGCTTGAATAGAGAAGTTGTTGTTGGGAAAAGAGACTAGTGACAAGGAGTTAGAGTTTTCAACCTCTAGATTAGAAGTTAATGCCTTAATCGGATTAACGACTTGAGGATCGTGTATAATTACTTTAAACACTTTTGGTTTGAGAGAACTAAAGTGAATCTTTCCTTGAAGGTTGAAAAATGCATGGATTGAACTTTTAAATACGTTTCTCTATAAGTACAATATATGTCTGAATTCATCAAATCCATAGTTGGAAAGTATTGAAATAACAAGGTGAACATAACCCTAGTTTGCTATTTCTCTGTATTCAAATACTAGAAGACGTGTCTCGTTGTTTTTGAACTGAAATTATTAATTCGTTATTTGAATCAAACCCCCTTTTATTTTGCGAAAACAGATTATTAAAAGACAAATAATCTGCATACGACTTAATTAGCACCTTATTCTCTGTGGGATTTAACCCCAACCTTGTTGGGTTATATATTTGACAATAACCGCTTATGCTCTTGTAAGAGAGGTGTAATTGGGCGTATCAAATTTTGGCACCATTGCCGGGGAATACAATTTTCAATTAAGTATATGTGTATTAACTGACTCTTAGTCAAGTTTACTAATTTTACTTTTTTTTGTTATTTTTTATATTTGTAGGTTATCTATTGTGCATGTCACAAACCCGAAGATTATGAGGGTCACTATTACCTTTCAACCCAGAAACTCAAGGAATTGTGAGCACGACTGAATAATAAGAGGCTGCAAGACTAGCTGCTTTGGCGAATGCATAAGTTAATCGATAGAATTCTGGATTACCCGGGCATGTACCCAATAATGATGAGGACTTAGTTGATGATGAGTTGGTTGATCCTTTGAACAGGCGACATATTGAAAATATTGTACTAGCAAATCAGAATCGACAAGCAAGAGGTATAATGTACTAACAGCGTACAATGCAATTTGATCTAGATGATAATGGCAACACTGATTTGGATAGAGCTGGTGCTACAGGAGAAATCATGCCACCACCATTGTCTCCTGGGTAAATTTAGTATCATGAGCACGATGATCCAACTGCTCAACTTGACGGTGCTATTTGGTGGATTACCTAGGGATGATCTGAATCTGCATTTGGTGAATTTCATCAATATTTGTAAGTCATTTGATAATCCTGGAGTGGGACAAAATGCCATTTGTCTGAGACTGTTTCCATTGTCTCTATCTGGGGAGTCAACTTAATGGTTGAATGAGCTGCAACCTGATTCTATAACAAACTGGAAGCAACTGAAAGGAGCTTTCCTTGAAAGGTTCTTTCCGCCTTCCAGGATGTTACAGTTGATGGATGAAATCAACAATTTTAGGAAAATTCCTAATGAGGCTCTACATGAAACATAGATGAGGTTTAAAAATAAGTTGACGCAGTGCACAAAACACAAGCTGATTGATGGGAAATTGATGGAAACATTCTATAGGGCTTTGAATTTAATTACAAATCCAACAGTAGATAATGCTGTAGGAGGAGCTTTCATAGATCTTACTTTTACTAAGACAAGTAGAGCTTGGAATAATAGGGATTTTTAGGTATCAATCAATACTTATTCAAGTGGCAGCAGATCAACACTGGAGAGAAGAAGAACATGACCAAGATATGGATCACTCAAAGACACAGATGGATTTGCTCACAAAGCACTAGCTCTCAAAAAATGTAGAGAAGGTTAAAACTGTGGGTTCACATAGTAGGGGAGATGAGTCTGAGGAGGAGGCAAACTATTTGAATATCCAGGGGGTTTTTGGGCTGGTAGCCAAGGAAATCAAGGTCGGACTTATTATTATAAAGTTGGTTATAGATATCACGACCAAGGAAGCTAGAATAATAATAATGATATGAGTGGATTATATGTACCAGCCTGGAGTTGTGACAATGCTGCAAATAATTCTAGGAAGATCTTGATAAAGGATATAATGACCAAATTTTTAAAAGCAGTAGAGTCAAGAGATGCTGGAGTTAGGGAAATGAAGAGTGGCTTGTCGACAATGAGTCAATTAGTTGACTCACATTCCACATCAATTAAGCAGCTAAAACAACATATGAATCAATTATCAGCAACATTCATTCCAAAAAAAAGTGGGACTCTACCAAGTGACACAGTTTAGAACCTGAGAAATAATGGTTCGTGCATGGCTATTACCACTGGGAGTGGTAAGGTATTACCTGGTCCATGTCTAGGAGCACCTTCTTATCTTGATTATGTAGAGTCTGAAGAGGAGGTACATGATGAATATCTAGTAGAGTCTGAGAAGCTGAAAAATTTAAAATAGAAAAGTGTAGAGTCAGAACAATCATTTAAGTCAAATTAGGTTAATGATGTAAAGCAAAGAAAAAAAAGGAGGTAGAGACTACTCCAGCGAGAATACCAAAGGTACCACCTCCATTTCTACATAGAAAGAAGAAGAAAATAGATGAGGGTAAGTTTAGCAAACTCATGGATGTACTGAAGTAGTTGACGATGTATATGCCTTTAGTTGAGGCTTTAGAGAAAATGCCGGGATATACTAAATTTATAAAAGACGTCGTGACGAAGAAAAGGACATTCAGTTACAAACCAGTGGATAACCTTTATCATTGTAGCACTATTGCTACTAGATCACTATCGAAGCAAGCTGATCCGGGAGCTTTCACTATCCCATGTACAATTGGAGCATTTCGCTATGCTAAAGTGCTTTGTGATATTGGAGAAAGAATCAACCTTATTCCATTAGCAATCTTAAAAAAGTTATGTTTAGGAACTCCTAAGCCAACTACTGTGGGATTATTGATGGCAGATCGGTCGGTGAAGAGATCGGTAGGGATTTTATATGATGTACTTGTGAAGATGCCCAACTTTATATTCCCTGCAAACTTCATAATTCTTTATGTCGAAGTAGAATTTAAAGTACCCACAAATTTGGGTAGGCCATTTTTAGCAATTGGGAGAGTGTTAGTTGATCTGGAGCTGAATGAGTTGAAATTTAGGCTCAATGATAATAAAGTGAGTTTTGACATTTGTCAACCAATGAAACAACCAAGGAAAATGAGAATAATCTCAGTTATTAATGTTGATTATGAAGATGATCTAGTTGTGCCAGTCGAGTAAAGGTTTGATGTGGAAACCTTTGTTGCAGTCTTGATGAATTTTGACAATGAAGGAATTATTGAGTACGATGAGACTGTATGTGCTTTGACTGGGATGGGGTCGTATTCATATACCCCTAAGAATTTGGATTTGGACTTAAAAAATTATCCAACACCACCTACCAAACCTTCTATTAAAGAGCCACCAGTGTTGGAACTGAAGGATCTACCGGGCCATCTGCGGTATGTGTTTCTAGGTGAGGGAAACTCTTTACCAATTTTTATGACAACCGATTTGGTGGAGTATCAAGTTGAGGCTCTTAGTTCTGTATTGAGGCATTATAAGTGAGACATTGGGTGAAGGATTGCCGATATCATAGGTATTCCACTTGGCATCTGTATTGAAATAACAAGGTGAACATAACTTTAGTTTGCTATTTCTATGCATTCAAATACTACAAGACGTGTCTCATTATTTTCAAACTGAAACTATTAATTTGTTATTTGAATCAAACCCCCTTTTATATCGTGGAAACAAATGATTAAAAGTTAAATAATCAACATATGACTAAATTAGCACCTTATTCCCTATGGGATTTGACCCCAACCTAGTTGGGTTATATATTTAACAATAACTACTTACGCTCTTATAAGAGAGGTGTATTTGGGTATATTAGTGGTCATAGTATTTGTGTTGAATTTGTGGCATCATTACTTTGGAGATCCTTGGGAGATTTTCTCGGACCATCATAACATTCAGTAATTCTTCAGATAGCGGGATCTTAATATGAGGCAGTCGCGTTGGCTTGAGTTTCTTAAAGAATCACTATCTTGTGTTATTCGGGCAAGGCTAATGTGGTTCTAGATACCTTGAGCTAAAAGTCGACTAGTATGGGGAGTTTATCTTATCTCTTGACCCAGGAGTGGCCTTTAGAATTAGAGGTTCAATCTCTAGCTAACCAGATGGTTAGGCTTGATATTTCGACACTCGAGCATGTGTTTGCCTTTGTTGAAGCTAGTTCTTCCTCAGATTCGAGCTCACTAGTTTGACCAAGAACTTTAAATATCAAGATAAGAAAGTTTTCTTCTGAGAACATCTCCACTCCTTTTACATGGGTAACCAGCCTATTGCTTTAAAAACAAAAGGACATCTCAACATAAATCTCCATAACCTCAATTGTATGTAAATCAGGAGAGGTTGATCAAATAGAAATAACTACTTTAGAAACTTTATTATTGCCACAAAGTCTACCAAGATGGGTAATTATGCAATATCCAGATCAACTATAGTTCATGGACAACCTATAGTTCTTCCCATGTCAATTCCTTAACTTGTACATTCAATCATAGACCCTTGTATGAGTAGCTAGACCCTCAAACTCAGCCTTTTATTTTATTTTCTTCATCTGTGGAGCCACCTCATACGAACTTGGTGCATTAACACCCCTTATCCATTTAGAGCATATCGTAGTTTTTTTCACATTCACCTAAGGAACACTTTTTTATGTCTTTTGGCCATACTTGCTGCCACATCATTAACCACTTTCAAATTTTCTTCTTGTTCATCAATATTTAACTCAGTTAATGGTATGGTTCCATTTTTTACTTTTTCTTCTTGTCATTCTCCTTTTCCTTACTAAGAAAGCCTAATTGGATTTCAAAGCATCATTCATTTAAGGAAACCAATTGTTCACTTACAACCAAGATGTTTAATGAAGTTCCTTTCTCAAAGGCATCCCTTTCTTGCACATGTTTTCAATAATTGTTCAACACAAGACATCCTCAACACTTACATCCAGATTGGTACCATGTCCCTTGATCATGTCCATAATTTAGAATGGGATTTCTCTTTTAGAAATAGTCGAAACACTTTCATGTTCTTTCATATAAGTGATGTTATAGGGTGGCTTGCTAAAGACCTTAGTTCTAATGACCAAATCTAATGCACTAATGGTTTTATAAGAGGGATCGATGAATTTAGGAAGAGTGAGGTAATGAATAGATGAAGGAATGGTTGGTACACTTAAAGGGTTTGAGGAAACAAAGGAGAGAACTGTATAAATTACGTAGCAACACTAGTCACATTTCAAAATTTCAAAAGTGTAAGACTGACTGACATTTTAAGGGACCAGGTCCCTCAATGAGCATTTAGTTCTTGCTTTGTGTTTGGTATGCCCTTACTTTCCTTTTGTCATTTCCCTATTTATCATGCATGTACACAACTATAAGGGTATGAGATCGAGTTAGACAAAGCTAATGTGCACTCACCTCAAATAGCATGTGCCCTATTGTTGTAGATTTTGTGTCTGGTTGGTTAAGGATATAAATAATTCTTATTTTGCTTGATGTAGGACCTAGTTTGACCCATTTCTCATAAGAGTCACAAGTATGGTTGTAATAAACTTTAGCTTTTCAAGGACCAGGTTCTTTGAAACCAAATTCTACAGGAGAGACGTGTTGGTATGTCCTACGTTCCTAAGCCTCAAATCAGCATCACCATTTGAACCACTTTATATTCTTTGGCACATATCTAAGGCTCATTTTAGCAATTGCACTTCAACCTATTTACATTGTACATATTTTTTAATTTCATGACCAAGGGTGTTGTCAATCCTTCTATCACGACTGAAGACTACCCCCTAGTCGTAACATAGTGCTTAGAACCACAAGTGATCCCAAGCTAACCCATGTATAGGCATAATGATTAAGCAACTGATTAAAATATGTAAATAAGCAAAATTTGTTAAGAGAAAACATAATCATGATATAAGTTGTTTCAATACATTATTACTCAAAGCTTTCAACACTGTAGTCTGAAAAAAGAGGAACGTAAACTATGTACAATGACTCTGACTGTCCATCTATGAAGCCTCTACTAATTCTGACTACAAGTAGTTGGGACATGATCCCAACTAACACTAATCAATATATATGAATAAAAAAATACAAGAACTGGAACTGACTTGAGTCCTCAAAATAAGAGAACTCATCACTTGTTGGCTGAATGTTGTGATCTACCTAACTATGATCCTGAGAGTAAGCACCTGAATCTATATCACATGAAAAATGTAGGAAAAAGAGGTATGAGATCAGTACTTTGGAATATACTGAGTATGTGGGATATGAACTAGTCATGAAAATACTCAACACATGCTTTGAAATGGAGGACATTAGCCATTTGGTGAAATATGTATTTAAAACATGTCTATACGTAAAAGCAGCAAGGTGCAGTAAAATTTCTAAATTATGAGCTAAAATATTTTTGTAAACTGGGAATCGATAAAAGCATGACTATTATATTTAATCTCAAGTTAAGTCTGAATATACTGTAAAACTATATTGAGGATCTTGTTTGAATAGTGGGTCTGAAACTGTGGGATGTGAACTGATGCAATGACCAAGTATAAACATGTACTGAATGAAAACTGAATAACTGAGTACAAGGTCATACATAATCTGAAAACTAAACATAATCATAAACATAAACTGAGGAATGTGGGAGCTAATCATAATCGACATACCCTAATCTGAGCAAATCAGGTTACAACCTATTACCCCAGTTTAATGGGTGCTAGTACCTTTTCAAGGGTACCAATGCGGAATGGCATGGATCCACTAAATTGAGGTACTAAAGGACTAGGATGTCATACCTCAACTGATGGGTGACCCCTCATAACCTACGATGGCAACATAGTTCTAGAACTTAGCGACTACTAGTAAAGGTCTCAATGCTAAACTGATGGGTGAGTCTTCATCTCTGCGTTCACTCGGTGCTACGTACTACTCCCAATAGAATAACACTAAAATTCATATTGTCCATTATAAATATATTCTGGAAATATCAATAATGAATAATCTGAAGTGCTCAAGACATGTATATTGATATATGCATGATTCCCTAGGTATTGGGTATTCACAACCCACCAGCTCTGACTAATGCAATTTGAACATGAGGATATTAAAGGATGATCATAATATGGAATTGCATAACTTAAGTCCAAAATTATGAATTTACCAAGATATCGAGGTTTCATAATTCTAAATATGCAATAGTACTAATTTTCTTCGAAAAATATGGTATGTCAACTAATATGGATTGAAATCTGCAAAATCATGTTAAATAGTGCTTAATAGTCTTGAAATTCATAAATATCAAATAGCTTGATCATATGCTTGAACTCTTAACCAATATTATGTAAAACATGCTTGTATTTGAGAATAGCATGAATGGTATAGTATGGGCCTAAGAAACCATGAATAACCATTAAGACATGCTTATGAGTGACAAATATATCATAGGAAAATGAATTTAAGTTTGGAGTAACAATTTGGGTAAAGCCCTAGTTTATGAAGATCATAAAATTCATGAACAATTTGGATGAATTTAGAGTAATTCATGTGATATGATGAGAATGAAGGATTTAGAGTTGTTCAGGCTTTATATTCAACCATATAATAGCTTAAAAGACATAGTTTTGGTGTTAAAAGAGTGGAAAAAGTCCAAAAATCTCCTTAAAACCCATCTCGAAAACTCTTGAAAGCAGTCCCAATGACTTAGGCCACGACTCGTAGGGTATGGCCATGAGTCGTGGCTTGAGTTGTGGCCAGGAAACAAAATTTGTCCCCTACTTCCATTGTAACAACTCCCTCCCAATGACCCGTTATGTCTGACAACGAGTCATTATCACTGGGCAGATTTGACAGTGCTTTAGTAATTTGGCCATAACTTTTCACTGTGATATCGGATGAAGGAGAAATTGGTAGAGTTGGAAAGATAATTCAATTATTTATCTGTTTGAGGATCTTGAGTGGAAAAATTCCTAGTAGACCAAAAGTTATGCTCAACTAAAACTTACTATAGTTATAATCTTCACAAAAATTTAATTGCTAAGGGATGTTTTGACTTGTCTATAAGCTAAGAGATATTTAAGGCCTTAATATATGTCTAAGTCATTTATCAAACTACCAAAACATGAGGCTTGATGTTGTATTAACTTGAAGCATGATTCTAATATTGGCTTAGATTTTTGGTGGGTTACACCTTTCGTCAAGACTATGTCCTTTCTTTCTATTTCTAAAGGAGACACTTCTCCCTTAAATTACCTTGAGTAAGAGAAAATCTTTTGTTCTTTTATTCAAATGTCTTGATCAGCCACTATATATTAATATGTTTTGTCCGCTTTCTCTCATTCCTTCTTTCTTGGTATTTCAGGTGTTAGATTTGAGAACCCATTTAAACTTGGGTTACGAAAGAGAGGATAGAGGAAGAATCAAACTTCTCTTTATCCAAGATGGAAACTTGATCCTTTTAGACTGAGGGTCGAGGTTCTTTAAGTTCTCTTTTGTCTCATGTGTTTCCTATACTTCTTAGCATCAAATACTCTAGCAGGACATAGAGTTGTTCTTCTAGATAAGGAAACAGGTTCCCTTGTGTCTCAACATATTTTTGACGATTTTTCTTAGTTGATATTCTAGTGTTTGACCCTATTTTAGCAAGATAATCAAGGATTTCTGAAGAGGTTGTCCAGCAAAGTGATATTTCAAGGTCACCTTTTATTCGAACTAGGTCCTTCGCAAGTTCTCCATCCTTCTCTAATAAGGTTGTGAGATTCAATTTTGATTCAAGTTCAAATTGAAGGCCACATCCATTTACCTTCCCTTTATGACCAGTTTGAGACACAACCTTTAATTTCTAATTCAAAAAGTTATTTTCATAGGATAAGAGATTGACTTTTTCTTCTAGATAAAAAAAATTATTTGACCAGTTAAAATTTTCTGCTTCAATATCAACAACAAGTTCATTAATCATTTGCTGAGTCAAATCAACAACTTTCTTCTTGATATCAACATTTCCATCTTTGAACTGAGTATTTTCTGTAAGGAGAGAGTCTGAGGCACCTAATGCATTATTTATTCCCTACTAAGCTTGTGCCAATTGAGTCTTCAAAACTAAAATTTTAGAGTCCTTTTCTGATATTAGGGTTGATATCTGCTCTATTTGAATATTTCTCCCTTCCTGGGAAGTAATAATACTTGACATCGTAGAACCAAATAGAGACTTTATTTCTTTAATCAGACTATGATATTCATTAATTAAGACACTTGCAAGAGATCACATATCCTTATTTAGAGTAATCTTCTAGGTTCTGTTGGATATCAAAAAGACTCTTCTCATATTCAACTTCATCATCTGAGGTAGCCATGAGAGCAAATAGAGAAATAAAAGTTGAAGATTCATCCTAAATCATCATGTAACACCCCAAGAGTACACCCTAGGTACCACACGATGCTTACAACCCCAAAGGACCACAAGCTAACCCATGGCTGGTATCTGCTGTGAGCATTGTATAATAATCATGAAATAAATGTGGAATTTGGATGAATTGCCATAAGGTTCAAAATCTAAATATTGATAAAGTGTAACAACTAAAATAACAATCTGTAAAACTGAATACTGTTTGACAACTTGTCTGAAAAGCCTCTATCTGAAACTGTCTGAAAGTGGAGTTGATGGGACAATCCACCAACTAACTCCCTCTACTAAAATACTGAGTCTACTGAAATACTCAAATAAAGCATATACTTGATAGATGAGAACTAACTTCTAAATCTATTGTTGGCTAAATCTGAATCTATCTATGCACGATCGGGAACCAGAGCATCCGAACCTATGATATAAGACATCATAGCATAAGAGAAAGTATGTGTCAGTACGTGGAATATACTGGTATGCTAGATGAGGTAAGGCTGAATGAAAGGGTTCATATGCATGAATAATACTTACTGAATAATATAGAGTAACTGAACATAAGAGTACATGAAAACTGAAACTACTGAGTATTCGTATGTACGTGAATGTATATTGTAACTGAGCTATTCTGAAGCTAAGTACTGAATTCTGATAACTGAGTTACTGATACTGATTGACTATATCCAACAGTCCTAATTCTATAAAACTGAACTGAATTCTATACTAAGACTAAAACTAAAACTGTGGGAGGTAATTATCTAACAGACATGCCCCTTTCTAATCTAATTAGGGTCTAACTTGTAAACCCAGCTGGAAGGGTGCTAATACCACGACACAGGTACTAACAACTATTGAAGAGTCAGTCCTAATATAGCGGGTGACCCCTGAGATCAGTCCTAAACTAGCGGGTGATCCCTGAGTATGTCAGTCCTATCTAATGGGTAATATCTCATAACCTACGCTGGCTACGTAGTTCTGGAACTTATGGATTGCTTCTAGGGACCCAGTCCTAACTAACGGGTGTCCCTCCATTCCTAGGCTTGCTCGGTGCTGAATCCTACTCCCAACTAAAAGACACTGAACTGAGTATACTGAACTAGACTGGACTGATACTGAGATTACTGAGTTTTACTAAGTTCTGTAACTGAATGAGTTCTACTGAGTTCTGTAATGGATTAAGAGTACTAATGATCATGACATGGCTTATACTATTCTGTAACTGACCTGGCTCTAGATAAACAACTAAATTGTTGGGTATTAAATAACCCCAGGACCTGATAGCTTGAAGAGTAAAGCAACACATAACTTTGAATAACATATAAATGTTCACTTGGTCATAATTCATTCATAGAGACATTTCATCAAACACTTGTAATGCATTAACTTGTACATGAATGGAAAACACATTTTAGCATGCTATAATGGCATTGTTTCATTCTCATAGACAATTTATCAAACACATGAAAAACATAATTGGTACATTAAATCAAAAACACTTAGGGTTGATATGATTACAACAATCAACTTGATCATTGAAGGGCTTATCATAATATCATGTAGTTCAACACATATTAGGATCAATTCTTAGAACTTGTAATCTAGATCATGGAATAAAATCAAAATAACATCATAGACACCTTAATCACTTTTTAAATTCATGGGTTTATCAAGATAATCAAATATTCTTCACACTTGATATTCAATTTTAGGATAAACATGCACTTAAATCATGGATTGAGACCCAACTAATATCATGAACATGGATTCAATCTATTTCAAACATAGAAATCATAAATACACAATCTTTGTACTTTGAAAAAGGATTCTTGGACTTCATGGATGGAAGGGACCCATGAATGAACATCTAACATACCTTAATTTGTGAGTTTCTTGGAGTTCTTGGAGATATTCTTGGGATTGACCTTGCTTTCCTGAACTAGGGGTTTTGCCTCTTGAGAGAGAATGATTTTGTTCTTGAGAGAAAGTGAGGAAAAGTGATATAATAGGGTATTTAGGGCATAATTTCGTGTTTAAAGGCTTATCCGAGTCATGGGAAAAGTCTAAGTTGCCCTTGGGATTTAAAATCCCATAATTGGAATGCAGATTAAAGAATCACCACGACGCGGTGACTGGGTCATTGCTATATCTACTGCAACGCAGTGGAATCGTGGTGACTCACTAGTTTGTGACAATTGTCAATTTGAGCCTCACTGCAACATAGGGCAATCACAGTGAGCTACTGGAATTTGACAAATGTAAAAATGGCCTTCAGCGCGACACGATGGAGGGCTCATCCCGATACTCACCGTGACATGGCCTAATCACGGTGAGCCACTGTTTTTAGATAAACTTGTCCTACTATTTAGATGAACTTTTCTAAGTTGGGGACCCCTTATCAAGCTTTAACGGACTGAGCTAAGCTTAGGATTTTGTAGGGCCTTATAATATCTCCCCTTGGGAACATTCTTCCACTAATGAGACTGATTAAGATGGGAGAATAATAAATTGAGAGTACATACTGGACATGCACAACTGAAGCATGACTGCATGACTGAAACTGCTGATATCCTGAGTTTTCCATACTGAACGTCCATATCTGAATACATGAATACATGACTGAAGCTACTTGATAAGTTAGGTTTGTATACTGAACATGCATATCTGATGTATGAGTACATGACTGAAAATGATTCATGAATGCATGACTGAATATGCAACGGTAACTAATACCAAGTTTATAATTATATCTTGATCATGGAACTGGGTAAAGCTAAGAAAGATTGTTCTCCTAAGATGAGAGTACTGATGAACCTGAGATCATTTACTGAACTTGAATGTATGGGAATGTGAGAGCATAACTGAGTATGAAACATGATCGTGGACTGAATATCATGAACTAAACTGATTCCTTGAATACATGCCATGACATGAGAATGATCATACGGATGATATTGGAACGAGAAAGTCAACTTAAGGGTACTCATTCCTCCTAACTGGATCTTTCTATGTGAAGAGAAACTGAAAGGTTTAGGACATAAGAGCTCAGGGGTTATAGTACATCTCCTCGTTGGGACACTATGTCCTTCGAGTAATGCTGACTTGGCTGAGATACTAAGGAAACGCTGAGACGATGCATGAGTCACGTACGAACTAAATCATGACTGAATATCTGGGATCTAAAACTAAGGCATGATTCATAAACTAGTCTAAACTCATAACTTCTAGGATGCTCAATCTTTGAATGGTCATATTCATAAAACTTTATATAGTACAACTAGATGGAAAGATGGGAAACGATACGAGCTTGCCCGCCTGACTACTAAACTAAACTGAATTCTTGGCTTTACGAACTATCTCATGCTGAAAACTTACACTTAACTGGAGCATTTCTTTGACACTTATCTATAAGGTTCTAATGACTTTAGGGAGTAAGTAACCTTGGTATGATCTGAATAACACATCTGAATAGGAAACCATAACATGGCTAGAATTTTGTAGTATGGGCACTAATAACCCTACCTACTGAGGTCTGAGCTAAACTAAATTCTCCCGATAAGTTCAAGTCTACTCAAATCTCTGAAATATATCTAGCCACATACACATCAACATGATATTCAAGCATATCTTCATGACTAAAGCGTCTTGTAAAACAAGCATGTAACAATCTTTTCTTAACTTTAAATATTTACTCTCTCCCATCTAAGCAACTTCTCATCACTACATCCTTTCATATGGAGAGTTCACCAAAAAGTTAAAACATGAGGACCTAAAACATGAATAGACACTATACTAAATATGACACTTAATTGAGGCCTGAGGAATAGAATATCAACTTCATGAATTTATCAAGAGGTCTAAACTGAGGCTGTATAAGGCACAATTTGAATTTAGCTGATCTTTAGGAGCATAGCTTAAGTCATGGGAACTAAGCATACTGTAAAGCATGACATGAGTATATAAGTCATAAGCTGCATGACCTGAGTTAGGAGTTTGTGCATTCATGGGACATGATTCGTGACACTGAGTGAATTGGAACTCCTTATACTAAGAACTGGAACCGTACATGATTTTTGTTAATATGTACGAACGTGAGCTATGATCATGGGGATGATATGTAAGGCATGAGTAGATATTATTATAGCTGAATTATAAAACTTTGTACTAAGGTAAAGATAGATTGGGCATCATCCCCTCCTACCTCTTTCCTATGCATACTGACATTACTATTAAAATCTGAAAATCGGTCTTGGTTACTGGTTCTACCATCTCCCCCTTGGCTTAAAGCCACTATTCTAATATTGTGAACCACTTAATCAACAAATATAAACTAAACTATCACCAATTTACTCTAGAGACTAGGGAGTCACTAAGGAGAGCTCTGCTAATATTTTGGATCTGACACCTAAGATGATGTCTATGTAGGGTTTACAAAGGAAGAGAAGCCTTAGAATCTAACTAAGCATAAATTGAAAGATGAAAGACTCAGAACATACCCGTAACTATATTAGGAGAACTTCCCTTGTCATGGTGAGACTGGAGTGCATAAAATCTATTCTAGCGTTGACCACTAGTGGTACTGTAAGTGGAACCCGGCTTATTCGGGCGACCAGAATGAGCTAAAGGACGACTGTGCTGACTTTATGGACCAGTCTTTGGACATTCTCAAACTCTGTTACCTAACTCGCCACATCCAAAAGACACATCACTGCCCACTCTACACACTCCTTTATGGTTCTTACCATATTCTTCGCAAAGCAGATTAGTATAAACACCCTTCCCACGACCTTATGACTTAGAGCCTGGTGCTCTATCTCGACTAATATTCTTAGACTTAGATACTGGTGCCTGGATTGAAAGCGGAATTGGTGCTGAGAATCTCTGATGGAACTGGGAGCGGTTACTACCCCTTGATCTTAGCGTAGAGTTATTTGTTCTAGCCCTCTTATTCTTCTTATGCTTCTCTCCCTCATTCTGCTGAGTGCAAGTGAAAAGCCTAGATAGGACAACAGTCTGAAAATTGTTCTAAGAAACTACTGAATAAGCAAAGGTAGTGAAAGTAGCTCTAAACTCTGCATGAGAGACATGCTCATCCTGGGGATCTGCCTGAATGGGCTAAGGTGCTGACTGATTTCATGTTCTCCCTCCGTTAGCCTTCTTAGGAGGCATGTTCTGGAAGCGAAAGGGAAAAATAGATTAGACTAAGAGTTTAATTTGAGCTCATGATCACTCACACAACATGAATATTGAAAGAAAGTAAACTTTTCCTAAAATATCTCATAGCCTCTTGTCCATAAGTGTGGCGCGCTACACACCCTTGCATAAGACTCTACTAGATGCGGCTTTCAGACTTCCTAGGAAACTGTTAAACCTTAGGCTTTGATACCAAGTTTGTAATGCCCCAAGAGTACACCTTGGGCCCCACACGGTGCTTACGACCCCGAAGGACCATAAGTTAACCCATGAATAATATCTGCTGTGAGCACTGTATAATAATTATAAAATAAATGCAAAATTTGGATGAATTGCCATAAGTTTCAAAATCTAAATACTGATAAAGTGTAACAACTAAAATAACAATCTATAAAACTAAATACTATCTGACAACTAGTCTGAAAAGCCTCTATCTAAAACTGTCTGAAAGTGGAGTTGATGGGACAATCCCCTAACTAACTCCCTCAACTGAAATACTTAGTCTACTAAAATACTAAAATAAAGAATATCCTCAATAGATGAGGACTTACTTCTAAATCTACTGTTGGCTGAATCTGAATCTTTCTATGCACGGTCGAGAATCGGAGCATCCAAACCTATGCTATAAGACATCATAGCGTAAGAGAAAGTATGTGTTAGTACATGGAATGCTATGGTATGCTAGATGAGGTAAGGCTGAATGGAAGGATTCATATGCATTAAAAATACTGACCGAATGATATAGAGTAACTGAACACGAGAGTACATAAAAACTAAAACTACTGTAACTACTGAGTATGCAATACTGTGCATGTACATGAATGCATACTGTAACTGAGCTTTTTTGAAGCTAAGTACTAAACTCTGATAACTGAGTTACTGATACTGATTGACTGTATCTAACAGTTCTAATTCTATAGAACTAAACTGAATTCTATACTAAGACTGAAATCAAAACTGTGGGAGGTAATCATCTAACCGAAATGCCCCTTTCTAATCTAATTGGGGCCAAACCTATAACCCCAGATGGAAGGATACTAATACCATGCCACGGGTACTAACAGCTGATGTGGAGTCAGTCCTAATCTAGCGGGTGACCCATGAGATCAGTCCTAAACTAGTGGGTGATCCCTGAGTATGTTAGTCCTATATAACAGGTGACATCTCATAACATACGCTTGCTACATAGTTTTGGAACTAAGGGATTGCTTCTAGGGACCCAGTCCTAACTAACGGGCAACTCCCATCCCTAGGCTCGCTCGATGCTGAATTCTACTCCTAATTAAAAGACACTGAATTAAGGATACTGAACTGGAATAGACTGATACTGAGATTACTGAGTTTTCCTAAGTTCTATAACTGACTTAATTCTACTAAGTTCTGTAACTGACACTGACTCTAGATAAACAGCTAAATTATCGAGTATTAAATACCCCCAGGACTCGATAGCATGAAGAGTAAAGCAAAGTATAACTTTGAATAACATATAAATGTTCACTTGGTCATAATTCATTCATAGAGACATTTCATCAAACACTTGTAATGCATTAACTTGTACATGAATGGAGAACACATATCAGCATGCTATAATGGCATTGTTTCATTCTCGTAAATAATTTATCAAACACATGGAAAGCATAATTGATACATTAAATCATAAACACTTAGGGTTGACATGATTATAACAATTAACTTGCTCATTGAAAGGCTTATTATGAATATCATGCAGTTCAACACATATTAGGATCAATTCTTAGAACTTGTAATCTAGATCATGGATTAAAATCAAATAACATCATAGACACCTTAATCACTTTGTAAATTCAAGGATTTATCAAGATAATCAAATATTCTTTATACATGCTATTCAATTTCAGGAAAAACTTGCACTTAAATCATGGATTGAGACCCAACTAATATCATAAACATGGATTCAATCTAATTCAAACATGAAAATTATAAATACACAATCTTTGTGCATATGGGTTTTTGGACCAATTTTGGATTATTGATCATGGTATACTTTAGCCAGTATCCCTGAGTTACATGCTAGCACTCAACTTGCTAACAGTCTATGGACATTGTATCCCCACGCGATGCAAGCACCGAAAATACTTCTACTTTTCCTGCACAGTGACTAGGTTATCATAGAATAGCTCAAGAGTCAAATTGAAGTGGTGAGCTTTCATACTTCGGAAGACCTCATTTCATGTTTTGTTTTCATATTTCCATAGATTATTTTTTTTGGCCTTTTTTGGATTTTGTTTGGGGCATGTTCCGACATAGATTGTCTTTGGTTTTGACAGAGGCTTTATGGATTATTGTGGACTGGGTATTGGTTGTTAACATCCTTTGACTTTGAATTACTATTTATTTCATCTTGTTATATGTTCAAAATTCATTTGCTAGCTAGTGTATTATGTTCAGCTTGCCTAGGCAAAGGGGGTGGTCTCTAGTCCTCGGTAAACTAGAGACATCCCTCACGGCCAGGCCCTAGTTTGGGTTGTGTCAAGTACTACCACAGCTAACTCTATCTCCCAAAACTACAATAGTTAACTCTAGCCCATAACTCAAATTTATAAGATAAGAGTGAAAATAAAATATGCACAAGCTTCTCAAAAGAGGAGTAGGTTTACAACGTTAGACAAAAATACAAAACCTCAACAACCCAGACTAAAACACATATTCAGTTGTAGAAAACTAGTCACTTGGTTATTGGAATTTTGTTTTGATGGAACTTTGTGGTGGTTTTACAAGAGGAATAAGAAACTTTAAGTATGCAAAAACTAGGTTTTACTTCCACATAATAATCTCTCTCTCTCTATATATATATATTTATATATGTGAAGAAAATGAGAGGGAAAACCTAGAAAGTTTCTCATGGGAGAATATTAAAAATCTATTGATCCTTTACTACTTTGTGCCAAATTTTCTGCAAAAAGTATAGTTTCTATTTGTATTGTTGACTTTCAAAAAGTTTAACATTCGATGGACCTAGTCCCTTATTGGTCTCTTAGGAATAAGATACCCCTAAGAGATAGTTCCTCTTGACAACTAGATTTTCCACAAAAATAGCTGCACACACTTATGCAGTATTGTCAGATACTAGTTGACCACGTACTCATACATCTTGGGCACCAGGTCCCTTCATACAGTTTGTCAATCATTAAGAATAAATATTTTATATGTCAGTTTAGTGCTTCCATGTTAGATATCACCTGATAAATTTGAACCAGAAGAAATCCCATTTAGAAGTTACCAGTTAACAAGGTTATGGGTACATATATAACATGAACCTGGTCCCTATGACATAAGATCTCTCTGAGAAGCAGGTTCTCACAGAGTTAACATATTCAATGCGAGGTCCCTCATGAGTTTTGGTAATCAATAAAACCATATGCACATCAGGGGATAAGAAAAAAGATGTGGTAAATTTTGTAGCTCTTTCTTGTGTAGTAAGTGGGTGAAGGCTAAACATAAGAGATCGGTTGGTTTGATTCAGATATTACCCATTCCTATGTGGAAGTGGGAGAATATCACTATAGACTTCGTGATCGGAGTACCTCGTACTTCTCGTGGTTCTGATAGTATTTAAATCACCGTGGATTAATTGCCCAAATCAACCCATTGCATCCCTATTCAAATCTCATCCAGTGTTGAGAATTTAGCCCGTATCTATGTTTCTGATATAGTTCGTCTTCATGGAGTACTCGTGTCTATTATTTCAGACAGAGGCTCAGTCTTCACTTTTACCTTCTTGTAGACCTCTTAAGAGGAGTTGGGTACTCGGATTAATATTAGCACAGTTTTTCACTTTGAGATTGATGGTCAGTTGGAGTGGACTATTCAAGTTTTGAAGGATATTATCCATACATGTATTATGGATTTTGGAGGTCAATGGGAGCAATATTTGGCCTTAGCAGAGTTTATTTATAATAATAACTACCATTCGAGTACTAAGATGGCCCCTTTTAAGGCATTGTATGGTAGGTGTTATTGATCTCTTATTGGTTGGTTTGAGACTCTTTAATGTTAGACTTGGTTCACGAGTCTTTGGATATAATTTGAGTGATTCATGATAGGCTTCGAGCGGCTTAGAGTAGGCAAAAGAGTTAAGAAGACCGTAGGATTCATGCCTTGAAATTTAGGGTTAATGATTGAGACTTTCTTCGTGTATTGACCATGAAGGGCGTGATGAGGTTTGGGAAGAGGAAAAAGCTCATCCCCAAGTATATTGGACCATTTGAGATTCTTTGATTAGTTAGACAGATTGCTTATGATTTGGCCTTACATCTAAACTTTTCAGTCTTCCATCTACTTTTTCATGTATCTATGCTCCAACTCTATACTATAGATGAGTATCATAAGCTTTATTGGTATTTCATTTATTTGGATGAGCGGTTGACCTTCGTTGAGGAACCAATGTCCATTAAAGCCAAGAATGTGATATGGTTGTGTTCTAAAGATATTCATGTGGTTAAGGTTTAGTGGAATCCTATTAAGTAGTCCACTTGGGAGGTAGATCCCGACATGCAAAGTAGTTACCCTCAACTTTTTACCAATTTAGGTATTTCTTTGCCTTTTAATTTGAGGACGAACTAGAGTTTTAGTGATGGATGTTGTAGTGACTTGAATCTATGAATCTTCCATTTCTATGTGTTTTGATCATATTTTTCTCCTCATAGTTGCTACATGTTTGTTTTGAGGTTTGGGGATGGTTGACATGATTCTCGATGTGATTGAAAGTTATTAGTGTGAGATTGTAACTTTTAGAGGCTTGAAAAGTCATATAGTTGACTCCGATCCACATTTATTATTCTGAGTGTTGGATGGCAAAATTGATTGTGCCGGTAGATCCAAAATGTTGAATTTGGGTTAGTAGCGGGGTTAGTTTGATTTTGAGGCTTTTATATCTCATTTCGACACTTCATTTGAAAAATACTAAAAAGGGGTCTCAAGGGATACTTTGTAAAACTAATCCTTTTTAAAAAATCCCACATCTCCATTGAGTCTAGAAACACAAAATTTAGCCTCATAACATGTATGGTTTACTTCTGTCGGATTCTGAGTGAATCTGGAGGATCCATTTAGAGAATTTAAAACTATGAAAAATCAGCTGGTGTATAGATGATATCTGGTGCATGAATCTTTTTTTATGAATGTGTTCCCCTGGTTGCAAACGTGGAGAAAAAAACCACCCTTTATCGAGATTGTAAGGTGGTGGTCGTAATTGCGAAGGGCAATGGAGTCCTTCTTTACGAATGCAATGAGGTTGTTAAGAATGTGAGGGTTTGATTCATCAGCCTTTGCGAGTGCGAAGCCTTGGCCACAAATGCGAAGGCCGAATTAATGGACAGTCAAACTTTGACCCTCGCAATTGCAAGATGGGTCTGCGATCGCGAGGTACAATTCACTGAACAGTATAAACACTTCATTTTTGGACCTTCAATCTTTGAGAAAGATAATTTTTAAGGGTTTCCATTTTGAATTTCTCTTGGGTAACTTCTAAACTCATACTCCCACTATTTTTCATTGATTATATCTTCAAAAATACCTTTAAGTCATGATTTCGAAATGAAAAATTGAGATTTTTATTGGTAAAGTTTAAAAAGAAATTTTCTTTGTTATGGACCTTATTTTTAACCCATTTTGTGTGGATTTTCTCCTATAGATTCCTATAACCTTGGAGAATGTGTGTTTAAAATAAAATTTTGATGTTACCCCTTTAATTTTCGAATGCATTTTTCAAACACGTTTTAGCTCTTGATCAATATGGGTATCATTAGTTTTCTTCTGACATTTAGAGGCTATATTTGAATATTGTAGTTGATTCTGAGGTCATTCGCAAAGGGAAGACTCCATATTTAAGCACTTTAGATAGGGATTTCATTATTTCTAGATAGGTTATGCCTTATGGCTTAACTTCTTTCAGATTGAGCTGGGTAATTAATGAATAAGTAAAGCATGCTATAGGTTGGGGGAAAATAACTATGAAACTTATATTTCAAGATTACTTTTATTGTTATGTGCCCGTGTGGAGACTTAAATCTGTTGTGGTTGGTTTGTGATATTTGATATTGTGTGTTGCCCATGAAGGGACTTCATTTGACACCATTGACCTTATATGTGCATTGAAATGCCTTTATTGTAGATATAATGTCTGTGTGGAGGCTTATTTTGTTAACATAGGCCTTATTTGAGAATTGATTATTTTTATCATGATAAAAGTACTCGAGTTAGAGGTTGATATGATATTAATGATGTCTTGCGCGCATATTTATTTCAATAGTTCTTAATTGAAGTTGATAATCATGAATTATGGATATATTGAGTCGATTTTCTAATCTCTATTATATATAGATATATGTATGTATATATATATGTATATACATATGTATATATATATGTATATGTATATATATACATATGTATATATATATATATGTATATGTATATATATATATATGTATAAGTGTATGTGCGTGTGTTGGATGGATTGGATATTATCAGATTGAGTTGAATGTGAGCATTATATCCTCATTCCATACATATACATTTATGAAATATTGGTACTATTGAGAAACACTATTTTGAATGAAAATGACTCTCTTTTGGAAAATCCTTAGCCGAGGTCATATGCCGGCAATGTTGGATTGAGATATGACTTAGAGTATACAAGTCGCAAACCCCCATGGGTCCTACCTGATAGCTGCAAGATCGGTGGGTGTATACAGAAAGCCATGTGATGGCTTTCATTATTCATTCTATCCACATTGTATTTAGTTTCACTTGCATGCGTATCTTGCTTGTTTCCCTTAGTTTTCATGACTTTTCCTTAGTTTAAGTGTATTTTTTATATATATTTATGTTGTTTCTGTTTTTGTGTATTTATATATTCGAACTGTTAGTGGAGACAGTGTGAGCTACCATTTGTGACTTTTTTCAGCTTGTTGGTGACGTGCTTATAGTATATTTACATACCTTATTTTCTTCTTTGGTCAGTTGGTGTATGATATCTACTGAGTGTAAATAGACCGTACTCACTCCTACTATGTCTTTTGGGTGCAGATTCTAGTATGAGCACTTTTCATCACAGATGATCTATGCTTATCTGAGATTATGATCGAGGTACTGGAATGCTCTAGGGATCAGAGTTGATTTTTAGACCTCCTCTTACCTTATTATGTTTGAGTCGACTTTCGAACCTCCTCTTACCTTATTATGTTCTTAGTTATTTTTGAAGATAGCTTTTTTGTATTTAGATGATATATCAGATGCTCTACATTTTACACCACTTTTTGAGATTTTTATATTATGTTATTTAGATTTTCATTCCATTTATGTCTTGTGTTGGTTTGACTTCATTTTTGAAGTCTTACCTTAGTTATTTTCGTATTTCCTTTATCATTTTGAGTGATCGTCTTACTTATCAAGATCGGACACAATAAGTGCCATTATGATCAAGTTTTTGAATCATGACAGACTTCTATCCTGCACATTCTCACCTCTGATTAAATTCTTAAAACATTTAAGAATTTTGCATTTCTGACCTTGACAGAAAGTCGATCAACGCATTAAAAATTTGTGCGTTTATTATTGTGTACAAAGGGTTGTAAACCCCTAGGTGGCTTGTCATATGTTTATCTCTATCTTCGTCAATGATATAGGGAAAAAATAAGAAAATGAAATATGTATTTGTGAAGACCCGATAAAGAAACTATAATAAAAAACTATTCAGAACTCCTTTATCTATATATAAAAGGGAGTTTTAGCCAATCCTATGTGGCATGTCTTAGAGGCCTTCAAACCTATTTATCTTTTTTGTGGGTTTTTTGGTCATTTTTTAATTTTAAAAGATTAAAAATTAAAAAAAATTGATAGTATGTCCTAATGTTTGAATTTTTTATTTAATCTATTTAATAAAAAACTATTCATAACTCAAACCTCTTTAATTTATACTCTTAATGTGTAACGCCCCGAATCTGGTACCCAGAACGCTACATGGAGCTCATGTCCCCGAAGGACCACAAGCTAACCCATGACTGATATTTGTACTCGAACACTGCATAATATACTGTATAAATGCATAAATAAAGGTTGTAAGGCCGTAAGGTTCAAAACTGAGACATAATATCTATTAAAATCTAACATCTAGGTGGGGTGTGAAATACCCAAAACAATTGAAATAATAGTCTGAACATGCTAGTTCGAAAGCCTCTAAACTGTCTGAATAAGGAGTTGATGGGACATGTCCCCAACTAACTCCAACTACTAAAATAAATTAATTAATAATATAATAAAGTAATGGTCATGTCCTCGAAGGATGAGGACTCACTGCTAACTCAGATTGCTGAGACTGGAATGCTACTGATGCTCTGGAACTCATGCTTCTAAACCTATGGTATAAAACACCATAGGGAAAATGCGTCAGTATGTTTGAACTATACTAACTGACTGGATAACATGAACGTGAGCATGCATGCATGAATACATAAGGACTATAACTGAGTTTATGATAACGTGATTACTGAATTTGAGTACTGATAACATGAGATACTGATAACTCTATAACTGAAATAACTACTACTGAGCGATTGTATCTGATAGTCTAGTTTCTGATAGAACTAGCTGATTCCGTTCTGTTCTGAGTTGACTGTATCTGATAGTCCTGAATTCTGTAGAACTATCTGAGTTCAATTACTGAGACTGAATAACTTATTTGACAGTCCTGATTTGTAATTGAAACTGTGGGAAGTAGTCATCTAACCGACATTTCCCAAATAAATCAATATAGCTGAGTTGGTGTCCAATTTGTAACCCCAATTGGAAGGGTATTAATACCGCGCCACTAGTAAGGACAAGCTGTGGGTAACCCTTATCTGAAAGTGTCCCCAAAATAGTATGGTGGGCCCCTCATCTGTCAGTGCTTATCCACCTCATCAACCCTTAGCTGACAGTGTTGATGTCTCAACCTATGCTGGCTACATAGTTCTGGAACGCAAGGATTGTTTCTAAGAATCACACCCTCACCTGATAGTGTGTGTTCCCATCCTTGGGTTCACTCGGTGCTAAATCCTACTCCCATCCGAATAGACACTGAACATGATTAGCTGAACTAGACTGAGTTAACTGAGTTCCATTGACAGACGGAATACTACTGAGATTACTGAATTTCTTAGTTTACTGAGTTTTCTTGAATCACATGACTAACTGAATTTCTATGAACATAGATCGACTGAGAGGATCTTGAAAACATGACACTAGCTTTAGGCACACAACTAAATTATCGGGTACAAGTACCCCTAGGACTCGCTCGATAGCATGAAACTGACAAAGCACGACTTTCTTGAATACATGACCAACATCACAATCCATAATACAATAAGTTGGAGATTTAACAAAGTAGAAGTTCTAAAGCACCACAAGGGCTACACATGTATCCATAATTCATTGACTAAGACATTTCATCAAAGATTTTACATGCATAAACTTGTACATGATTGTGGATTTCATATTATCATACTAGTATGACACTTTTCCTTCATATAGGCATTTAATAGAACACATGGGGAGCAGGTTTTGGTTATACAATCATCAACACATATGATAATCATGGATATATTGATCAATGTGTAAATTTAAGGGAGTTTATCATGATTAATATGCAAATCTTCATATACTAGGGTCAATCATTGGAATATGTAATTTAAAAGATGAATCAAAACCCCACAACATCAGGAACATGAATTTTAATTCAATTTAAATCATGAACATTCATACATACATAAATGTTGAATTTTGAAAAGATATTCTTGAGTTTCATGGGTGAAAGGGACCCATGAATCAACACATGACATACATGGGTTGAGAGTTTCTTGAAGTTCTTGGACTTGAAGAACTTGAATCTCTTAGTTTCTTGCAGAAGATTTGGATCTTGATTCTTGGGGATTATCTTTGAGAGAAAACCCTAATTTGATGTTGTAAATGGATAATGAACTTATGAGTTTATGTCTGATATCACTAGGTATAAAAAGGGGTGGTAAAAGACCAAAAATTCATTTTTAAAAATGATTTAAAATAGCTGAACGAAGTATGCGGCGGTGGGTGCGACAGTCCGTTGTTGGGTCGATGGTCCGCCGATCCTGACCGTCGCACCTGGGCAGAATAGGGGTTCACTGCCTCTCCTAGGATGGCTTGGGATATGGTCCGTTGCTAGCGCGATGGTCCATTGGCCTGAGCCATCGCCCTTAGGAAGAATATGGTCTCATTGCCTCCGCTGCGATGGTTTGGGCGATGGTCCGTCTCTAGCTCGACGGTCCATCTGCTCTCACCGTCGCACCTGGGCAGTTTTGACTGCTTTCTGTATTTCAGCCATAAATTTCTACCCCGATACCAAATTTGGAAGAAATTGGTATCGTTGGAAAGATAATTCAATTTCCCACTCAACAAAAAGTGAAAATCTAAAAAAAATTTCAACATGTACAAAAATGGATTCATCTTTCAAAGTAAGTTTCTAATATTCTTGGGACAATTTCAAGCTAGGTAGAAGTATGGGGTATTACAATATCTCCCCCTTGGGAACATTCATCCTCAAATGAGACTGATTGATATAGGAGAAAGGATAAGCTAGAGTATATACTAAACATAAACAACTGAAACGTAACATCATGATTGACATGACTGATAACTGAATATATCATACTGAACATGCATAGCTGATGCACGTGTTACTGACTCATGAATAGATGACTGAGTATTCTAAGGAACTAAGTTTCTCACAATGAGAATGCATATCTGATGCATAATTATATGACTAAACTAGTTCTTGAATACATGACTGAATATGCAATGGTATTTAATACCAAGTTTATAATGGAATTCTGAACATGAAATGGATACCAAGCTTGTAACTGAAATCTGAACATGAAACTGAAAAGTTTAAGGAGAACTATTACCTTGAGCTAGACTTGAGTTGGTGGAGGAGAGGTAAGGATACTTGGTTCGCATATCTTCTTGTTCTTCCCAAGTAGCTCTCTCAACGGACTGATTTTTCCAAAGAACATTGACTAGAAGGACTTCTTTGTTCCTCAGTCTACGAGTCTAATAGTCTAGGATTTCGACTGGAATATTTTCTAAGAGAGGTTGTTCTGAACATCAATGCTCTGAATAGGGACTACAACTGTTGGGTCACCTATGAACTTCTTGAGCAAAGATACATGGAAGACTGGATGAACTGAGGCTAGATCTGAAGGCAATTCGAGCTCATAATCTACCTTGCCGATGCGATTGAGAATTTTGAAGGGACCGATATATCGGGGACTGAGCTTTCCTTTCTTGCTGAATCTCTTCACTCCCTTCATGGGAGATATCTTTAGATATACATAATTACCAATATCGAACTCGAAATCCTTTCTGCGCACATCTGCATAAGACTTCTGGCAGCTCTGAGCAGGCCGGAGTCTTTCTTTGATCAACTGAACTTTTTCTAAGTCATCGAATACTAAGTTAGGCCCTATGACTGAGGCCTCACTAACTTCAAACCAACCGATTTGAGATCTACATCTCCTACCATAGAGAGCTTCGAATGAATCCATCTTAATAATGGAATGATAGATATTGTTGTATGCACACTTAATCAAAGGAGAGTGGTCATCCCAACTACCCTTGAAATCAATTGCACACACTCGTAGTATATCTTCTAAAGTCTTAATGGTCCTTTCTTCTTGACCATCTGTCAGAGAATGGAAGGCTGTGCAGAGATGAATTTGGGTACCAAGGCCCTTTTGGAACGCTTTCCAGAAATAAGAGGTGAACTGGACACCTCTGTCTGAGATAATAGATAATGGAACACCATGCAATCTGACCAACTCTCTAGTGTAGAGTTTGGCATAATCCTCAACCGAATAAGAGGTATGTAGTGGAAGAAAATGAGCTGATTTGGTCATCCTATCTACAATGACCCAAACTGAATCATGTTGGTGATGAGTATGAGGCAAACCCATCACGAAGTCCATTTTCACTTCTTCCCACTTCTAAGTAGGAATATTGAAATCCTACATGGACCCACTAGGCTTCTGATGCTCTATCTTAACTTGCCAATAAATAGAGAACTTAGCCACAAACTCTGTAACATCTCTCTTCATCCTACTCCGCCAATATATCTCCCGCAAGTTGCGGTACATATTTGTGGCCCCTGGATGAATCAAGTAGCGCGCACCATGCGCTTCTGCAATAATTCGCTGCCTTAAGTCGTCTACACCTAGAACACACAGACGACCCTGACAACACAATACACCATCTCCCCCTTGGGAGAAAACCACTACTTTCTGATCCTTGACTGAATCTTTTAACTTGACAAGTCTGGGATCTCTATCTTGTTTTTCTTTCACCTCAGAAACTAGAGATGATTCTGAACTACTCTGAATCCATATGTCACCCTCCTCTGAATCGACTAAGCAAATGCCTAGTCTGGAAAGCTGATGGATTTCCTGAGCTAACTTCTTCTTACTGACCTCAACATGAGCAACACAACCCATAGACAGTCAACTAAAAGTGTCGGCCACGACGTTGGCCTTTCCCGAATGATAAAGAACACTCATGTCGTAATTTTTCAAGATTTCTAACCATCTTCTCTGATGAATATTGAAATATTTCTGAGAAAAGACAAACTGAAGGCTCTTATGATCTGTGAACACATCTACATGAACCCCATATAGATAATGCCTCCAAATCTTTAAGAAAAAAACTACAGCTTCTAACTCAAGATCATGAGTAGGATAATTCTTCTCATAGGGTTTAAGATGTCTGGAGGTGTAGGCTATGACCTTACCATACTGCATGAGGACACAACCTAAACCTTCTCTGGATGCATCATAATACACTACGAATCCATCAGGACTATTTGGAAGAGCTAAGACTAGAGCTGAGGTGAGTCGAGTCTTCAACTCCTGAAAACTCATCTCGCAAGGATTTGACCACTGAAACTTGACTTTCTTCTGAATCAATCTGGACATAGGGGATGAAATAGAAGAAAATCCCTAAACAAACCATCTATAATAGCCAGCCAAATTCAAGAAACTCCTGATATCTGATGGAGAGACAGGTCTGGGCCAGTTTTTTATTACTTTGGTCTTCTGAGGATCTACTCTAATGCCATCACCAGAAATGATATGACCAAGGAATGCTACTTACCTTATCCAAAACTCGCACTTACTAAAATTGGCAAACAGCTGATGATCTCTGAGAGTCTAAAGTACGATTCTGAGATGGTCTGCATGATCACGCTCACTACGGGAATAAACAAGAATGTCATCTATGAAGACTATAATGAATATGTCCAAGTACTACTTGAACACATGGCTCATCAAGTCCATGAAAGCTGCTGGGGCATTGGTAAAACCAAAGGAAATGACTAGAAATTCAATGTGACCATACCGAGTAGGAAAAGCTGTTTTCAGAATGTCACATTCTCTGACTCTGAGCTGATGATAGCCTGATCTGAAATCTATCATAGAGAAATGACTGGAACTCTGAAGTTGGTCAAACAAGTCATCGATTCTGGGAAGTGGATACTTGTTCTTGACCATAACTTTGTTGAGCTGATGGTAGTCTACACACATTCTGAGAGAACCATTTTTTTTGTGCACGAATAAGACTAGTGCGCCCCACGGGAACACACTAGGCCAAATAAATCCCTAATCTAAGAGATTCTTCAAATGCTCCTTCAATTCTCTAAGTTCTGTTGGTGCCATTCTATATGGTGGAATAGATATAGGCTGAGTATTTGGAAGAAGATCAATGCCGAAGTCTATTTCCCTTTCGGGAGGAATTCCAGGAAGATCTTCAGGAAATACATCTGAATATTCATTCACGACTGAGACTGATTCGAGACTAGGAGTTTCAAAACTAGTGTCCTTAAATCGAACAAGATAATAGACACATCCTTTAGATATCATTTTCTTGCCCAAAGGTAGGAAATAAGCTGACCTCTGAAAGCTGAAGTACTACCCCTCCACTCTAGATGGGTTCATTCAAAAACTGAAATTGGACTATTTTTTTTTGTATTCGACTGTGGTGTAAAAAGAATGAAGCCAATCCATGCAAAGAATGACATAGAAATCAGTCATCTCTAATTTGACTAAGTCTGCTGAAGTGACTTTCTAAAATATCATAACTGGGCAGTCACTGTATACCCACCGGGATATGATGGTTTTACCCACTGGGGTAGAGACTGAAAAGGTTTCTACTAGAATTTTGGAATTGGTTTCAAAATTACCAGCTATATAGGGAGTAACAAAAGACAAAGAAGCTCCTGGATCTAGCAAAGCGTAAACGTACACATGAAAGATCTGTAACGTACCAGTAACCACATCAGGAGAATTTTCCTGATCTTGCCTGGACTGGAGAGCATAAAGTCGATTTGGGTGTTGCCCACTAGTAGCGCTGGAAGTGGCACCCTGCTGATTTGGATGACCGGACTGAGCTGAGGAATGGTTCTGCTGACCCTGATATCCTAACTAGGGACAATCTTCGAATCTGTGGCCTGGCTTTCCATATCCAAAATAGACATCACTACTAGCTCTGCAAGCACCCTTGTGGTTCTTACCACAAGTCTGACAAAGGGGATTAGTTCGGGCATTGCTGACACAGCCCTGAGACTTAGAGCCTGTCGCCCCATCTCTATTACCATCCCTGAACTTAGAAGTTGTAGCACTGGTTGAAAAAGGAGCTGGAACTCATGACCTAGGATGAAACTGAGAACGGTTTCCTCCTTCTGATTTGGGCTGAGCAAAGTTGAAACTACCTGTCCTTGCTCTCTTATTTTACTTCTCCCTCGTCTTAATTTTTTGCTCCTCTATCTACTGAGCATGGGTCATAAGCCTGGCTAAAGTAATGTCACTATTCAACATTGCAGACCTACACTCGTTGACCACACTATCATTCACCCCAGAGATAAACTTACTCATCTTGGCCCTGCTGTTTGTAACCATATGAGAGGCATATTTGGCTAATTGAGTAAAATTAAGCGAATACTCTTTCACCGTCGTGTTGCCCTGCCTGAGGTTGATAAATTAAAATACCATAGCCTCTCTCAGCTCTTAGGGAAAGAATTTATCTAAGAATGCGATGACGAATTCCTCCCACTCAATAGGCCCTGCATCATCTGGCCTTTCTGACTTCCACTATTTAAACTAAGTGTGAGCAACATCCTGTAACTACTATACAACTATCTCAGCGCTCTCACAAGAAGTAACCCCCATGATATCGGTAACTTTCTAAACCTGATCAATGAATTCCTAAGGGTCCTCATCTGACTTAGACCCGAAAAAGGATGGAGGATTTATTCGGGTAAAGTTTTGAATTTAGGCTACAGCTAAATTGGCCGCTGGGTTGGCTGGAATGAAAGTTGGTCGTTCATTTTGAGAAGCAACTAACTGAGAAAGAGTAGTGAATGTAGCTCTGAACTCTGCATGAGAAATATGTTTGCCCAAAGGATTTTTGGGCTAAGGAGTTGGTTGATTCCCATTTCTTCTTTTAGGAGGCATATTTTGTAGAAGAATGGGAGAAATGGATTAGACTGAGAAATTGACTTGAGATTATGCTCACTGGCATGACATGAATACTAAAAAAGGGAAACTGTTCCTAAAACATCTTATAGCCTCCTGCTCATAAATGTGGTGCGCAACACACCCATGCACAAGACCCTACTAGATACGGCTTTCAGACTTCCTAGGATAATATTGAACCTTAGGCTCTGATACCAAGTTTGTAATGCCCCAAATCTAGTACCCGGAATGCTACACAGTGCTCATGACCTCGAAGGACCACAAGCTAACCCATGACTGATATCTGTACCTGAACACTGCATAATATACTATATAAATATGGAAATAAAGGTTGTAAGGCCGTAAGGTTCAAAACTGAGACATAATATCTATTAAAATATAACATTTGGGTGGGGTGTGAAATACCCAAAACAATTGAAATAACTGTCTGAACATGCGAGTCCGAAAGCCTCTAAACTGTCTGAATAAGGAGTTGATGGGATATGTCCCCAACTAACTCTAACTACTGAAATAAATTAATTAATGAGATAATAAAGTAATGGTCATGCCCTCGAAGGATAAGGACTCACTGCTAACACTGAGTACTGAGACTGTAATGCTACTGATGCTCTGGAGCTCGTTCTTCGAAACCTATGGTATAAAACACCATAGCGTAAATGCGTCAGTACGTTTGAATGTACTAGAATACATGTGAGGTAGGATGAATGCAAGGGTTCACATGTATGAACTGTACTAACTGACTGAATAACATGAACGTGAGCATGCATGAATGAATACATAATGACAATAACTGAGTTCGTAATAATGTGATTACTGAATTTGAGTACTTATAACATAAGATACTGATAACTGTATAACTAAAATAACTACTACTGAGTGACTGTATTTGACAGTCTAGTTTCTGATGGAACTAGCTAAGTTCCGTTCTGTTATGAGTTGATTGTATGTGAAAGTCCTGAATTCTATAGAACTATTTGAGTTTTATTACTAAGACTGAATGACTGTGTTTGACAATCCTGATCTGTAACTGAAATGGTGGGAAGTAGTCATCTACCCGACATGCCCTAAATAAAATAATATTGTTGAGTTAGGGTCCAATCTGTAACCCCAATTGGAAGGGTGTCAATACCACGCCAGTGGTAAGGACAACCTGTGGGTGACCCTCATCTTATAGTGTCCCTAAAAGAGAATGGTGGGGCCCTCATATGATAGTGCTTATCTACCTTATCAACCCTTATCTGATAGTGTTGATGTCTCAACCTATGTTGGCTACATAGTTCAGGAACACAACGATTATTTCTAAGAATCACACCCTTACCTGAAGGTGTGTGTTCCCATCCTTAGGTTCACTCGGTGCTAAATCCTACTCCCATCTGAATAGACACTGAGCATGATTAACTAAACTGAGTTAACTGAGTTTCGTTGACTAATGGAATACTATTGAGATTATTGAATTTATGAGATTTCTGAGTTTACTGAGTTTTCCTGAGTCACATGAGTAACTGAATTTCTATGAACATGGATCGACTAAGAGTATCTTGAAAATATGACACTGACTCTAGTCACACGGCTAAATTATCGGGTACAAGTACCCCCAGGACTCGATAGCATGAAACTGACAAAGCATGACTTTCTTGAATACATAACCTACATCACAATCCATAATACAATAAGTTGGAGATTTCATGAAGTAGAAGTTCTAAAGCACCACAAGGGCTACACATGTATCCATAATTCACTGACTAAGACATTTCATCAAACATTTGACATGCATAAACTTGTACATGATTGGGGATTTCATATTATCATACTAGTATGACACCTTTCCTTCATATAGGCATTTAATTGAACACATGGGGAGCATGCTTTGGTTATACAATCATCAATATATCTGATAATCATGGATACATCGATCAACGTGTAAATTTAAGGGGATTTATCATGATTATTATGCAAATCTTCATATACTAGGGCCAATCATTGGAATATGTAATTTAAAACATGAATCAAAACCCCACAACATCATGAACATGAATTTTAATTCAATTTAAATCATGAACATTCATACAGACACAAATCTTGGATTTTAAAAAGAGATTCTTGAGCTTCATGGGTGAAAGAGACCCATGAATCAACACATGTCATACTTGGGTTGTGAGTTTCTTGAAGTTCTTGGACTTGAAGAACTTGAATCTCTTAGTTTCTTGAAGAAGATTTGGATCTTGTTTCTTGGGGATTATCTTTTAGAGAAAATCCTAATTTGATGTTGTAAATGGATAATGAACTTATGAGTCTATGTCTGATATTACTAGGTATAAAAAGGGGTGATAAAAGACCAAAAAGCCCTTTTTAAAAATGACTTAAAATAACTGAACGAAATATGCGACGGTCCATCTCTGGGTCAATGGTCCGTCGGTCCTGACCGTCGCACCTGGGCAGAATTGGAGTTCACTGCCTCTCCTACGATGGCTTGGGCGACGGTCCATCGCTAGCTCGATGGTCCATCAGCCTGAGTCATCTCCCTTAGGTAGAATGTAGTTTCACTTCCTCCGCTGCGACGACTTGGACGATGGTCCATCGCTAGCTCGACAGTCCATCGGCTCTCACCGTCGCACTTGGGCAGTTTTGACTGCTTTCTGTATTTCGGCCATAACTTTCTACCCCGATTCCGGATTTGGACGAAATTGATATCGTTGGAAAGATAATTCAATTTTCTACTTAAAAAAAAAGTGAAAATCTGAAAAAAATTCCACGTGTACAACAATGGATTCATCTTTCAAAGTAAGTTTTTACCATTCTTGGGACGATTTCAAGCTAGGTAGAAGTACGAGGTATTACATAATGATATTTATAACTCTCATTTTTTTAATCTTCATAACTCCCAAAATTTAATTTTTAAATTTATGATGCCTTATGAAATTCCTCCATTTTATCTATATAAATTCATGTTTTATGTCGTGAAAATTCTCATTCAAAGTTATTCTTTCTCTTCTTTGTCACTGTAGTCTCCTCTAAATTAGCTGAATTGTGAAACAAAACAATAATGCAATGACAAAAAAAAAAAATCTTTCTCAAAATCTTTCTTTTCATCTTTTATTGTATGATCACATTTAGTTTACAAGGTATTATGATACACCAAGAAGGTAAGAAAGAGTGATCAAGAAGTTTTGATAGAGTTAGATATAGTTTGAATTACTTCTTGCTCATTGATTATTCTTTTTGTATGTATAATTTCAATAAAAAAATTATAAATTTTAATGGAACATAGTGAGCATTTGAATATTCAAGAAAAGATGAAGGAAAACGAATCACGATTTTCCTATTTTTTATGTGAATTGTTCATTTTCTTTTTATTTTTAAAGTTATCTTAATTAAATAATATATGTTATTTGTATATAATGGTGTAAAAAAAATCTTTAATTGTTGATGAGTGTTTTATTTTTATTATTGATCGCTAAAAGTTAAAGATGAACTAATTTATTTTATAATATCATAATTTCTTTCTTTACATATATAATTTTTTTTTGTCAACTTTTTCCTTGCTTGAAATGTAGTTAATAATTATTTTTTTGTTCTTTTTTCACTTTGTGAATATAATACTTTCTATTATTTTATATTCACATAGGTGGATTTCATACTTGCATTCTATCAATCCATCTAAAGATCATGTTTTTTAACTAACAACATAACTTTCATGAGATATACAGTCATGATACTATTATATAGCAAAACAAACAAGCATCAACATGGGTATGATCATATCACCACAACCAACCAAGCTTTTGTATTTTAAAGATTGATTCTTGAACTCCACGGATGAAAAGAATCCGTGGATGAACACTACGCATACCTTGGAAGGGAGGTTCTTGATGATTGACGGAGGAATTTCCTTGAAATTTGATCTTCAAGCTTGATTGTGCAACCCTAGTTGTTTTTCTCCTATGGTGCTCTTGGATAATGAACTTTGAGATGTTAATAGGGTTGTAATGTGTTTAGAAGATATAAATTTCGTGAGGTTAGGTTTAGGGACATGTAAGGAGTGTTAAAAGACTTAACTACCCTCGAAATAACTCAAAAACTAAGTGTTTTCGTGGCTGAAATGATACATAGGCGCCGCATATGATATCGCCTATATTTACATAGGCACCACATATGATATCGCCTATGCTTTCCAGTGGCCATGTGCGATTGGTTAGGTGACACATTCTACTTTGAAAGGCCATAACTCATTGCTCGGGTATCGAATTTTGATGAAATTGCTATCATTGGAAAGCTAATTCGATTCTCTACAACTTGGTGGGTCTAAATCTGCCAAAATGTCACATATCAATCACGTTATTCTTATTCAAAGATGACCCTTTAAAAATCAAACACTAAGACTTGATGGATTCAAAAACTCTTAGCTTGCATCACTCTAAGCGACTCATATGAGCATGCTTAAGACATCACACGCTATCCTATCGCTAGGATATTCATTGTAAGTCATGCACTAAAATGCTACTCACAGGATAGGAGGTTTTATACGTAGGAAAACTTATTCACTTCCTAGCTTAGAAACATGCGGGGTATTACAATATCTCTCCCTTGGGAACATTCATCCTCAAATGAGAATTAACTGAAAAGGGATACAAGACAACAGAACCTGAACTGAACATGAAGAATTGAAACTTGATCTCATGACTAACATGCTAAACATACTGAACTCATGCATATCTGATGCACGGACAATTGATACATGAATGCATGAATGAATATGCAATGGTTAATAGGTACCAAGTTTATACTGGAAACATGAACATAAAACTGAATAAGCTTAAGGAGAATTGTTACCTTGAGCTTGATCTGAATTGGCGGGGAAGAGGTGAGGATACTTGGTAAACATATCTTCTTCTGCTTCCCAAGTAGCTCCCTCATGAGAATAATTTCTCCAAAGAACCTTGACTAGAGGGACTTCTTTGTTCCTCAATCTACGAGTTTGATAATCTAAGATTTTGACTGAAATCTCTTCATAAGAGAGGCTGTTCTGAATGTCGATGCTCTGAATAGGGACAACAACTGCTGGGTCACCTATGCACTTCTTGAGCAAAGAGACATGGAAGACTGGATGGACTGAGGCTAGATTTGAAGGTAACTCAAGATCATAAGCTACCTTGCCGAAGCGACAGAGAATTCTGAAGGGACCGACATATCGGGGACTAAGTTTCCCTTTCTTGTCGAACCTCTTCACTCCCTTCATGGGAGAGATCTTAAGATAGACATAGTCATTGACCTCTAACTCGAGATCCTTTCTACGAACATCTGCATAGGACTTTTGTCCGCTCTGAGCATCCCGGAGTCTCTCTCTATCAACTAAAATCTCTCTAAGGTGTCGAATACTAAGTCAGGACCTATGACTGAGGCCTCACTAACTTCTAACCAACCAATCGGAAATCTACATCTCCTACTATAGAGAGCTTCGAATGGAGCCATCTGAATACTAGAATGATACCTATTGTTGTATGCAAATTCAATCAAAGGCAAGTGGTCATCCCAACTTCCCTTGAAGTCAATTGCACATGCCCTTAGCATATCTTCAAGAGTCTGAATGGTCCTCTCTTCTTGACCATCTGTCTGAGGATGAAATATTGTGCTGAGATGGACTTGGGTACCAAGACCCTTTTGGAACGCTTTCCAAAAGTAAGAGGTAAATTGGGTACCTCTGTCTGATATGATAGATAGTGGAACACCGTGTAACCTGACTAACTCCCAGATATAGATTTTGGCATAATCCTCAGCGGAATAAGAAGTACGAACAAGAACGAAATGAGCTAACTTAGTCATTCTATCTATAATGACCCAGACTGAATCATGCTGATGACGAGTTCTAGGAAAACCCATCACGAAGTCCATGTTCACTTCTTCCCACTTCTAAGTAAGAATGGTGAACTCTTGCATGGAACCACTAGGTTTCTGATGCTCTATCTTAACCTGCTGATATGTAGAGCACTTAGCCACAAACTCTGCAATATCTCTGTTCATCCCACTCCACTAATAGATCTCCCACATGTTGCGGCACATCTTAGTGGCCCCTGGATGAATAGAGTATCACGCACCATGCACTTCTGCAAGAATTCGTTGCCTCAATTCATCTACACCTGGAACACATAGACAACCCTGACAATGAAGAACACCATCTCCCCCTTGGGAGAAAACCTCGACTTTCTGATTTTGAACTGACTCTTTGAGCTTGACCAGGCTAGGATCCTTGTCTTGCTTCTCTTTCACCTTGGAAACTAGAGATGACTCTGAACTACTATGAACACATACACCACTCTCTGAAGAATCAACTAAGAAAACGCCTAGTCTGGCAAGATGATGGATCTCCTGATCCATATTTTTCTTGCTACCCTCAACGTGAGAAATACTACCCATGGAAAGTCTACTGAGAGAGTCGGCCACAACATTGGCCTTGCCCAGATGATAAAGAACACTTATGTCGTAATACCTCAAGAGCTCTAACCATCTTCTCTGATAAATATTGAGATTTTTCTGGGAAAAGACACACTAGAGGCTTTTATGGTCTATGAAGGCATCTACATGAACTCCATAGAGATAATGCCTCCAAATCTTCAAGGCAAAAACTACCACTGCTAACTCAAGATCATGAGTAGGATAATTCTTCTCATGTGGCTTTAACTGTCTGGAAGCGTAGGCTATGACCTTACCATTCTGCATGAGGACATAACCTAAACCCACTCTGGATGCATCATAATAGACTACAAAACCGTCTGAACCATCTGGAAGAGATAGAACTGGAGATGAGGTGAGTCGAGTCTTCAACTCTTGAAAGCTCTTCTCGCATGAATCTGACCACTGAAACTTAATCTTCTTCTGAGTCAATCTAGACATGGGAGATACAATAAAAGAAAATCCCTCGACAAACCATCTGTAATAGCCAGCCAAACCCAAGAAACTCCTGATATCTGATGGAGATACGGGTCTGGGCCAGTTTCTTACTGCCTCGGTTTTCTGAAGATCTACTCTAATTCCATCACCGGAAACAATATGACCAAGGAATGCTACTGATCTTAGCCAAAACTTGAAGTTGCTGAACTTAGCAAATAACTGATGATCCCTGAGAGTCTGAAGAACAATCCTGAGATGGTTTGCATGATCAAGCTCTGTGCGAGAATAGACCAGAATATCATCTATAAGGACTATGAAAAACATGTCCAAGTACTGCTTGAACACATGGTTCATCAAATCCATAAAAGCTGCAGGGGCATTGGTAAGACCAAATGACATGACTAAAAATTTGAAGTGACCATACCGAGTACGGAAAGCTGTCTTTGGAATGTCACATTCTCTAACTTTGAGCTGATGATAGCCTGATCTGAGGTGTATATTGGAGAAGTAACTGGCACCCTGAAGTTGGTCGAATAGATCATCAATCCTGGGAAGAGGATATTTGTTCTTGACCGTGACCTTGTTGAGTTGACGGTAATCAATACACATCCTGAGAGAACCATCTTTCTTGAGCACGAATAATACTGGCACACCCCATGGGGAAATTTTGGGTCTGATGAATCCCTTATCTAAGATATCCTTCAACTGATCTTCCAGTTCCTTGAGTTCTGCTGGTACCATTCTGTATGGCGGAATAGAAATAGGTTGAGTATCCAGAAAAAAGGTCTATGTCGAAGTCTATTTCCCTTTTGGGAGGAATACCTGGAAGATTTTTTAGAAAGACATATGAGTATTCATTAACAACTAGGACTGTTTCGAGACTGGGAGATTCAGAACTGGAATCTTTAACATGCACGAGATGATACACACACCCCTTAGAAATCATTTTCCTTGCCCGAAGGTAGGAAACAAGTTGACCCCTGAACGTTGAAATACTACCCTTCCACTCTAGGACGGGTTCATTCGGGAACTAAAACTGAACTATCCTATTTCTGCAGTCGACTGTGGCATAGCAGGAATAAAGCCAATCCATGCCGATAATGACATCAAAATCAGTCATCTCTAACTCAACTAAATCTACTGACGTGCATTTCTGAGATATCATAACCGGACAATTCCTGTATACCCACCGGGCTATGATGGTTTTACCCACTTGGGTAGAGACTGAAAAAGGCTCTGCTAGAATTTTGGGACTGATTTCGAAATCGCCTGCTATGTATGGAGTAACAAAAGATAAGGATGTGCCTGGGTCTAGAAAAGTATAAACATGAACATGGAAAATCTGAAACGTACCAGTAATGACATCAGGAGAATTTTCCTAATCCTACCGGGACTGAAGAGCATAGAGTTTGTTTAGGCGTTGCCCACTGGTAGCACTAGAAATGGTACCCTGCTGGTTTGAGCGACCAGACTGAGCTGCAGAATGATTTTTCTGACCCTGAAGACTTGACTGCAGACACTCCCTAATCCTGTGGCCTGGCTTGCCACAACCAAAACAGACATCACTACCAGCTCTGCAAATGCCCTTGTGGTTCTTACCACAAGTCTGACAAAGGGGATTCATTCGGGCACTGCTAACACTGCCCTAAGATTTAGAGCCTGGCACTTTGTCTTTGTTGCCGTCTCTAAACTTCGGCACTGGAGCACTGGCAGAGGAAGGGGCTGGAATGGTTAACTTGGAGCGAAACTGTGAACGATTTCCTCCATCTGACTTGGGCTGAGAAAATTTAAAGTTACCTGACCTTGCTCTCTTGTTCTGCCTCTCCTTAGTCTTAACTTTCTGCTCCTCTACTTGCTGGGCATGGGTCATGAGTCTGGCTAAGGTCATATCACCGATCAGCATCACAGACCTACACTTATTTACCACGCTATCATTGACCCCTAACAAAAACTTGCTCATCTTAGCCCTATTGTCTGCAACCACATGAGGAGCATACCTGTCTAGCTGAGTAAATCTGAGAGAATACTCCCTAACCATCATATTCCCCTGCTTGAGGTTGATGAACTCAAGAACTTTGGCTTCCCTCATCTCTTGGGGAAAGAATCTGTCTAAAAAAGCCGTGACAAATTCCTCCCACTCAATAGGACCTGCATCATCTAACCTCTCAGACTTTCACTATTTGTACCAATCATGAGCAATATCCTGTAACTGGTAGGCGGCTAACTCGGCACTCTCAATAGAAGTAATACCCATGATGTCAATGACCTTATGGAATTGGTCAATGAACTCCTGAGGGTCCTCATCAGACTTAAACCCATGAAAAAATGGAGGGTTCATTTGGGTGAAGTCTCGAACCCTAGCTGCTATGGGATTGGCCACTAGATTGGCTGAAATGACTGGTGGTCGTTCATTCTGTGCAGCCACGGACTGAGCAAGTGTGGTAAATGTGGATCTAAACTTCGCATGGGAAACATGTTCGCCCAAAGGATCTTCGGGATGAGGAGCTGGCTGGTTTTTTCTCTTTGGGGCCATGGTCTGAAATAAGAGAAGAATGGATTTGATTGAGAGTTTAACTTTTGATTATGCTCACTAGCATGACATGAATACTGAAGAAAGGGGACTATTCCTAAAACATCTTATAGACTCCTCCTGTACATAAATTTTGGCGCACAACACACCCATGTACAAGACTCTACTAGATGTGGCTTTCAGACTTCCTAGGCCTCTATTGAACCTTAGGCTCTGATACCAAGTTTGTAACTCCCCGATTTGCTAAATAAGAACGCTACATGGTGCTCATGACCCCGAGGGACCACAAGCTAATCCATGACTGATATCTATACCTATATACTGCAAATCATGACATAATAATGCAGAATACGTAAAACTGTAAGGCCATAAGGTTCAACTGAATAAAACCATGTCTGAAAATCATAACGTCCATATGGGTGAAAATACCTAAAAAAACTCAATCTGAAAGCTAAGTCTAAACGTAAATATGAACATAAATCTGAAAGCCTCTAAACTATCTGAATAAGGAGTTGAAGGAATATGTCTCTAACTAACTCCGTAAAACTAAATTGAAGAAATAAATAAATGTATCAAATCATATTGTCCTCAAATTAATAAAGACTCACTGTGTCTCTGCGACTGGAATGCTACCGTTACTGCTGGGTTGGAGCTCGTGTCTCGGAACCTGTGGTGTAACATGAAAAGAAAACACCATAGTGCAAATGCGTCAGTACAACTGGAGTATTGAGTACATGAGGAAGGTAGGCTGAACATAAAGGGTTTCATTCATGAACAACACTGATTGACTAATATGAACGTGGGAGTGCAAACATACATATATAGAAACTGGGACCGTGAATACATGATAGCAAGACCTGTAAGCTAATACATGGTTTACTAATAACTATCATGACTGATACTGCAAGTTGATAACATGGACGACTGTATCTGACAGTCCTGTATATATTGAAATCTGAAGAACATAACGACTATATCTGACAGCCCTGTATATACCAAAATCTGAAGAACACCCTGAGTTCTTTTACTGAGACTGATACTGAAACTGTGGGAGGTAGTGTTTAACCGACATGCCCCATGTATGTCGTTAGGGCTAAGCTAGGGTCCAATCTCTGCCCCGACTTGAGGGGTGTCAATACTGTGCCATGGGTAAGGACAACTAGTGAGTGACCCTTACCTGGCAGGTACTCAATGAGAATGGTGGGAACCCTAAACTGATAGGTTAAACCACCTCATCAACCATAATCTGACAGGTTAAGATGTCTTAACCTACGCTGGCTACGTATTTTTGGAACACAAGGACTGCTTCTAAGAATCACACCCTGAACTGGCGGGTGAGTCCCCATCCTTGGGTTTACTCAGTGCTAACCTCTACTCCCATCTGGAAGGACTGTACATGAATAACTGACTATACATGACTTAATCTTAATGAATTCAATTGACTGGCGGAATGTTACTGATATCTGACAACTGACTGAGATCATGAGGCTTTCCTGAGTCACATGACTGACTGAAGTCTATGGAATCATAGCTTGAGTTCGGATATCGTGAAACATGACATGGCTCTAGGCACACAGCTATAGTTTTCAGGTACGAATACTCCCAGGACTCGATAGGCGGAAACTGACACACATGACATGACTTGATCACAAGATTTGAGTCTATAATTCACAATATCATAAGAAGGGGATAGTATACTTCATGTATTTATTCAACATTTCAAACATGATAGGAAAAGCATGGATATATTTTGTATACATAATTTATATCTCCATTATCATACATGTTTTATACCACAACAATAACAACACATAATTTGCATGGAAATTCATATTGGAGTGTATGACTAACATGAACTTGTTATTTAGATATCATGAAACCAAGTAACTATGAAGCTCTAACATACTAGGCATTTTATCAAACACCTTGCATGCATTTTTTAAGGTATAGGTGGATTTCATACTTTCATTCTATCAATCCATCTAAAGATCATGTTTTTCAACTAACAACATAACTTTCATGAGATATACAGTCACGATACTATTATATAGCAAAACAAACAAGCATCAACATGGGTATGATCATATCACCACAACCAACCAAGCTTTTGTATTTTAAAGATTGATTCTTGAACTCCACTTATGAAAGGAATCCGTGGATGAACACTACACATACCTTGGAAGGGAGGTTCTTGATGATTGACGGAGGAATTTCCTTGAAATTTGATCTTCAAGCTTGATTGTGCAACCCTAGTTGTTTTTCTCCTATGGTGCTCTTGGATAATGAACTTTGAGATGTTAATAGGGTTTTAATGTGTTTAGAAGATATAAATTTCGTGAGGTTAGTTTTAGGGACATGTAAGGAGTGTTAAAAGACTTAACTACCCTCAAAATAACTCAAAAACTAAGTGTTTTCATGGCTGATATCATACATAGGCGCCACATATGATATCGCCTATATTTACGTAGGCGCCGCATATGATATCGCCTATATTTACATAGGCTTCGTATATGATATCGCCTATATTTACATATGTGCCGCATATGATATCGCCTATGCTTTCCAGTGGCCATGTGCGATTGGTTAGGCGACACATTCTACTTTGAAAAGCCATAACTCCTTGCTCGGGTGTCGGATTTTGATGAGATTGGTATCGTTGGAAAGCTAATTCGATTCTCTACAATTTGGTGGGTCTAAATCTTCCAAAATATCACTTATGAATCACGTTATTATTTTTCAAAGATGACCCTTTCAAAATCAAACACTAAGACTTGATGGATTCAAAATCTCTTAGCTTGCATCACTCTAAGCGACTTATATGAGCATTCTTAAGACATCGCAAGCTATCCTATAGCTAGGATATTTATTGTAAGTCATGCAATAAAATGCTACTCACAGGATAAGAGGTTTCATAAGTAGGAAAACTTATTCACTTCCTAGCTTAGAAACATGCGGGGTATTACAACAGGGTTTCTCAAATTTAAAACAGCCGAATCTGTTGATTCTGCTATTTCTGCTACTACTGCTGTGGATGGTTTAGGTGTCTTTCTAAAAGGTCAACAATTAGTTATTTTAAAGGACTTATACAAGATAGATGCTCATGATAAGGAGTTGCAGAAGAAGACCAAAAAGGAGGATAATGACCATCGTAACCTTTATCTAGCAAAGGTTGGCTTCTATTGTTAATTCCATCTCGGAATTCAACTTCTTAAAAGGGATTACTTCAAGATAATGTAGACGTACACTTATTCTGTTCAGTGATAAGAGGGTCTTATTATTGAGGGCACGACAACTGCTGAAGGTATTCCAGTGAGTGATATGTATAAGCACAAGTGGTAAGTCTCACAAAGGTTTTTCTTATATTCAAATCTTGAAAGGTTAGCATGCATTTAATAATGCATCCTAACAATTAACCTCATATCAGCTGAGTTCATCTATACTTTTTTAGAGTCTATGAACTGCCCCCATTCTTTTTCGAGGATAACTCATTTGTCACAAAACCTTCTTTAACATGATATGGGACAATGATTCATAGATCAAGAGTGATCCTTTAAAATAAGTCTATATGTCCACAGTGTAAAAGTAAATATTTGATGGGGTAGATAGATGAACTTGTGGTATTGATAATAATAATATGTCAAGGAATTAGAGCTCCTCATTAAGACAATGATAGGCCTTTTGATGGCCTTTGCAACACTTCTTGCTTCTTGTTTTAAACTCATTAGATCCAGGATGCTTTTATTGGCTTAAGATGAGTTTAAATAGAGTAACATGGTCACTAAGGATTCATGTTGCTAACCACTAATTGTTTGGGAATGGGTAGTAGTAGCTTTATTAGATGCAAAATGCTTTAAAAAGTTCAAGAGTTGTTCTATTGCAGTTTTAAAATATTTTGTAAGTTTCCTATATAGCTTGCAATGCTTATGTCGTTTGCTGCGTAGGCTGCAAGAAAAAAAGATGATCAAGATGAAGATGAATGAACAATGATATATTGCCAAGCAAGTATCGGAGATGACAAGGGTATCAGAAAACAGTGACAGTAACTACAAAACTTGTTCCTTCATCTTCCATATTTATAACTCTCAGTGTCTTTAATTGTATATTACTCATTGAATTATGACATTGCTAATTTATTTTTGAACCTCATTAATCCTTTCTTTCATATTCCTTATTTGTAACTGCAAAATTCTTTAATGTCTATTAATTTATGAATAATTATATTACTAATTTATTGTTGTGTCCTTTCATACGTTTATTTTTGTGTCCTTTCATACTCTAATTATATCACTATATATAGATTGGAAGTAAACTATTTGCATACTATAATATGCTTTGGTTGTATAACATTTAGTCAAGATTTTACGATGACATATTCTATTCTTTTCACAGTTGGTTTTGGGAAGAAATGATTTCATGATAAGGGTTAGACTTTGTAGAATGTGGGATGTTATTAATCACAAGAAAAATGGTAAGTTGATCAGTGTGGAAATGATATTTATTGATACAAAGGTACTTTCTTGCATTGATTTTTATTTTAAAAACACTATTTCTTCTTTAAACTTTTAGTTTACATAACACTTATGACTTTCTTTCATCAGAAAAATTTGATCTATGGTATAATGGATACAAATCAAGTGAACAGACTGAAAGGCATGTTGAAATAAGGTTCTTTATTTACCATCAAAAACTTCAAAGTTGTTGAAAACACTTTTGCATACAGACTTATTAAAAGTCCATTGACAACTATTTGGTCTGCCTCAACTGTAATCAACAATTTATCTAAAGATATATCGGCATTCCTATACATGGATTTCAGTCTACTAAACCAACTATGATTGATTCAAGGGTGGATAACCACACTGTGTTATCAGGTCTACATTTTTCTTATTATTAATTATTGCATAAATTATTAAAACAACAACATTATTCTTTAATGTCATACTTCACCCACTTCATTTGTAGATGTGGTTGGTTGTTTATATGAAATTGATGATATAGAGAATTGTGGATCGAAGGGCAAAATAAGGGAGATTAAAATTATTACTGATTAGTAAGTCACTCATCTCTTGATAAACGCTTAATATCTTCATTATAGTCATCCATTGATGTTATGCATCCAAACTTCATATGTATATAAGTACCTATTTCACTTATCAGTTTTTTTTTAAATAAAAAACATTCATAATTTTTTCTTTGATGTTATTTAAATGCACCTTATGTATTTAAAGTGCATGAAACTTTCAAAAAACATGCATTTAAATTCTTTCATGTTTTTCCTTTTCCTCAATTTTGGGGTGATTTCTTAAATCTATATATAACAAAACAAGATTACTAAATTTTGTATATGTCTTCATATTAGAACCAAAGTATAAAAACTTCTTTTTATTAAATTTAGATGAATTATATTAGTTATACACCTTTAATTTCCTTTGTCTTTTTCCATGCATAATTTTGAGAAAGTCAAAATTACCTTATGGGAAGAGCTTGGTGAAAAATTTGCTCCTTCCTTGTACAATAAGGATGTTGGCCCGTATATAGTTATAGTCACATCTACAACCGTGAAAGAATTTTGTGGTAATTGTCCTCAATTTAATTGTCACTATTTTGAATTGAAGTGCTATCTTTTTCAACAAATGTCAAACTTACATTTTATTACATTTATTGTTAACAGGTGAAGTTAGCTTCTTCACCACTCATGCAAGCAGAAGATATGTAAATCTAGATATAGATTACGTAAGATCTTTGGCTCCAAAGTTTACAACCATGTCTATGAAAGTACAAATTATCGAAAGGTCTAATGTTAATAACATTTCGATTGAGGAAGAGATGATTTTGAATTTGATGGACATTAAGGAGTTTTTTTATTCTGAGTGGAGTCCTGAAATACAGGTTATTTAAATATTTTGCTTCTTAAGTTCCTGGATTCCTATTTCAATAATTTTATTTACTATTTTAATTATGGAGTTCAACTCATTTTAAAGTTGAACATGATAAATAAATATGTTGATAAATTAACTTATTCAAATATAAACAGGTATCTGTTGATGTCTCATTAGGTAACTTGAAAGATTCCGAGGAAGAACTACACGTCACTGATGGTGCTAAAAGTAGAAAAAAGACACCTAATCATACATGACGAATAATTCAATGTTGAAGATGAAAATAAATTTAATAAGAGAGATTATTGTTGCTTCACAACTTTAACGGATATTTGAGCTTACACAAAACTGTTTCAAACTGTTATCATTTTTAGTTTGTTTTGACGAGTAGACGTGTTGATGAATAAATTTATTTGTTAATGTCGTTGAACATAATCGATAATATTCATACTTGTATGATTATTTTTCGGCTAACATAATGTCCTAAGTATTGAATATAATTACATAATATCCTAAATTTTTTTGTATTTATCCGATATTATATATTGATATACCATTGATTACACTTTTTTGTAATATAGGTGAATTAAAAATTTGTTTGATCATATTGTGAATTTGAAAGGCCAAAATATAAAACAATAAAATTTAATACAATTTAACGCCTCATAATTATATAACTACTTTAAAAATTTTAAAAATAAAGTAAAGATATTTTATTAGAATCCCAAGAGAATAATCTTAATAATTATTTGTTGTTGTTATCTTTCTTTTCAATCTTACTTTTATTTCACTTCTTTGAGTCGAGCATTTTGTATTTCTTTTCAATCTTACTTTTATTTCACTTCTTTGAGTTGAGGATCATTACAAATAATTTCTTCCTTACAAAGATTGAGATATCGTGTACATACATTCTATACTTACTGAATACTGGCTATGATGTTGATATAAAGGTCATGGATTGAGAGGAGTTTTTGTGCTTGGTTTTATTATAAATCATAGCACAGCCAACTAATACCATGAAAATAAGTCATAATCTTTGTGAATTATCCATTCACAATGTAATGATGCTAAATTAGTTTCTAAATATTGAAACAACTGTAATGCTAATCACGTCTAATAATAAAAAGAATATTGCATTTATTTGACAAGAAATGGAGCCAATAAGGTTTCTGCCTGTCATGGAAAAGATATTTGTCAGTCAAGTAATGGGGGCGTCATGAAGCATAAGCGTAGTAGCTACAAGCAAAGGTCAAATATGACACCTAAGAATATGAATGAAAATCACCCCTTGGTAGCGCAACTAAGGTATCTAAGGGTCATAATGATGTTATTGTTAATAATGTTCCATCAACTAAGTCTCATGAAGTTGGATAATGATGAATTAGACATGGTCAATAATGCGAAGGTTGCGGTGAAGTCTTTCTCACAGCCAAAAACGTAATAGGACCAACAAGAACCAGCAAAATCTTGATCTTATCATGGTTGAGTTATTAACCACTGGAAACCTCTACTATGTTATAGATGGTCCTCCAAAAATAAACTCTTTATCACAATAGGCTAAGGTCCACGTACACTCTACGCTCATTTCATAGGGTATATTGTTCTTTTTGTTGTTGTTATTGTTTTTATTAGTAGTAGTTGCTATATTTTTTCATGTCATATTTTTTTTCATATCTACTTCTATTTATTGTACTCAAATTAACAATTAGAACCTCCCTACCTCACGAAGGTAGGGGTAATGTATGTGTATATTTCACTTATAGGATTTTATTATTATTGTTTTTATTGTTGTTGTTTGATTCATTGAATTGGGTTTTCGTTAAAGATTAGATCTTGATGTTTATTTACTGATTCTACTGTTGTCAGGCAATTCTTCTGGTCCAGGTGGTACAACCAGCGGGGCAGAATATAGGCATGAAAAATTTGGATTTCCCGCACTTACTGAATCTACAACTGAGAGTTTTCCCATAGAGTCAAGGGATGGCAATGAAAAACATAATAAAAAAAGCAAGGAAAACTACATGGCGTGTGTAGGCAACGGGTTTCAACCGAATTGCCATAGTATACTACCATTACTGGGCCTTTTCAAATGATAACAACTTCAGTTGGGGATAGATGCTTTCAGAAGTATTGATTTCTACTAATATGCTATAATTGTTCACTTCTTACAGTCATTCCACGACTGCAAGTACAGACGTAACGAAAATCAATTGTATATATTTGCTGATGATAAGGTTTGTAGAGGGATAATTGTAGCATAACATGTAGATTTACACACAATGGCAAGAGTTGATATGTTTGGAAATATCTACTTTGTGAGATTACCTCAGGACGTCTCAGATGAGATTTAAGTAGATCCTATTGGTGGAAAAATAAAATATGAGCAGGGAAAGCTTAATCGAGCCCCAAACAAGGTTGAAGAAATAGTGGAATTTCATGTTGGTGATATAGTCTCTTGCCTACAAAGGGCATCACTTATTCCAAGAGGGGGAGAATATATAGTCTATGGGACTGTGATGGGTAGCGCGGGGCAATGTTTCTATTTACATCGAGGGATGATGTCAAATTCTTCTCTTATTTGGAGATGCATTTAAGGCAAGAGTTCCCACATTTATGTGGCAGGGATCACATAGCCTACATATCTACCTACTTCCCAGTTAAGGTAGGCATATACATTCTCAATCAGATATTTCCTTTAATGTTCCAAATTCAAATGTGCAAAATGCTCTTTGCCAACTTCGTTTGATATCCTGGTCGGTGCAGACATGTACTGGTGTGGTAAATGAATATCGGTGAATTTCCTTGGGTATCTGATGTTGAAGATGAAGTATAACTGGGTTGTCTTTAGATACTTTACAAAACTTGGTTGGTAGGAAGTTAATGTGATGTGCCCTATATCATCATTAAAAAAATTTATACATTAATTTCATCATGACTATATGTTAAAAGGACCTGAATGATATCTCCATGATAAACTCAATTAATACGAGAGTGCATCATTTCAATAATAAGATCTATGCAGATGAATAAGCAAACCTTGGATACATGAGAAATTGGCGACTTGTCATAGAATAGAGCAAGGTGTTCAGCTAAAGTGTAATACCCCGAGATTACCAAACGATAATAGAACCATCCTTCAAGATCATGAGAAATAAAATCTAGTAATTTGGTAGTTTTATTATCAAGTTTGATGTGTATTAAGGTCTCAAATACTTCCTAGCTATTGGACGATTAAAAACATTCCTTACCGATTGAATTCTTGGGAAGGATATTGTTGTAGTCAACTTCAAATAAGAATATCTCTCTTTATACTATGAATTTTTGAGCTAATGAACCACCAGCATATATATAATTGAATTATCTTTCCAATGATACCAATTTCACTTAAATACGATATCGGAGAAAATCGTTATGCCTATTTTACTCCAGCATGTTAGCATGAAAACTGAATGACGACATTTCTGATGACTTATCACCTTTCTGATGACTTATCAGCCATGTCATCAACTTAGGTAGAAACCCAAAAATTCTAGCTCCCAGGTGACGACCTGGGTTGACGGGCTATAACAGATCTGACGGCTTATCAGCCCATGTCGTCAGCTGATAATTTCAGCAACTGAAAGGTTATTTTGTAGGGGTATTCTGGTCTTTTTTCTGTCACCGTAAACCTTACCCCACAACATAAAACACCAAAAAACACGTACTTATCTATTAGAATTAAGTTTCAAAAGCTCTTAACCCTCTTTGTCCCCAAGAACAAACTTAGGGTTTCTTCTCAATTAACATCAAGACCCCATCACACCCTCCACAAGATATTCAAGAATAAAAACTCTCAATCCAAGAACATTCAAGAAAGGTCAATTTTCTTTTAAGATTCAATCACTAAGGTATGTGTAGTGTTCATCCATGGATCCCTTTCATCCATGCTCAAGAATCATGTTTTAAATAATGGATTGTGATTATATTGTTGTGGTATGATTATGTTTATGTTGATGGTTGTATTTGGATTTCAAGATAGTATCTTAATGTAGTTTCCTGAAGTATGTGAGCATGTTAGTTGAAAATTCATGAATTTGGGTGGTTTGAGATTGCTAAATTGACAAGTATACCTATGCCCAAAGTTGTGCATGTAAGGTGTTTGATGAAATGCCTAGAATGATAAAAAAAACATGTTTCATGACTCAATAGTATTTAAATGAAAAGTCTATGCTCTATCCCTTTAACTTTAACATGAATTCCAGGCTATGGTTATGTGTTGATTGTTGTGATATGGAATGCTCATGACATTGAAGTTATGCAAGTGATTACATGTCATATGAATTCCCTTCCATCTATAAGAATGTTGGAAACCATGTGTAGTATGAAATCCCCTACTTATGGCATTATGAATTATGAACTTTGTTTCTATGATCAAGAAGTGTCATATGGTGTCAGTTTCCTTCCATCGAGTCCTGGGGGTACTTGTACTCGAAAAATATAGCTATGTAATCCAGAGTCATGTTTTCATGTTATTCTCAGTCAAGGCATGTTCCATAGAATTCAATCAGTCATGTGACTCAGGAAACCTCAGAAATCTTATAATCTCAATTATCTATCGAATAGTAGTAATATTTTGTCAGTCAATGGAAGTCAGCAACTCAGTCCATGTACAGTCAGTTAATCATGTTCAGTCTCTTCAGATGGGGGTAAAAATTAGCATCGAGTCAACCCAAGGATGGGAACACACACTGTCAGATAAGGGTGTGATTCTTAGCAGTCATCCTTGCATTCCAGAACTATTTAGCCATCATAGGTTGAGATATCAACACTGTCAGATAAGGGTTGATGAGGTGGATAAGCACTGCCAGATAAGGGTCCCACCATTATCTTTTAGGGACACTGTCAGATGAGGGTTACCCACAGCTTGTCTTTGCCAGTGGCGCGGTATTGACACCCTTCCAATCAGGGCACAGATTGGACCCCAGCTCAGCTATTATAGCGTATTTGGGGCATGTCAGTTAAATAACTACTTCACACAGTTTCAGTCTTAGTGTCAGTAAAAGAACTCAAATAGTTCTTCAAATTTCAGATTATCAGGACTGTCAGAAACAGTCAACTCAGTTACTGTACAAAACTCAAATAGTTCCATCAGATTAAGGACAGTCAGACACAGTCACTCATGTTAATAGTTATATCAGAACTCTAGCATCAGTCATGTTAGATATTAGTAAATCTATGTCATCAGTATATAGACTCAGTTATCATCTTTTCACGATCTCAGTTACTATGTATTCATGTATACACTCTCACGTTCATATTAGCCAATCAGTTAGTAATGTTCATGTATGTAAACCCTTGCATATAGCCTACCTCTCATATATACTCAGTACATTCTTTTGTACTGACGCATTTGCACTATGGTGCTTTCTTTTTATGTTACACCATAGGTTCAGAGACATGACTTCCAGATCAGCAACAGTAGTAGTATTCCAGTATTCAGAGTTTTAGCAGTGAGTCCTCATTCTCTGAGGAATTGATTCTTATTTTATCATTTCAGTTCAATTTTTAGTTGACGGAGTTTGTTAGGAACATGTCCCATCAACTCCTTATCTGGAGTATTCAGACAGTTAGAGGCTTTCAGAAGATTACAGTATTATCATATTTAGACTTTAATTTTGTTTTGGTATTGTGATACCACATTAATAAAATATTATCATTATTCAAATTATGTTCAGTATCGAACCTTATGGCCTCTCAGTGCATGTTTCCATATTTTCATGTCATATTATGCATTGTGCAGGTATAGATATCAGTCATGGGTTTGTTTGAGGTCCTTCGGGGTCATGAGCACCGTGTGGAATTCTGGTTCAGATAATTGAGGTGTTACAAACTTGGTATCAGAGCCTAAGGTTCAATAGTGTCCTAAGAAGTCTAAAGTCACTTCTAGTAGAGTCTAGTACATGGGTGTATTGCGTGCCATATTTATGTGCAGGAGGCTATGAGATGTTTTAAGAATAGTTTCCCTTCTTTCAGTATTTATGTCATGCCCATTAGCATAGTCTCAAGTTAAACTCTCAGTCTAATCCGTTCTTCTCTTTATTTCAGAACATGCCTCCAAAGAGAAGAAACCATCCAACTCCTCAGCCCAAAGATGCTTTGGGCGAACATGTTTCTCATGCAGAGTTTAGAGTCATATTCACCACTCTTTCTCAGTCTGTTGCTACGCAGAATAAATGGCCAGTAGTCGTTTTATCCAAACCAGTAGTCAATTCAGCTGCATCTAGGATTCGGGACTTCACCCGAAGCCCCTCAGGAATTCATTGACCAAATTTAGAAGGTATGGATATCATGGGAGTGACTACTATTGAGAGTGCTGATTTAGCCGCATATCAGTTGCAAGATGTGGCTCATACTTGGTACAAGCAATAGAAGTCTGAAAGGTTAGATGAGGCAGGTTATGTAAAGTGGGAGGAATTTGTCATGAATTTCTTAGACAGATTCTTTCCCCAAGAGCTGAGGGAGGCAAAGGTTCTAGAATTCATCAACCTCAGATAGGGAAATATGACGGTAAAAGAATATTCTCTTAGGTTTACTCAATTAGCCAGATACGCCCCTCATGTGGTTGTGGATTGCAGGGCTAAAATGAGCAAGTTTATTTTAGGGGTGAATGAAAGCATGGTGAATGAGTATAGGTCTACCATGCTGAACAGTGACATGACTCTATCCAGGCTTATGACTCATGCTCAGCAAATAGAGGAGCAGAAGGTTAGGATGAAGGAGAGGTAGAACAAGAGAGCAAGGTCAGGCAGTATTAACTTTGCTCAGCCCAATTCAGAAGGAGAAAACCGTTCTCAGTTTCATCCCAAGACATCAGTCCCATCTCCTTCTTCAAACAGTGCTCCAGCTCCTAAGTTCTAAGATAGAGTGCCAGGCTATAAATCTCAGGGTAGTGTTAGCAATGCCCGAACTAATCCCTTATGTCAGACTTGTGGTAAAAACCATAAGGGTTCTTACAGAGCTGGTAGCGATGTTTGTTTCAGTTATGGCAAGCCAAGCCATAGAGTCAGAGATTGTCCCCAGTCGGTTTATCAGGGTCAGCAGAATCGTTCTGCAGCTCAGTCTGGTCACCCGAATCAGTAGGGTGCCACTTCCAGTGCTACTAGTGGGCAACACCCAAATAGAATTTATTCTCTTCAGACCCGATAGGATCAATAAAATTCTCCTGATATAGTTACTTGTACGTTACAGATCTTTCATGTTCATGTTTATGCTTTACTAGATCCAAGTGCATCCTTGTTTTTTGTTACTCTCTTTATAACAGGTGATTTCAGAGTCAGTCCCAAAATTCTAGCAAAGCCGTTTTCAGTATCTACCCCATTGGATAAAACTATCATAGCTCAGCGGGTATACAGGAACTGCCCGGTTATGATATTTTAGAAAGTCACTTCAGCAGATTTAGTCGAATTAGAGATGACTGATTTTGATGTTATTCTCAGCATGGATTGGCTTCATTCCTGCTATGCCATAGTCAACTGCAGAAACAGAGTAGTTCAGTTTCAGTTTCTGAATGAGCTCATCTTAGAGTTCAGGGGTAGTACTTCATCTTTTAGAGGTCAGCTTATTTCCTACCTTCGGGCAAGGAAAATGATATCTAAGGGATGTGTTTATCATCTCGTTCATGTTAGGGATTCTAGTTACGAATCTCCCATTCATAAGTCATTCCCAGTTGTTAATGAGTATTCAGATATTTTTCCCGAAGATCTTCAAAGTATTCCTCCCAAAAGAGAAATAGACTTCGTCATTGATCTTCTTCTAGACACGCAGCCTATCTTTATTCCACCATACAGAATGGCACCAGCAGAGCTCAAAGAATTGAAAGAACAGTTGAAGGATCTCTTAGATAAGGGATTCATCAGACCCAGTATTTCCCCGTGGGGCACACCAGTTTTATTCGTGTGCCAGAAAGACGATTCTCTCAGGATGTGCATAAATTACCATCAATTCAATAAAGTCATAGTCAAGAACAAGTATCCACTTCCCAGAATTGATGACTTGTTTGACAAACTTTAAGGTGCCTGTTATTTCTCTAAGATAGACCTCAGATTAGGCTATCATCAGCTCAAAGTTAGAGAATGTGACATTCCGAAGACAAATTTTCGGACTAGGTATGGTCACTTAAAATTCTTAGTAATGTCCTTTGGTCTTACTAATGCCCCTGTAGATTTCATGGACTTGATGAATCGGGTGTTCAAGTAGTACTTGGACATGTTCAGGATAGTTTTATAGATGACATCCTTGTTTACTCCCGCAGTGAGCAGGACCATTCAGACCATATCAAAATTGTACTTTGGACTCTCAGAGATCACCAGTTATTCACCAAATTCAGTAAATGCAAATTTTGGCTAAGGTTAGTAGCATTCCTTGGTCATGTCATTTCTGATGATGGCATTAGAGTAGATCCTCAAAAGACCAAAGCGGTAAGAAACTGGCCTCGCCCCGTATCTCCATCAGATATTAGGAGTTTCTTGGGTTTGGCTGGCTATTACAGATGATTTGTCAAGGTATTTTCTTCTATTGCATCCCCTATGTCTATATTGACTCAGAAGAAGTTCAAGTTTTAGTGGTCAAATCTTTGTGAGAAGATTTTTCAGGAGTTGAAGACTCGACTCACCTCAGCTCCAATTCTAGCGTTACCAGATTGTTCAGATGGGTTCGTGGTGTATTGTGATGCATCCAGAGTAGGTTTGGGTTGTGTCCTCATGCAGCATGGTAAGGTCATAGCCTACGCCTCCATATAGTTAAATCCTCATGAGAAGAATTATCCTACTCATGATCTAGAGTTAGCAGTCGTAGTATTTGCCTTGAAGATTTGGCGGCATTATCTCTATAGAGTTCATGTAGATGTCTTCACTGATCATAAGAGTCTCCAGTATGTCTTTTCTCAGAAAGTTCTCAATCTTCGTCAGAGAAGGTGGTTAGAGCTCTTGAAGGATTATGACATGAGTGTCCTTTATCAACCGGGCAAGGCCAATGTAGTGGCCGACGCTCTCAGTAGACTGCCTATGGGTAGTGTTTCTCATGTTGAGGATAGTATAAAGAATTTATCTTAGGAGGTTCATTAGCTTGCCAGACTAGGCGTTCGCTTAGTCGATTCCTCAGAGGGCGGTGTATGTGTTCAGAGTAGTTCAAAATCATCTCTAGTTTCCGAGGTGAAAGAAAAGCAAGATAGAGACCCCAAATTTGTCAAGTTGAAAGAGTCAGTCAAAGATCAGAAAGTAGAGGTTTTCTCCCAAGGGGGAGATAGTGTTCTTCGCTGTCAGGGTCATCTGTGTGTTCCAGGTGTAGATGACTTGAGGTAGCAAATTCTTGTAGAGGCACACGGTACGCGATACTCTATTCATCCAGGGGACACTAAGATGTACTGCAACTTGCGGGAGATCTATTGGTGGAGTAGGATGAAGAGGGATGTTGCAGAGTTTGTGGGTAAGTTCTCTACATGTCAGTAGGTTAACATAGAGCATAAGAAGCCTAGTGGTTCCATTTAGGAGTTCACCATTCCTACTGGAAGTGGGAAGAAGTGAACATGGATTTCATGATGGGTTTGCCTCGAACTCGTCATCAGCATAATTCAGTTTGGGTTATTGTAGATAAAATGACCAAGTCAGCTCATTTCCTCCCAGTCCATACGTCTTATTCAGCCGAGGATTATGCCAAACTCTACGTCAGGGAGTTGGTCAGATTACACGGTGTTCCATTATCTATCATCTCATACAGAGGTACCCAGTTCACCTTTCACTTCTGGAAAGCATTCCAAAAGGGTCTTAGTACTCTTAACCTAACAAGCAACATTCGAGAATGAATGTTCCCAAGAGGGAGCTATTGTAATACCCCAAGATTCCCAACCGATAGTAGGACCATACTTCAAGCTCATGAGAAATAAATTCTAGTGATTTGGTAGTTTTAATATCAATGTTGATGTGTATTAAGGTCTCAAATACGTCCTAGCTATTAGACGACTCAAAAGATTCTTTACCGATTGAATTCTTGGGAAGGATATTGCCGTAGTCAACTTCAAACAAATATATCTCTCGTTATACTATGAATTTTTGAGATCATGAATCATCAACAGATAGATAATTTAATTATCTTTCTAAGGATACCAATTTCGTCTAAATCTGATATCGAAGAAAAAAGTTATGCCCATTTTACTACAGCATGTCATCCTAGAAACTGAGTGTCAATATTTCTGACGACTTATCACATGTTTGATGACATTTCTGATGACTTATCAGTCATATCGTAAGGATTAGGCAGAAACCCAAAAATTCCAGCTCCCAGGTGATGACCTGGGCTGACGGGCTATAACAGATCTAATGGCTTATCAGCCTATGTCGTCAGCTGATAATTTCAGCAACTGGGAGGTTATTTCGTAGGGGTATTGTGGTATTTTTTCCTCACCCTAAACCTTACCCCACAACATAAAACACCCAAAAAACATGTACTTAGCTATTAGAATTAAGTTTCAAAAGCTCATAACCCTCTTTGTCCCCAAGAACAAACTTAGGGTTTCTTCTCAATTAACTTCAAGACCCCATCACATCCTCCACAAGATATTCAAGAATAAAAATTCCCAATCCAAGAACATTCAAGAAAGGTCAATTTTCTTTTAAGATTCAATCACTAAGGTATGTGTAGTGTTCATCCATGGATTCCTTTCATCCATGCTCAAGAATCATATTTTAAATAATGGATTGTGATTATATCGTTGTAGTATGATTATTTTCATGTTGATGGTTGTATTTGGGTTTCAAGATAGTATCTTAATGTATTTTCCTGAAGTATGTGAGCTTGTTAGTTGAAAATCCATGAATTTAGGTGATTTGATATTTCTAAATTGACAAGTACATCTATGCCCAGAGTAGTGCATGTAAGGTGTTTGATGAAATGCCTAGAATGATAAAAAAAAAACCATGTTTCATGACTCAATAGTGTTTAAATGACAAGTCTATGCTCTATACCTTTCTATTCGACATGAATTCCATGCTATGGTTGTGTGTTGATTGTTGTGATATGGAATGCTCATGACATTGAAGTTATGCAAGTGATTACATGTCATATGAATTCCCTTCCATCTATAAGAATGTTGGAAACCATGTGTAGTGTGAAATCCCCTACTTATGGCATTATGAATTATGAACTTTGTTTCTATGATCAAGAAGTGTCATGTTGTGTCAGTTTTCTTCCATCGAGTCCTGGGGGTACTTGTACCCAAAAAATATAGCTATGTACCTAGATCCATAGTCATGTTTTCACGTTATCCTTAGTCAAGACATGTTCCATAGAATTCAATCAGTCATGTGACTCAGGAAACCTCAGAAATCTCATAATCTCAATTAGCTATCAGATAGTAGTAATATTTTGTCAGTCAACGGAAGTCAATAAATCAGTCCATGTACAGTCAGTTAATCTTGTTCAGTCTCTTCAGATGGGAGTAAAAATTAGCACCGAGTGAACCCAAGGATGGGAACACACACTGTCAGATAAGGGTGTGATTCTTAGCAGTCATCCTTGCGTTCCAGAACTATGTAGCCATCATAGGTTGAGACATCAACACTGTCAGATAAGGGCTGATAAGGTGGATAAGCACTGTTAAATAAGGGTCCCACCGTTCTCTTTTAGGGACACTATCAGATGAGGGTTACCCACAGCTTATCTTTACCAGTGGCACGGTATTGACACCTTTCCAATCAGGGCATAGATTGGACCCCAGTTCAGTTATTATAGCGTATTTGGGGCATGTCGATTAAATAACTACTTCCTACAGTTTCAGTCTCAGTGTCAGTAAAAAAACTCAGATAGTTCTTCAGATTTCAGATTATCAGGATTGTCAGAAACAGTCAACTCAGTTAGTGTACGGAACTCAGATAGTTCCATCAGATTCAGGACTGTCAGACATAGTCACTCATGTTAACAGTTATATCATAACTCTAGCATCAGTCATGTTAGTTATCAGTAAATCTATGTCATCAGTATATAGACTCAGTTATCATCTTTTCACAATCTCAGTTACTATGTATTCATGTATACACTCTCACGTTCATATTAGCCAATCAGTTAGTATTGTTCATGCATGTAAACCCTTGCGTATAGCCTACCTCACACGTATACTCAGTATATTCTTTTATACTGACGCATTTGCGCTATGGTGCTTTTTTTTGTTACACCATAGGTTTAGAGACATGACTTCCAGATCAGCAGCAGTAGTAGCATTTCAGTATTCAGAGTTTTTGCAGTGAGTCCTTATTCTCCGTGGAATTGATTCTTATTTTATCATTTCAGTTCAGTTTTCAGTTGACGGAGTTAGTTGGGGACATGTCCCATCAACTTCTTATCTAGAGTATTCAGACAGTTAGAGGCTTTCAGATGAATACAGTATTATCAGATTTAGACTTCAATTTTGTTTTGGTATTGTGATAACACATTATTCAAATATTATCATTATTCAGATTATGTTCAGTATTGAACCTTATGGTCTTTCAGTGCATGTTTTTGCATTTTCATGTCATATTATGCAGTGTACAGATACAGATATCAGTCATGGGTTTGCTTGTGGTCCTTTGGGGTCATGAGCACCGTGTGGCATTCTGGTTCAGATAATTAGGGCATTACATGAAGGTGCTGCTATAAAATTTGATTTTGCTTCACTTCTAAATACCTTAAAATAGCATCAATCAGGGGCTGAAGGTGCTGCTGTAAAGTTTGATTTTGCTTTACTTCCAAATTCCTCAAATTAGTACCAATCATGTATATCAATTGTACTAACCATTAGAGCAAGGTTGCAGACTGGGTTCGTAGCAGCTACAGCAGCAAACTTGTCTGGTGCCAACACGGGTACATTTTTTTATCAACTTAGACACTTCATACATATATCATTGATATTAAGAAAAAACATATAAGTATCATACATTTTCTTTTAGAGGATTGATTTCCTAAAAATTCACTCGACTAATAGTTTTTATCTCAAATAATTATTTATTTTCTTAATTTTACTTTTTTTTTCAACTAAAAAACTTTATGTAATATTAAATATGATTTGAACAACAATGATAATATAATACCTATTTTTCTTCTTCTTTCATCATTTTTTAGTGCACTTCATATATTCAAAAAATCCGACCTCCCTTAAATCGACCTTAAAATTGCCAACTACACGAACATTGTATAGGTGTCGTGTCATTTCCTCTTTCAAATGTTTAAGGTATAATTAAGGCTCGTTATTTTCTTTTTCAAACCTTCGTTAGGCTGGATGTAATGAATGTTGAAGTCTTGATGGTTGCCACTTCATATTCATTTAAACAGTTCTGCAGTTAGTTCTTCCTTTTTCCTATAATGTTAGCGGTGATGTTGTAATACTATGTCAGTTACTGTGTTTAAGCTCTTGAATGTATTTCTTCATGAGTTTGGGAATAATTCAATTTACACTATTTCTTCAGTAGAAAAGAGCGCAAAAGATGATAGAGGTAGTGATTCAAAAGATGGAGATATTGACATTGATGGAAAATCTCAGCAAGCTGACGGGGTCGATGATGACTTTGACCTTTTAGAAGAAGATAACCAAACTGAAGTTAACTTTGATGAAGAAGAGAACATTGCAAAAAAACTTATCCAGAACTTCATTTATCCAACTTCAATAGGGCCAGCTACATCAACAAATAATATTTCAAGCCCTAAAAAGATGGGAAAGAAAGTTGACACTCTTCTCCTGCTGGATGAACCACTTGATGCATCTACTCCGAATAAAGCACTTGGCGATGTTTTAGGTAAGGGCAAATAGATTAATGCTATGCAAAGTGAGGACGTAGATGATCTGCAGGGGACAATTTTCATTCGCAACCTTTCTTTTGATGTTGATTATAGAGATGTCAAACAATGATTTTCAGCTTTGGTGATGTGGAGTACTTTAGCATTTTAGGTTTCTATTTTTTTGAGTACTTAAATTATCTATATACAGAGACTTTTGGTCCCGAGCATCGTCCAATAGTGGAGTTTACTCTTGATAATATCCAAGCAATGAAGCTTTGCCAGAAGCTTCAGCATCAAGGTTTTAACAGGAACAAAAAATATTTGCATAAAAATGACAATACAAATGAACGGGATACCTACAATAAGCAATCGACAAAACACAAGGCAACAAGAGATGCATTATCAGTTGTAGGGAATAGAGACGAAGCTAAAAACAAGCATGTCATAGGTGCCAAAGATGGAGATCAACCAAAAAAAGGTGTTAAAGGAGCCATCTATGCAGAAGTAGACGACCAGAAGAACAAGAAGAAAGGTAAAAAGTTGAGATGAGCAAAATAAAAGCTAAAAGATAATCAAGAAACAATCAAGCATGGTGGATTTTGTAGTGAAAGTTTTGATAATGTTTCCCTATAGGTTGGACGTAAAGAAGACATTGCAGTGAGCACAAAGAAAAGGAAGTTTGAGGATAAAACTAACCAACAGAAAAAGAATATCAGTGTACAAAATAAGAAAAAGGGATAAAAAGAAAAAAGACCTCATTGGACGAGATGGAGATGACAAGCTATATATGTTTATTGAACAATATACATCAAAATTCACACATGTAACGCTTCGAGTCTTCACCTCGGATGCCACACGGTGCTCATGACCCTGAAGGACCACAAGCTAACCCATGACTGACACCTGTTGTGAGCACTAAATAATAATACTGAAATAATGCGAAAAATAGGCTAAAATGCCATAAGGTTCATAATCTGAAAAAAATACTGAATACTGATAAATAAATATGAAAAATTAAATATCTGTCTGAAATAATCTAGCTTGAAAGACTCTAACTATCTTAACATAGAGTTGATGGGACAAGTCCCAACAAACTCCAATTACTGAATATACAGGACTACTGAAATACTAAAATAATAAATCTATCCTTAAACTATGAGGACTCACCACTAAATCTACTGCTGATATGTTGGGTTGCTAAGTGCGGTCAGGAGCCCGTACGTCTGAACCTATGATATAAGACATCATAGTGCAAAGAAAAAAGTATATGTCAGTACTTTGAATGTACTGATATACTAAGGTAGGTAGGTTGGTATACAAGCGTTCATATGCATAAATAATAACTGGATGAGTAACATTAATATAACTGAATAAGAGTACATGTATATCTGAAACTGCTGTAAATACTAATTATGCAATGTTGCATGTGAATCTGCTTTATTGTAACTGAGATCACTGATAACTGAATTACTGATAACTGAGTTACTGATACTGGAGTCTATATAATTGAGTTACTGATAACTGGGTGACTATTTCTGACAGTCCTAATTCTAAAAACTGATCTGAGGTTTTATACTGAGTCTGAAACTGAAACTATAACTGTGAGAGTGTTCATCTAACCGACATACCCCAATTATAAACTAAGTTGGGGTCCAACCTGTGACCCCAGTTGGAAGGGTGTTAGCACCTTGCCAAGAAAAACTAACAATGGTTGTGAGTTAACCCTATTTAGCAGGAAGATATTTCGTCAACCCTCACTGGAAGGAAAACTCATACGTGATGTATCAACCCTTATTTGGAAGAAAGATATCTCAACTTATGTTGGCTACGTAGTTTTGTAACATAGGAATTGCTACTAAGGGTCAAACCCTTCACTGACAGGAATGCCCCTATCCCTGGGTTCGCTCGGTGTTGATTCCTACTCCCAACTAAAAAGACACTGAATTGATTTCTAGACTATACTGGGCTTGACTAAAGTGTTACTGATCGTGCTAACTGAATGAACTAGACTGAGTTCACTGTGTTCTGTTAACTAACTGAATACATTGAGTTCTGTAACTGACTGAGTACTACTATACGTGACATCACTGAGACTATTCTGAAGCTACTGAAAATCTAGGTAAACAAATAGATTTCGGGTATTAAATACCCCCAGGACTCGAAAGCATTGAAAGTAAAACATGGCAAGATTATAATAGCACAACAATAGTAGCTTGTTAATAATGCTTCCATTTAGACATTTTATCAAACACTTGAAAGGCATGCTTTATGCTCATAATAATAACCCACATGCAAGCATAATGATCACAATCCCAACTCACAATTTCAAGGGATTTTAACATAAATCCATATAATCCTACACACATGTTAATTACTTCACATAAAACTTGTAATAAATCATGGATTAAAACTCAAATAACATCATAATCATGGATACAATCAAATTCAATATGAAATTCATAAAAGCAATCAACTTGTAGTTTTAAAAGAGGTTCTTGAACTCCAAGGGTGGAAGGAAACCCTTAGATGAACACCTAACATACCTTGATTGTTAATTCTCAAAAAATTATGGTGAATTTCTTAGGACTTGAATCTTGAATTTGATAGGTTAGGGTTTGTTGTTGAGATGATTAGTGAATAATGAGTGAATTTTGCCTTTAAAAAGGCTTAATCTCCTGTTTTGAGATTGATATAAGGTGGGAAAATAACCTAATTACCCCCTCTGAATGCAGATTTTTATTACTAAAAATGTACCCAGCAAAGCGCAGACCGATGTGCCGCATCGATAGGGTCGACGTGATGGCGACACAACGCATCAAGATTGCATCGGCTCACTAGAATTTGCACCGGGAGTTGGGGAAAAATATATATCGACACATTGACATTGCATCAATCCATTGTTTTGGACTCCCAAACGTGCCTCAAACGTTGTTTGAAAAATATGAAATTCGTCCAAGAACACCTACTGACGTTCCTGATCATGAATCAACCTAAAAATCGACATTTTAAGGTCGTAAGGGTTGAAAATAAGTTCATTGAAATATCGAGGCCAAAATATGACTAAGTTCCAATACTTAGCTTAAAATTTTCTAAGTCTGGGACCTCTTTTAATGCTATAAAGTACTGAGTTAGGCTAGGATTTTGCGGGGTATTACAATATCCCCCTCTTGGGAACATTCATCCTCGAATGAGACTAACTAAGCTGAGAATACAGATAGATTGAGCCTCCATACTGAACATGCACAACTGAAGCTTGCTTACATGACTGAAACTACTAATATGTTGAGTTTTCATACTGAACATGCATAATGAAGCATGACTGAATTCTGAAGACATGACACATGAATGAGCTATTTCATGACGGTATGCATAATATGAGGATGTTATGCAACTGAAATAGATACCGAGTTTGTAAACGTAATTTGAGCATAGAACTGAGTAAGTTTAAGAAAGATAATTACCTTGAGTTGAGTTTGAGTTTTCGAAGAAGAGGTGAGGATACTTGGTCTGTATATCTGCTTCTACTTCCCAAGTAGCTCCCTAGATGGACTGATTTCGCCTAAGAACTTTGACTAGAGGGACTTCTTTGTTCTTCAGTCTGTGAACCTGATGATCAAGAATTTTGATTGGAACTTCTTGATAAGAGAGACTGTTCTGAGCATCTATACCCTCTATAGGGATTACAACTGCTGAATCACCAATGAATTTCTTAAGAAAGGAGACATGAAACACTGGGTGCACTGAAGCTAAGTCTGAAGGCAACTCAATCTCGTAAGCTACCTTTCCAAAACGACTGAGATACGGTAAGGACCGATATATCGGGGACTGATCTTCCCCTTTTTTCCAAACCTCTTCACTCCCTTCATAGGAGAGATTTTCAAATACACATAATCTCTAATCTCAAACTCGATATCCTTCCTTCGTACATCTACATACGATTTCTGTCAGCTCTGAGTTGTCTTAAGCCTTTCCCTGATCAACTAAACTTTTTCTAAGGTATCAAATACCAAGTTAATCCCTACCACTAAGGCCTCACCCACATAAAACCAACCAATGGAAGAACTATATCTCTTCTCATAGAGCGCCTCAAACGAAGCCATCTGAATGTTGGAATGATAGTTGTTGTTATACGCAAACTCAATCAAAGGCAAGTGATCATCCCAACTACCCTTAAAGTCAATGGCACATGCTCTTAACATATCTTCTAAAGTCAAAATGTTCCTTTCTTATTGACCATCTGTCCGAAGATGAAAGGTTGTACTAAGGTAAACTTGGGTACCAAGACTATTCTGGAAGGCTTTCCAGAAATGAGAGGTGAATTGGGTACCTCTATCTGAAATAATGGACAATGGAACTCTGTGCAATCTGACCAACTCTCTAATATAGAGCTTGGAATAATCCTCAGTTGAATAACAGGTGTAAACTAGTAAGAAATGAGCTGATTTGGTCATCCTATCCACAATGACCCAAATTGAATCATGCTGACGATGAGTATGAGGAAAGCCTATCACAAAATCCATGTTCACCTTCTCCCACTTCCAAGTGGGAATACTGAACTCCTGCATAGATCCACTAGTCTTCTGGTGTTCGATCTTAACCTACTGACATGTCGAGAACTTAGCTACAAACTCGGTAATGTCTCTCTTCATCCTGCTCCACCAATAGACTTCCCACAAGTCACGATACATCTTAGTGGCACCTAAGTGAATAGAGTAGCACGCACCATGCGCTTCTATAAGAATTTACTATCTCACATCATCCATACATGGCACGCATAAGCGACCCTGGAAGCATAGCACACTATCTCCCCTTAGGAAAAAACCTCTATTTTCTGATCTCTGACTGACTCTTTTAGCTTAACTAGACTGGGATCCATGTCCTGCTTTTCTTTTACTTCAAAAACCAGTAATGATTTTGAACTATTCTGCACCCATACGCTACCCACTACTGAATCGACTAAGCAGAGACCTAGTCAGGCAAGTTGATGAACTTACTGAACTAACTTCTTCTTACCATCCTCCATGTGAGTAAAACTACCCATATACATCCTATTGAGAGCATCAGCCAGTACATTAACCTTGCTCGGATGATATAGAACACTCATGTCATAGTCTTTCAACAACTCTAACCACCTTCTCTCATGCAGGTTCAGGTATTTCTGAGAAAACACATACTACAGGATTTTATGGTCTATGAACACATCGACATACACCCCATACAAATAATGCCTCTAAATCTTTAAGGCAAACACTACCACTGCTAACCAAGATCATGAGAGTGATAGTTCTTTTCATAGGGATGATGTTGTCCAGAGGTATAGGTTATGACCTTACCTCTATGCATCAAAACATACCCCAAACCAACTCTGGAAACATCGTAATATACCACAAACCCATCTGAACCATCTGGTAAAGTCAAAACTGGGTTGTAGTGAGTCGAGCCTTCAACTCCTAAAAACTTTTTTCACAAGAATCTAAGCACTGAAACTTGACTTTCTTCTGAGTCAATCTAGACATGGGGGACACAATAGATAAAAATCCCTCAACAAACCGTCGGTAATAACCATCCAAACCCAAGAAACTCCTGATATCTGATGGAGCTATGGATCTGGGCCAGTTTCTCACTGCTTCAGTCTTTTGAGGGTCAACTCTAATGCCATCACCGGAAATAATATAACCAAGAAAAGCTACTGACCTTAGCCAAAATTTGCATTTACTAAATTTGGCAAACAACTGATGGGCTGAGAGGGTCTGTAATACTATTCTGACATGGTCTGCATAATCATGTTCACTACGGGAGTAGATAAAAATGTCATCAATGAAGACTATGATGAACATGTCCAAGTACTGCTTGAATGCACGGTTTATCAAGTCCATGAAAGCTGTTGGGGAATTAGTAAGATCAAATGACATGACTAGGAATTCAAAGTGACCATACCGAGTTCTGAAAGTTATTTTTGAACGGTCACATTCTCTAACTCTGAGTTGATGATAGCCTGATCAGATGTCTATCTTAGAAAAATAACTGGCACACTGAAGTTGGTCAAACAAGTCATCAATTCTGGGAGGTGGATACTTTTTCTTGACCGTGACTTTGTTCAACTGATGGTAGTCAATACAAATTCTGAGAGAACTGTCTTTCTTACGCACGAATAAGACTGGTGCACCCCACGGAGAAAAACTAAGTCTGATGAATCTCTTATCTAGGAGATCCTCCAGCTGTTCTTTTAGCTCCCTAAGTTTAGCTAGTGTCATTCTATATAGAGGAATAGAGATAGGCTGAGTATTGGGAAAAAGGTCTATTCCAAAGTCAATTTCCTGATCGAAAGGGACTCCAAGAAGATCTTCGGGAAATACATCTGGAAATTCACATGCTATGGAACTGACTCAAAACTAGGAGTCTCAGAACTAGAATCCTTAACTCAAACATAATGGTAGACACACCCTTTAGATATCATTTTTCTCGCCCTTAGGTAAGAAACAAGCTGACCCCTAAGTGCTGAAGTACTACCCCTCCATTCTAGGACAGGTTCATTTAGAAACTAAAAATAGACATTTTATTTCTACAATTAACTGAAGCATAGCATGAATAGAGCCAATACATGCCGAGAATGACGTTAAAATCTGTCATCTCTAACTCTACTAAGTCTGCTGAAGTAACTTTCTAAGATACCATAACCGGACAGTTCCTGTATACCCATCGGGCTATGATAGATTTACCCACTGGGTAGAGACTAAGAAGGGATCTACTAGGATTTCGGGACTAACTCCAAAGTCAACAGGTAAATAAGGAGTTACAAAGGACAATGAAGCTCTTGGATCTAGCAAAGAATAAAAATATAAATGATAAATTTGTAATGTACCAGTGACCATATCAGGAGAACTTTCTTGATCCTGTCGATATTGAAATACATAGAGTCTATTTGGGTATGGCCCACTGTGGCACTGGTTTGGGTATGGCCCACTGTGGCACTGGAAGCAGCACCCTGCAGATTTGGGGGACCGGACAGAACTAGGGGACGATTATGATGACTCTGCAAACCCACCTGAAGACACTCTCTAATCCTATGACCTCCCTTTCCACATCCAAAACATACATCACTGTCAGCTCTGCAGATACCCTGGTGGTTCCTTCCATACTTCTGGCAAAGAGGATTTATTCGGGCACTGCTAACACTACCCTGGGGTTTAGGGCCTGGTGCCCTAATTTTATTGTTGTCTTTGAATTTTGACACTGGGGCACTGGTTGAGGACGAAGCTAGAACTGAATATTTTGGGTGGAACAGAGAACGATTGCCACCCTTTAACTTAGGCTAAGTGAAGTTGAAGCTACCCATTCTAGCCCTTTTGTTCTCCTTATCCTTATATTTAGCCTCATCTATCTGCTAAGCATGGACCATGATCCTGGATATGTCTATCTCCTTAATCAGCATTGCGGTCCTACATTCCTTGACCACACTATTAGACACTCCCGGCATAAACTTACTTATCTTTGATCTGCTATCTGCTACCACATGAGGGGCATATCTGGCTAACTGAGTAAACTTGAAATAATACTCTTTAACTATCATGTTTCCCTATTTCAAATTAATAAACTCCAAAACCCTAGCTTCCCTCAACTCCAGTAAGAAGAACCTATCAAGAAAAGCAGTAGCAAACTCCTCCCATTCTACGGGCCCTACATCAGTGCCCCTATTTGTCTTCCACTGCTTAAACTATGTGTGAGACATATCCTGCAATTGATATGCAGCTAACTCAGCACTCTCACTGGAGGTCACCCCATGATATCTGTGACTTTCTACACCATGTCAATGAATTCATGTGGGTCCTTCTCAGACTTGGACCCTGTAAATGATGGAGGATTCATTCGGGTGAAGTCTCGAATTCTAACTGCAGCAGTTCTGGACACTTGGTTGGCCTGAATAGGAGCTGGGCGTTTATTCTAGGCTACCATAGAATGAGCCAAAGTGGTGAAAGCTACTTTAAATTCTGTGTGGGAGACATGCTTGTCCAGGGGATTTGCTTGAACGGGCGGAGGTGCTGGCTGATTTCCAGTTCTTCTTCCGTTAGTCCTTTTTTGAGGCATATTCTGTAAACAAAAGGAAATGTTGGATTAGACAGAGAGTTTAACTTGATCTCATGTTCACTTACATGATATGAACACTGAAAGAAGGGAACTTGTTCCTAAAATGCCTCATAGCCTTTTGTCCATAAGTGTGGCGCACTACACACCCATGCACAAAACTCTACAAGATGCGGATTTCAAACTCCCTAGGACTCTTTTGAACCTTAGGCTCTGATACGAAGTTTGTAATGCCTCGATTCTTCACTCAGGATACCATACGGTGCTCATGACCCCAAAGGACCACAATCTAACCCATGACTGGCACCTGTTGTGAGCACTGAATAATAATAATGAAATAATGCAGAAAATAGGTTGAATTTCCATAAGGATCATAATCTAAAAACAAATATTGAATACTAATAAATAAATATGGAAAATGGAATATCTGTCTGAAATAATCTAGCCTGAAAGCCTCTAACTGTCTGAACATGGAATTGATGGGAAAAGTCCCCAACTAACTCTGACTACTGAATATACGGGACTACTGAAATACTAAAATGATAACTCTATCCTCAAACTATGAGGACTTACCACTAAATATATTGCTGATAGGCTGGGTTGCTAAGTGCGGTCAGGAGCCCATGCGTCTGAACCTAAGATATAATACATCATAGCGCAAAGGAAAGAGTATATGTTAAAACTTTAAATATGATAGTATGCTAAGTGAGGTAGGTTGATATTCAAGGGTTCATACCCATGAATAATAACTGGCTGAGTAAAATGAATATAACTAAATGAGAGTACATGTGTAACTGAAACTGCTGTAAATACTGATTATGCAATGTTGTATGTAAATCTACTTTACTATAACTGAGATCACTAATAACTGAATTACTGATAACTGAGTTATTTATACTGGATACTGTGTAATTGAGTTACTGATAACTAAGTGACTATTTCGATAGTCTTGATTCGGTAGAACTAAACTGAGTTCTATACTGAGCTGGGTGACTGTGTCTGATAGTCCTGATTCTAAAAAATAATTTATGGTTTTATACTGAGTCTGAAACTAAAATTGTAACTATGGGAGTGTTCATATAACCAACATACCCCTATTATAAACCAAGTTGGGGTCCAACCTGTGACCCTAGTTGGAAGGGTATTAGCTCTTTGCCAAGGGATACTAACAATGGTTGTGAGTTAACCCTATCTGGAAGGAAGATATTTCATCAACCCTCACTGGCAGGAAAACTCATACGAGATGTATCAACTCTTATCTGGTAGAAAAATATCTTAACTTACGCTGACAACGTAGTTCTGTAACACAGGGATTGCTACTAAGGGTCAAACCCTTCACTGACAGAAATGCCCCCATCCCTGGGTTCGCTCGGTGCTGATTCCTACTCCCAACTGAATAGATACTGAACTGATTTCTAGACTGTACTAGGCTTTACTGAACTGTTACTGATCGTGCTAACTGACAAAACTGGATTGAGTTCACTGAGTTTTGTTAATTGACTGAATACACTGAGTTTTGTAACTGACTGAGTACTACAATATGTAACATCACAGAGACTATTCTAAAGCTACTGTAATTCTACGTAAACAACTAGATTTTGGGTATTAAATACCCCAGGACTCAATAGCATTGAAAGTAAAACATGGCATGGTAATAATAGCACAACAAGAGTAGCTTGTTAATAATGCTTCTATTTAGACATTTTGTCAAACACTTGAGAGGTATGTTTTATGCTCATAATAATAAGCAATATGCAAGAATAATGATCACAATCCCAACTCACAATTTCAAGGGCTTTTAACATAAATCCACAAAATCCTACACACATGTTAATTACTTCACATGAAACTTGTAATAAACCATGGAATAAAACTCAAATAACATCATAATCATGGAAACAATCAAATTCAACATGAAATTCATGAAATCAATCAACTTGTAGTTTTAAAAGAGGTTCTTGAACTCCAAGGGTGGAAAGGAACCCTTAGATGAACACCTAATATACCTTGATTGTTAATTTTCTAAAAGTTGTGGTGAATTTCTTGGGACTTGAATCTTGAAGTTGATGGGTTAGGGGTTGTTGTTGAGATGATTTATGAATAATGAGTGAATTTTGCCTTTAGAAAGGCTTAATCTCATATTTTGAGGCTGATATAAGGTGGGAAAATGACCCAATTATCCTCTCTAGATGTGGATTTTAATTACTGAAAAATGTGCCCAGGGATGCACAAACCATTGGCTCACTGGAATTTGCATTGGGAGCTGGGGAAAAATATCCATCAACGTGATAGGCGATGTGATGCGTCGACATCGCGTTGATCCACTGTTTTGAACTCCCAAACGTGCCTCAAATGATGTTTGAAAAATTTAAAATTCGTCCGAGAATACCTACTGACATTTTTTATCATGAATCAATCTAAAAATCAACATTTTAAGGTCGTAAGGATCAAAAATAAGTTTATGGAATTATTGAGGCCAAAATAAGACTAAGTGCCAATACTTAGCTTAAAGTTTTCTAAGTCTGGGATCTCTTTTCATGCTATAAAGGACAAAGTTAGGCTAGGATTTTTTGGGGTCTTACAACACACAACATTTCTAATCAAACCGATAGTAATCAGAAGCGCTCTAAGCAGCTTAAGAGGTGGTTACAATCCTATACCATTCTCAAGTTCTTATGTAGCTTAATATTAAGGTGATGGTAAGAACAACTGCATATTTTTTCAATTGTGTTATGTTTTCTTTTTAGCCCCCAATTCCAGGACTTCCAGAATTTAAGATGATGGGATTGAAATTATGCAAAAATATCTCGGTTGTGTGTTGAACCTATTCCTTAATGTTTCCTGCATAAACGGATTGATATGAACGTGTAATTTTCTAGAAAAAGGATTCAATTAGCTCAGGTGAGATATGGCATTTTGAAGTTTGAATTATTACTGAGTTTATTGAGTTCCGTTGACTGATGAAATACCACTGAATGAGTTTACTATGGTTTGAACTGAATACTGAACTGTACTGGACTAGTACTGAGCCTACTGAGTTTTTTGTGAGTCTCATGATAGACTGAGAGTACTACTAATCGTGACATGACTGAGATAATCTTATAACTGACGCTGGTTGTAAGTACACAGCTAAATTATCGGGTATTAAATACCCCCAGGACTCGATAGCATGAAACAAAATCATAACATAGTCTTGAAAAGCATAATCATGTGCACTTGGTCACAACTCATTCATGGAGGCATTTTATCAAACACTTGCATGATACAATTTGCACATAAGCTGTCATGACATGATTTCTTTATCTTATTAATTCACATCAGCAATTCATCAAGCACTTAGTGAGCATGATATATGTACATAACATTAACAACAAGTGGGCATCATAATTCAACTCTAACTTCACAATTTCAAAGGGTTCAACATAGATTCACATGATATTACATATACGTCAATTATCCCCACATGAAACTTATCATAAAACATGGATTAGAATCTCAATTAACCATTATAAACATGATTATAATCAAACCCAACATGAAATTCATGAAATCCATACACTTGAAGTTAAAAATAGTTTCTTGAACTCCAAGGGTGGAAGGAACCCTTGGATGAACACTTCACATACGTTGATTGTTAAATTCTTGAAGAAGGATGGTGAGTTCTTGGATCTTGAGTTTGAATTTAATTCTCCTAGGTTTTGTTCTTGAGAGCTTTTTGTGAAGAATGAATAAATTTTGCTCTCCAAGGGATTTAATTTCGTATTTTGAGGGCAGAAGGATGTGGGAAAAGGATCCAAATACCCCTAAGGATGCAGCCTTTTAATGACTGAAAACTATGCTATCGACGCGCAAACCGACGTACCGCGTCATTGGCATCACGCGATGACTAACGCACTACATCGAGTCTACTTCGGTTCACTAAAATGTGACACTGGATCTAGGAAGAATAATTATCAACGCTATAGTCGATGCGGCGCGTCGAGATTGCGTTGATTCACCGGTTTAGGATTTCAAAGGTGATTCAAACGTAGTCTGAAAAATATGAAACTTATCCGAGAACACCTACAGATATTCCTGATCATGAATTAACTTAAATATAAATATTTAACGGATGTAAAGGTCGCGAAATAAGATTGCCAACTTTTGAAGGCTAAAATAACACTAAGTCTAACTACTTAGCTAAAATTTTCTAAGTCTGGGACCCCTTAACAAGCTTAAAGGACTGAATTAAGATAAGAATTTTGTGGGGTCTTACACTTGGGTATCTGATGTTGATGCTAAAGTATAACTGGGTTCTCTTTAGCTACTTTACAAAACTTGGTTGGTAGGAAGTTAACGTGATGTGTGCTATATCATCATTAAAATGTTTTATACATTAATTTCATCATGAATAGATGTTCAAAGGACCTGAATGATAGTTCCATGATAAACGCTATTAATATGAGAGTGCATCATTTCAATAATAACATCTATCCAGCTGAAGAAGCAAGCCTTGGATACATGTGAAATTTGTGACCTGTCATAGAATAGAACTAAACCTGGACAATAAGGTTTCTGTCTGTCATGGAAAAGATATTTTTCAGTCAAGTAATGGGGGCGTCATCAAGCATAAGAGTAGTAGCTATAAGCAAAGGCCAAATATGACACCTAGGAATATATATGAAAAGTCAGTCCCTGGTAGCGTAACTAAGGTATCTAAGGGTTGTAGTGATGTTATTGTTAATAGTATTCCATCAATTGAGGCTCATGAAGTTGTCTTAAATGATGAATCAAACATGGTCAATAATGCCAAGGTTGCGGTCAAATCTTTCTCGCAGTCGAGAACGTAATAGCGCCAACAAGAACAAGCAGAAGCTTGATCCTATCATGGTCAAGTTATTAACCGCTGGAAACCTCTACTATGATATGAAGGATCCTCCAAAAACAAACACTTTATCATAGTAGGCTAAGATCCGCGTACACTCCACACTCATTTCATGGGGTATGTTGTTCTTTTTGTTGTCGTTATTGTTTTAGTTATTAGTAGTTGCTATATTTTTTCATGTCATGCTTCATTTTCATATCTAAATTGATTTGTTCTACTTAAACTAAGGATTACAACCTCTATACCTCCATGAGGTAGGTGTAATATTTCTGTATATTTCACTTGTGGGATTTTATTATTATTATTTTTATTGTTGTTGTTTGATTCATTGATTTGGGTTTTCATTAAAGATTTGATGTTGATGTTTATTTACTGATTTTGTTTTTGTCGGGCAATTCTTCTGGTCCAGATAGTACAACCGGCGGGGCATAATATAGGCATAAAAACTCTGGGTGTTCTGCACCTATTGGACCTGCAACTGAGAATTGCTCAAACCACCAAGCTTTAGGATTGAATTTCTGTGACAAAATTTCTGCTCGGGGCATAGAGCATATCAGTGGTAATTATTGCTACTCCGTTTGATGATATATCATATGTTAATCTATTCCTCTCCTGCGACTAATTTGACAAAGAAAGATTGTCTCTTGTGAAGGGAATATAACTGTTTTTACTTCCCATCTGTCATAGCCTGCCATTGTCAACATCAATGTAGAAAGATTTGTAGTTGAGTTAGTTATTTTCTTTCAAGTGTCATTTTTCTTCTGGCTTATTTAGTTCTTCTTCTAGCAACTGTGTTCTAATTAGCCTAATTGCCAGGGATCTTTTTCTCATTTACATTTTTGGAATACCAACTACTACGAACTTCTCTATTTTTAGAAAGAACAAAAAAAAGAAATCTGAAAAATCCATCCGAAGAGAACTTCCAGTGATGCCTTAGCACTACGGTAATCTGCTACATGAGATTTTATGGCCATTGACCTGCTTATGCAGCTTATGAAATAGAATTCTAAATATAGCTCATAATGGAATACCTTACATGTTTGATCAAATAGAATGCCTTACATGTTTGATCAAATTGATTATGTTTCTCCAAATAGGGGTGGTTTTGGATGACTTAAATTTGGATCAGTGGAATATTCTCGTAAGATTTATGAATGGACTGGAATAAGTTTGGAACCTTATGTTGCAGATGATTTTCAAGTTCAGTTTTACATGGTTAGCCCTTAGGTTCTGAAAACTATGTCAATCGACCAGAAGGTATCTTAAGTTCTCCAGAATTGACTTATCGTACGAATGCTTCATTGCTTGGATTAATATTTCTAATTTCAATTCCTACAGGGTGTCTATTATACATCATTCGAGGTTCCAGATATTTATGGAGTATTTCAGTTTAAGGTTGAGTACAAGAAATTAGGAGTCACAAGCTTCAGCCATGCAAAACAGGTGCGTTCTTTTGAAATATATAGGCACCCTTTCTTATGGAGGAATCTATAACTTTAAAATATTTAAGTTACCGCACTGCAAGCTGGTTGTTTGCTTGAATAAGTAGGCAGTCGTTGCTTTCATGTTTTGTAGTGAAGAGTTGATATACAGGCAGTATCAGTCACATTTTAGACACAAGTTTAAATAGGACACTTATTATGTAAGAGAATTACTAAGTTGCTCTTATAACTATAAAACAATAGGGATTGAGTAGTTGAAGTAACAACCTTAGGAACCAGGTTCAAATTCAAACAAAGGCGGCACTTGGTGAATTCTTCCTATTGGCCTACATCTTGGTAGATAGAGTTTCTGGTATGAAAGCTCTAATATTAATAGCATTTCAAAAAAGAAAGAGATGTTTACGAACCAGATAAAAATTAAGAATTTATTGGAGTGATGATATACAGCTCATCTATAACTTCATGTGAGAAATTCTATACTACTTATATACTATATAGAAGCATGAAAAGTTAGGACAACCACAACATATGCAATTATTACATCCTTCTGGTAACAATTCTGGAAATTTTTGTACATTCATGTTACATTGTGTTAAAATGGTTGTCGTGGTTGTGTGAAGTGAAGTTAGCCATGTGGACACCTCATTATTTGTTGATTAGCCTACTATTGTAAGTGTTTGGTTATTGTTTCAATACCCAATCTCCTCGATTACAAAGTTTTTTGGTGTACATTATGTTAAACTGGTTGGATGTCAAAGGTATGTTTGAAATCCCTTTAGTGTTGTAACATATCTGGTTCCAAAGAATATCATTTATAGTTCCTTATGCATTTATTTCTCGAGAAAATGGTCTGTTACCCCCCCCCCCCCAAACCTTTACCTCAAATCCCAACTACACACTCAACCTTTAAAGGTGACCTATTACCCCCCCCCCCGAACTATTTTAAAGTGAAATTATTATCTCCCTGAACTATTTTAAAGTGGAATTATTAAACCCCCCCAAAACTGACAACCAGTCACTGCAAATATGGTGTGATGCACGCGCCGCCACGTCATGCCACGGCATTTTTTATTTTTTTACTCTAAAAATAATAATAATTTAACATTATTATTTCCCAATTATTATTTTTCTTTCTTCTTCTTCTTCTTTATTTCTTCTTCTTCAATTCCTCTTCTTCTCCAATTCTTCTTCTTCTTCAATAGTACCCAAGAACCCATCAATGGCAATTATTGTTTTTCTTTCTTCTTCATTTCTTCTTTTTCAGTTCTTCTTCTTCAATTCTTCTACTTCTTCTTCTTCAAATCTTCTTCTTCTTCTTCAATGGCATCCAAGAACCCATCAATGGCATTTCTTCATCAATAGCATCCAAGAACTCCTCAATGGCATTCAAGATTAATTTATCATCTTCATCATCTCCTCATTCAAGAATTCAAGTTCTTAAATTTTTTCAAGTTAATTCGGGTCCAATGGCATTTCTTCTTCAATAGAATCCAAGAACTAATCAATGGCATTCAAGATTAATGTATCATCTTCCTCATCTCCTTATTCAATAATTCAAGTTCTTAATTTTTTTCAAGTTTTTTGAACCGAAGATCTTAGTTCAAGTGAGAACTCATTAATGGCATTTCTTCTTCTTCTTCTTCTTCAATGGCATCCAAGAACTTGAATTATGTGAGAATGTTGAATCAAAAAAGTCGAATGTCATTGATTACGTGAAGCTGAATCAAATGTTGAATCAATGTGTTAAATCAAAATGTTGAATCGAATTACGTGAAATTCATCAAAAAAAAAAGTCGATGGAATTTTGAATTTTTCGGTGCCATCACTATTCATCAGTATTTCACCATTGAAGCTGCACCATTGAAGGCATTGAAGAAGAAGAAGAAGAAGGAGAAGAAGAAGAAGAAGAAGAAGAAGGGGGAGAAGAAAAAAAAGAAAAAGAAGAAGAAGAAGAAGAAAAAGAAGGAGAAGAAGAAGGAGGAGGAGAAGAAGGAGGAAAAGAAGGAGGAGAAGAAGAAAAAGGAAAAGAAGAAGAAGAAGAAGAAGAAGAAGAAGGAGAAGAAGGAGAAGAAGAAGAAGAAGAAGAAGAAGAAGAAGGAGAAGGAGAAGAAGAAGGAGAAGGAGAAGAAGAAGGAGAAGAAGAAAGACAAGAAGAAGGAGAAGAAAAAGAAGAAGAAGAAGAAGAAGAAGAAGAAGAAGGAGAAGTAGAAGGAGAAGAAGGAGAAGTAGAAGGAGAAGGAGAAGAAGAAGAAGGAGAAGAAGAAGGAGAAGGAGAAGGAGAAGAAGAAGAAAAAGAAGAAGAATAAGAAGAAGAAGAAGCAGAAGGAGAAGTAGAAGGAGAAGAAGGAGAAGGAGAAGGAGAAAAAGGAGAAGGAGAAGAAGAAGGAGAAGGAGAAGGAGAAGGAGAAGGAGAAGGAGAAGAAGAAGGAGAAGGAGAAGGAGAAGGAGAAGGAGAAGGAGAAGGAGAAGAAGAAGGAGAAGGAGAAGGAGAAGAAGAAGGAGAAGGAGAAGGAGAAGGAGAAGGAGAAGTGGAAGGAGAAGGAGAAGGAGAAGGAGAAGTAGAAGGAGAAGGAGAAGGAGAAGGAGAAGAAGAAGAAGAAGAAGAAGGAGAAGGAGAAGAAAAAGAAGAAGAAGAAGAAGGAGAAGAAGAAGAAGAAGAAGAAGAAGAAGCCATTGAAGAAGAAGAAGAAGGAGAAAAAGAAGCCATTGAAGAAGAAGAAGAAGAAGCCAATATTTATTAAGAAAAAATAATAATTATTAAAAATAATGATGTGGCAATAAAAAAATAATGATTTTAAAGCGAAAAAAAGTCAACTGACGCGCCTATGGGCATGTGTAGTCACGTCCAGTGACACGTCAGCAACTGGAGGGGTAATAAATTCGGTAAAAATAAGTTCAGGGGGGTAATAGGTCACATTAAAAGGTTGAGTGTGTAGTTAGGATTTCGACTAAAGGTTGGGGGGGTAACAGACCATTTTCTCTTTATTTCTCTAGGAGTTCTTACATTCTCTTATTCAATGTATAAACTAGACACAAGAGGACGATAAAACTACCACTTTTAAAGAACTCAATCTCAACTTTGTCTTTCAATTGCGTCAATCGTGGTATAAATAGCTTATAAGGTGATAAAACCTTTGTCCACTTCTTTTTATTGGTGTCTTTATATTCAGAGAATGACCTACTTTATTCCCGCAGTTCTCATACAAATTGATATACATTGTCAGTTTATTGAGCTATGCAGCTTTGTGTTGCATTTTTATAGCTTGAATACTTGGTGACTTCTCTAGAAAGTTGAATATTCAAAATATTGTAGTCCATAAACTGCTTCCAAATGAAGCATTTTGATTTAATAAAGCACAATCAGCGGAGGAGCAACCTTTGTCAAGGTCCTAGAAAATTATAGTATGCAAATACATGATTCTTTTGTGTGTGTATAGTCGTGTTTTCTTCATGTATCTACTCTTTTTATATTTTGATTTATCTCGATGAAAATCTTGGCATAACTGGTACCAATATGTGGAATTTTGATGTGTAAAATATGTGTCTTGTGTTGCAGGACTGCTTTTAAATGCCTATGTGAAATTGCTACATAGACATATGGGCTTAGTCTATTCATAACTGAGTTAACTATTTTTATTTGGAGCATTTAAAGAGAGAGAGTCTTCTCAAAAGAATTCCTTGATGGGGGTGTTTGTTCATGTAAAAGAGACCACTATGATAATGAGAACATAACTAGAAGAGGCTTCTCCAGTAGATACTTCAAATTTGGGAGCTCAAAACGGCTCGACTCCTCCTTTTTTCTACCTGTCGCATGTTGTCAATTTCAACAAAGTAGTTGTCCGTCCCTCCTTTAGTTATGCATTCGTAAAATATGTGACGTAACTAATTCTCTCCGCTACATCCCTTTGAGGACTATGGTTGAGTACTTGTGTTTCTTCAGCAACTCCTTACTCTTTGTATTAACAGGAAATCACCAAATATCATTCATTTTCGATGCTCCCAAGGAACATAAGCCAGTATTCAACCATTTCGTGGACTCATGCAGCCTTTTTGATAACTGTATTGATGCTTTCAGATGTTGCGCTCTGCAGGTAAAGTCCTTGCTTGTATTGAGAGCTAAAATCTTAGCTATTATTTAGTAGTAGATCTATTTATTTCATTTCATGATTTTGTTGTTGTTCATAGGATATGTGCATAGGAGAATGTACAAGAGTAATGATAAATGGATGGACGTTATATCTTCACAAGTATCATCATTACTGTCTGCATATATCTCTAGCACTGAGATTACAGATTTTAGTTTAAGCCTCCTAAGGAATTGCTCAAACCTCCAAGCTTTAGGATTGGATTGTTGTGATAAAATTTTTGCCCGTGGCATAAATCATATCGTTGGTAATTATTGCTACTCCGTTAAATGATATATCATATGTTAATCTATTCCTATCCTGCGACTAATTTGACAAAGAAGGATCGCCTCTTGTAAAGGGAATATAATTGCTTTTATTTTCCTTCTGTCATAGCTTTCCATTGTCAGCATCAATGTAGAAAGATTTGTATTTGAGTTAGCTATTTGCTTTCAAGTGTCATTTGTCTTCTGGCTTATTTAGTTCTGCTCCTAGCAATTGTGTTCTAATTAGCCTAATTGCTAGAGATCTTTTTCTCATTTACATTTTTGGAATACCAACCACTACGGACTTCTCTATTTTTTAGAAAAAAAAAAAGAAATCTGAAAAATCCATCCGACGAGAACTTCCGGTGATGCCTCAGCACTACAGTAATCTGCTACTTGAGATTTTACGGTCATTGACCTACTTATGCAGCTTATGAAATGAATTTCTAAATATAGCTCATAATGGAATGTCTTACATGTTTGATCAAATGGAATGCCTTACATGTTTGATCAAATTGATTATGGTTCTCCAAATAGGGATGGTTTTGGATGACTTAAATTTGGATCAATGGAATATTCTCGTAAGATTTATGAATGGTCTGGAACAAGTTTGAAATCTTATGTTGCAGATAATGTTCAAGTTCAGTTTTACATGGTGAGCCCTTACGTTCTGAAAACCATGTCAACCGACCAGAAGGTACTCTTAAGTGCTCCGGAATTAACTTATCGTACGAATAGCTTCATCGCTTGGATTAATATTTCTAATTTCAATTCCTACAGGGTGTCTATTATACATCATTCGAGGTTCCAGATGTTTATGGAGTATTCCAGTTTAAGGTTGAGTACGAGAAATTAGGAGTCACAAGCTTCAGCCATGCAAAACAGGTGCATTCTTTCAAAATATATAGGCACCCTTTCTTATGGGGGCATCTATAACTTTAAAATATTTAAGTTACCACACTGCAAGCTGGTTGTGTGCTTGAAGAAGTAGGCAGTCGTTGCTTTCATGTTTTGTAGTGAAGAGTTGATATACATGTTGTGTCAGTCACATTCTGGACACAATTTTAAATAGGACACTTATTATGTGAGAGAATTACTAAGCTTCTCTTATAACTACAAAGCAATAGGGATTGAATAGTTGAACATCAAGAGTCAGGACGACCACAACATAAATGAATCTAAAGTAAATATAAAGCAAATATAAAATTGATCGAAGAAAATAATTAAATTTTTATCACCACGCAAAGTGCGGCCAGTTTTCCTAGTTAATAATTATGTTCATAACATTATTTGGTATTCCATATTGTAGTCATGTAAATAGATACATTATAAGATTTTGTAGAAATAATCACATTAGCCATTTAAGTTATTAAAGTATATTTTTCGCTGCTTATTATATTCATTAAAATAGCAACTTATTACTGAAAATCTGATATATAATTACTACCCGATTTTTAAATTATTTTATAAAAACTCATTTATATCAATAAAATTATTAATATCTTACAAATTTTATAAGACCGACAAATTCTCTAGTTTAATTTATAAGCGTGAATCATGTTTGATGAAGTGGTAAGAAGTCTAGTTGCATCAAGATTGTCAATAACAAAGAACTTGGAGTATTTTATATGCAAAACAATATGGACCAATTGTTTACCTTTCCCTTTTTCAGCTTAAACTCTGTATTTACGATTTGCTAGATAAATTTTTTTCTTCGTATTAGTACATTTTTTGTAGCCAGTTGTTTGAGTTCTTTTTCATTATATACCTTTTTTTTTTTTGGTTTCCCAAGGTATTCCCACAGTCGGCAGTCGTGAGACTAATTCCTCGTTCCTACTGTTAGCGTACTAAGCGGTAGGGAACTGGCCACAGAGTTTTTTCCATTCATCAGAGGTGGCGATCGAACTCCCAACCTCTTGCTTAAGGGATTAGGTGTTGAACCACCACACCAACCCTTGTGGTTCTTTTTCATTATATATCACGTCTAGTAGTCCAATATTTAACTGTCTAAAGTCATTAATTTCTTCTCTATTTATAGTTTTTTTTTTTCGTAACGAACAAATGACTGCTCATTAATAGTGATACTACTCTAAAGAGAGTGTTATGGTGACGGAAGGTCTTTTAATGACTTTTATGCATGTGATATTATAAATTTATACAGCTAGATTAAATGAAATCATGTGAATATGGAAAAAGATTCATTACTCGGTGAAATATAATTACTAAAGTTCACAGGAAACAACTTCAATAACTTATATTTGGCGTGTTTAGACAACTTAATATACAATGCATAATATATATTGTCCAATAATTACTTTTTGGACTTTAGTGAATGTCAACAATATATTCATTTTTGATAACTCGAAGATCAATTATGTATTTTTTGAATTGTAAAATGACAAATGTTCAAGTAATAGAACCCTTAAGGAGGAAAATTAAATAGAAAATTGTTTAGTTGATTAGGATATTTTAACAATACCTTGATGGATAAAATACAACAAAGTCACAAGCAAAAAACTAAAACTGATTCTTTTTTTTAAAAAAAAATTATAAGGAAATCCAGACAGAGTAGTGCATGAAATAAAATAATGAGCTGAAGAAAGAGTATAATTTGGGCTCTCGAATAGATGAATCTCAACGAAAAAATGAAGCAAACTCTTGAAATCAAATAAAAAAAGATGACGTGTAGATAAGAAAAAAATATAATTTATTTTTCAATAATTAAGACTACAAACTCAAATTATGAACTTACCTTATGAGGAATATAGCGTTAGAATCTCTAGTTGAATTATGAAATGCAGTATTTTTGCCTAATGTGTTGGATTTAAAAAAGAATATAGGTAAAGTCAATTTAGTCAATTTGTTGGATACATAAAGAAACAGAGAAATGAAAATATGAATCAAACATTGAAAATCAGTAATTTCAAACACCGAATTATTACATGAACCAAGTAAAATAGATGTAGTCAAAACAGATGAATCTCATTGTAGAATCTTTTATCTTCATTCATTTGCAAGAATTGATCCACAAGGGAATAGCAATTTAAGGCAAACAATATAAAACAACTTCTTGCAGCGAAAATCTCATATCCATAAAAATTTAAAATACCAATTAGCATCAGGTCAGCATAAAGATGTAAGCATACGAGAGAAAGACAGAGAGAATTAATTTCTACAGTACAAAAATCACACTGAAAAATGAAGAAGAAGAAGAAAGGATAGAAAGAAATTGGCTTCAGATATCTGTTAGTAAAAATTATATATATATAACGACATGTTTACTATTAATTACTAAAAATCATAATTTTTTTCAAAATATCATAAAATTCCAATATTTGACCTCTGATACATGTTAATCACATTAGATACATACTACGGATACAAGTCTTAATTAACTAAATCAACACGTTTTAAGGGATGTAACAGATAACTTTGCATTAAAACAGCATTTAAGCTAACTAATTAAGGTAAAAAAATAAAATGAAATCCCACAATTTATGGTAATCAGTTTATCATTCCACCACGTTAATCCATAAACGTTTTCATAATATTTTTTTGAAATTAAAAAATCTTCATTCTTCTTGTTCAGAGAAAACGTACGAACATTTTTTTATTTGATTTGTTAATTTTGTTTGTTTGATATGAATATTTCAATGTTGTTACGTCATTTCGGTGTTTGGGTTAACGAAATCGAGTATGTGGATTATAAGAGTGATGGAATCGTGATCAGTGAACATGTTACTTACGAAAAAATAATTTCGTCAATTGTGGGAGAACTGAAAATCGACGAAACAAGAAAAAAAATTGAAGCTCGTTATATTGTTTAAGGAAATGTTTGTCCGTTGTTGATTCGTAACGAAATGAGTGTGAAGTTGTATGTCAAAATTAAAAAAACTGAGCGTGGATTTGGGACGTATCCTCTTATCATCACTACATTAGATAAGTCTGCTAGTGATATGTTTTTTGATGGAAAAGTTGGTGCTATAATGTGTTTGGAAAGTCTATCAAAAAAGAGTTGCAGAAATAATTACTTATAAATCTAATTTTTCTTCTCCTATGCCTTTGTTGAATGGAAAGGGGAACAAGATCATTACTGATTGTAGACATACTGATGTTAAGGTCGGGCAAATCTACAAGTACAAGTGTACTCTCATTTCAACTATGGTGGGGTTTGCAATTGAGCATTCCTTCAATTACTATGCCAAAAGATCGGACAAGAAAAGGTAGGTATGTTTTTTATGTAGAAGTTGTTGTTAATTAAATTTTGCATTCAACGTTTGGTTGATGATTATTTTACAGAAATTTTTTTTTCTTTATGTTATTAAGGCTGAGATACATTTTGTTATAATAATGATACATTTTGCTCATCTTGTGTCTCAGATTATGAAGTTATGTTTAATTATGCTTCTTGTTGTGTTTTAGTTTCATCTATATAGCAGAAATGTCTTAGATACATGTTGTACAAGTTTGTGCAGTTAATGAATCTAGAAAACTATTATTTTTTTCAGTGCGCGAAGAAAAATAATTTAAACTTTTTTTTTCATTGATTCAGCTATGTCCTACGATGCCGATCGGAGGATTGTGTTTGGATCTTTAAAGCATCATGTCGTCGGGGGACTGGACTATTTAAAGTTAGATTTTTTCAAGATGTGCACACATACCCGTTGAAAGACCGAGTTTTTACTCAACTTCAAGCTACAGTTGGGTTTGTTAGTGATTTTGTTGCACCAAAACTTGTCAATTATAAGAGAATACACACCCTGAATGATATAATCGAAGATATTAAAAATGCTTTTGGTGTAGACATTAACTATCAGAAGGCTAAAGAACGTGTGATTGAGATGTTAAAGGGAAAACCTGCGGATGGCTATCGACAAATGACTAGATATATATACATGTTAAATTCTGTATATCCAAGTTCACATATTAGAATGCATAAATCAGAGGATAATAAATATATGTATATGTTCGTTGCATTTCAATCTTTGAAGAGTGGATTTGAGTATTGCAGGCCTGTAGTTGTGGTTGATGGTGCGTATTTGAGTGGAACATATAAAGGTACATTTTTTTCTGCAAGCACTCTTTATGGATCAGGTAATTTATATTTATTTGTATGTATATTTATTTTGTGATGTAATTCAGATCATAATTTGTGTTAATTGTTTTTTTTATTTGAGAAATCGTTTACTTATATCTGCTTAATTAATTTTTTTTATTATCAAAATTGTAGGACGCATTCTGCCGATTGCATATGGTGTTGTTGACAGTGAAAATGATAATTCGTGGACTTGATTTTTTGAGAATTTCAGAATTGCTTTTGGAGAGCACGATAGTATGTGTATTGTATTCGACCGTCACGAAAGTATAATAAAGGCTGTCAGTGTTGTATAACCAAATATGCCGCACCTCGCATGCATTTGGCACATATGGAAGAATGTTTGCACAAACTTCAGGAAGAGTAAAGATAGACTTAGCGATATTTATTATGCTATAGCCAAGGCTTACCGTAAAGATGAGTTTGATTTTTTTTGTAATCAAGTTGGGAAGATTGATCAGAGGGTAAAGTCTTATCTTGAGGATGCTGGATTTAAAAAGTGGGCACGCGTGTATGCACCTGTTAACCTTGGTAGAATGATGACTTCAAATATAGCAGAGTGTATAAATGATAAATTAAAGCTAGCATGTGAGTTGTCGATAAAAGAATTTTTGGAGCAGGCTAGAAAATTATTTGGAAAGTGGAATTGCAAGAAAGAGCATCTTATGAAAACACATCGCTGGGTAGTGGATTTGAAGGAATTCTTCAGCTAAATACTTCAAAATCTTTAAGGCTTAAGGTTAGTTTAGATGTTTTATTTTATTTTACATATTATATAATGTTTGATTCATATTACAGGATACTATTTATTTTTAAAATATGCTTTGGAAAATGTTACAGTAATTTAATCAACTTTTTTTGTTGAAGTTATACAAAATATTCTAAAAAAGATCAATATGTATCTATGTGTTAACATATTATGATTAATCTTGTAGGTTAGTGCGTCATCAACATATGTATATTTTGTTTTCGATGACGGCAGTAAGTACATAGTATGTCTTGATAGGAGGACTTGCACTTGTGGTAGATTTCAATTGGACGAGATAACATGTGAACATGCGATTGCAGTAATAAAAAGCAAGCCTGTAGTTGATATGAAGCCTTATTGCTCAGATTTTGATTTTTCTGAAATATTAAGAAAGACGTATAAAGAATCTATGTTTTCAATGACTTATAAGAAGGACTGGATTGTGCCACAAGAAATTATGGACGAAGTTGTGTTACCACCAAAATACAAACGTCCACCCGGAAGGCCAAAGAAAAATAAGCACAAGAAATCAAGTGAAATAATGATATCGAGCAGTAATTGTTGCGAGAGATGTGGTTATGCAGGTCACAATAGGCGTACTTGTAACTTTTTTTCAAAGGAGGAGTGACACTGTAGTTGACTGATTAATAATGTGGAATAATTTTTTAGCTTGTAGTTGAATTTTTTTCCTTTTTTATGCGACGTTTTAAATGATGACATTGATGTTTTTTAAAAATTTTAAGAAAAATAGTTTCCGAAATAAATAGTTGTTTTCGCTCCTTTGTTAATTATTTATATATATATATATTGAAGATTTAAATTGTTGTGACACATCATATAGAAAGTAAGATACATTGAACTGATAATATTATTAAATTTTATTTTACTTGTTATGCTGTAGTAAATGATTGAAAAAGAGTTATATTTTTATAGGATGTATCTTTCATAAATTTATAGATACAAGTTTACACAATTTGTATCAATTGTAAAATATAATTGTATCATGTAGGATTATAAGTTTTGCTATAATGTGTTATGCAGGTTATAGGCAAACATGTATTCTGAGTAAATAAAAATGGTTATAGATACATAATATGTAATGTTTTGTTATTTACAATTATTATATAGTAAAATATGTTTTCTTGTACTATATACATATAATTTAATAAGATGTTTCTCAGATAATTTTGTAGATACAAGTTTAAATAATTACTTCTAGAATGTAATATGTCATTAGTTTTTAGATATAGTATTATTAAGTTGTGCTATAATTTGTTATGCATTTTAGAGACAACAGGTGTTAGTAGGAACAAAAAACTGTTATAGGTACTAAATAATGTAATGTTGTGAAGGTTACTACCATTATATTGTAATGTATGTTTTATTATTTTAGATACATATGTTTGTAAAATATGTATCTAATACAATGTCTTTATAAAGTGTAAGAAAAACGTATTTCGAAACATAAATATATCTTAAATACTTGAGCATTGCATTATAATGCGTAACAAAATATAACTATTTAATCACTAAAGAAACATACTGTATGATTATCTAAACATTACCAACATCATCAAAACATCATTAAAGTTTCTAACAACTTCCTCGTTTTGTAATAGCCAACTAGCAAACAAATAAACAACTACTTAATATGCAAAACACGGTCTGTTTCTTTTGTTGCGAACCTGCTCCTTGGCGTTAGTGGATCGTCATTCTCACTAAAGTATCCATTCTCTTCTTTTTCAAATCCGTACTTGCACAAAAGAGTAGCATATCTCAGACAATGGTATTGAGCATTAATACCCGAATATGAAATGTTAATCCCTCACTCAGATACTCGGCATAGACAGCTATAAATACACCACAATCCCTGCATTGCAATGAATAATTTAATTAAAAACATCAATACACATGAATACGGTAATGAAAACAATCAAAAAGGTAATGTAACACGTACAAGATTTCACTTTTTGTTGTGCTATCTCAGATGCATATTCCACTTGGAATGGATTCCGTTCGATCTTTTCCTTGTATGATTTCAGTGCAGCCCAGTCAGTGGGTACCTTGTGCTAAAAAAAAAGTCACTGTACTGAAGGTACGTCGGAATCATTACAACCAACTTTTCAATCTCACTTGTTTGTATTCATTTTAGTAAAGAGTCCATTGAATCATACACACGAATGCATCGATCCTTTAAAGCAATGACTGCCAATATCTAGTGAAAGGCACTGACACAGTTAATTGGGACAAAGACCTCATTAACCAGATGCCAAGGCTGACCTGCTCGCGTACTCAATCCCTTGATGGTGTTAATCAATGACATCTCCATATCAGTAACCTCATCAGTCCTGGTAGATACATCTTGAGTTGCAAGGTCCTTAGCAACGTCAGCATTATAGTAATTCACATATGCCTTATCGATATACACTTTGAAAAAGCAATCTGTGGTAGTGTATCTGGTGATTAAAAAATTCTTGTTCTTGTACTTCTTCCTTAAGTAGTACATAATGATATCCAGATTCTGTTCAAATTGTAATAAATTAAAATATATGTTATAGCAATCAACTGTAATAATTAGAAATGAGATATAAATTATTGTTTATGTATCTAATGTTATAAAATGTAAAATGTTGGTAACTGTAAGAGAAACAAATGAATAGCATATATATTCATATAGAATGATACATTTTTTATTATTATGTATCAAATACAAATTACATTTGGCTAAAACATTTCAAATATCTTTACTAACAGCAAATTAACAAATCTGACAGAAACAAGTTTCTTTAGCATGATGTTTAGCTTAAACAATTCTTATAACTTGTGTAGTCAATGTAACTCATGTAATAAACTTTAATACTTCATCATAGATATCACACAATCCAAAATGTATTTACTAATGAAAATCTACTTAAACAAAGTTTGAAGAAAAAATGAAGGTAATTGAAAAACAAACATTTCAATAAGAAACGTATTAATATATGATGTTACATCTCTTGTTATCATGTATCTAATAAAACATAAGAACATAATAAAAAAAATCAACATCTAAAATGCAGCAAATAATAAAAATTAACAAAAACAAGTTTCTTAGTATGAATTTTTAATTAAAGAATTCATCTAATTTATGCAGTCTATCTAAAAACTCCATGTTAAAGACTTTAATACATCATATATATCATACAATACGGAATTCATATACTAATGAAAATGTACTTTCACGATGTCACAATTTGAGATTTTTGATATCCATTAAGAAAATACCTCATCATTTCAGCACTTATTTTGTTGATACATCGAGTAAAATCTGTTCTTGAATTTTGGAAAAGCAACTATGAAATCTAGTTGACGAAATCTAAGTGTTGAACAATTAACCTTGTAGTGATCGTCCTTATCTTTCTTATAACATAAAAGTACAGTTGATTTAAAAAGAAAAATAATAAGTTGTATATTACTTTTAAATTTAGAATAAGACATGTGTTACTTACTTTTTCATGTGTTGCTTGTAAATGTCATCATTAATTCATTCTTCAAATATTTCCATCTCTATATTTGGTGAATTTTCAGTAATGTCATAACCTTCGAATGAGTACTTTTTTCGCTCTTTAGAAGCCAACTTTTTTTTTCATTAGAACTTGATCTAAAATGGGTCAAAAAAGAGAACGATAAATCTTTGATGGATTTCTTGAGCGTGGTGCAGGTGTATTTTTATCATCTGACACATCTTTTTTTGGCGTAGAAAAGGCAAACAAAATTGTGGTGTCACTAATCATATACTCGGCTGGAGTTGTTGGTGGAGGCTTGTAAATTGTCAATGTCATATCATGTTCTCGGCCTGAAATAATACTATCAAGCGATTGCATTTCTTCAACAACAACGTCACTCTGTTTCTCAATTCCATCATCCTGAAAATGATTTAAAACATTAACAAATATTTTACCAAAAAAATTCAGTTATTTTAAAACCAAAATAGTAACAATAATGTTCATTTATGTATCTCAACTTTACCAATAAGTAGTAACTTGTATCTCAACTTTATTTGAACTTGTATCTCTACTATATTTTAAAACAGAGTGCATTCTATTAAAGTGGTAATCACTGGTAAATGTTGTTTCTTTGTTGTATATCAAGTAACCACAGTGTAGGAATTGAGTCATTTGCCAAATTACAAACAGAGCCAACACAATACTTGGCATTTGATGATTATCTTTTAAGCATTAAATTTTGTCTAACATGCAGAACCATGCTAGCCCCAATTAAGGATGGATCATTTTCTGTCTTACTATTCTCGGTGCCATAAAAAAAAAGAGCCAAGATTTATGTATTCTTTTCTTAAATAAGTGTGGGTGTTGTTCTTAAGTTAAGATTTTCCTAGTTATCACACACAGATGTCTGACCTTTTGCATTAGGAAATTAACTTTTATGTAATATCTGTTAACTTATAATGACATACTTTTTAGGGTGGCTATTATGGCTTCAGAAAGATTGCTCATTCTGCAACCTCACAATTGGGTTCTGAGGAGAGACCATGGAATGATGTTTTACTATAGTAGGTATGAAGAGGCATTCCAATGTATTGAAGCTTTTGTTATGCCCGATGTTTGGGAAAAGATTCTAACAAAGACATTTTGGACTTGTTTTTCAGAATTATATAAGAAAATTTTAAAGACTTTTGACTGTCATAAGTGATGGTATATCATGGATAAGAAAAAAGAAGCCTGTGCACTACATGCATTTCTGCAAGAGGCTGATTTCACAGCTTGAACTTGTACCTAAACTTTATTTAACTTGTATTTGAATTTTATTTTAACTTTTGTCTCAACTTTATTTTAACGTGTATCTCAACTTTATTATAACTTGTACCTAAACTTTATTTTAACTTGTATCTGAACTTTATTTTAACTTGTATCTCAACTTTACTTTAAACTTTATTTTAACTTATATCTAAACTTGTTTTAACTTGTATATCAAATTTATTTTAACTTGTACCTAAACTTTATTTTAACTTGTATCTGAACTTTATTTTAACTTGTATCGCAACTTTATTTTAACTTGTATCTACACTTTATTTTAACTTGTATCTCAACTTTACTTTAAACTTTATTTTAGCTTGTATCTCAGCTTTATTTTAACTTCGCTTGTATCTCAGTTTTATTTTAACTTGTATCCAAATTTTATTTCAACTTGTATCTAAACATTATTTTAAATCTAAAATATTAATAACATAACTGTCTGTTCAAAAAAAAATTTAGTGAATTAGATTCTTTCTACTAAATTAATTAAACTTTACAAGATACCTAAATGTTAATTACATATATGTCTTAGTTTACATTTATTATTTCAAGCATGCTAAAATAGTCATGTTAATTACAAAAAACATAATGAATGCTAATTACCTTTTCATGTTGTTCACCATTCTTGCAATGTGATGGTGCTTGGTTGGCTTTGTCTTCCTCTATTTCAACTGGTTTGTCGGTTTATTTTACTAGCCTGTCAGTTCTAGGAGGTCCTGCATCATCAACAACATCATCTGAAGGATCATCTTCTTGCCGACTCTATTTTAGAATATTTTCTTGCAGATTTTTTATCAGAGAATAAAAATATTCAATACAATATAATTAGTTAATTAGTTTATGAAAAGTAAGTAAACATTGAGATATATAAACATTATAAGATAATTAAAATAGTAAATATGTATCCATGGCCATCTTCATTTTCTCTTTTTTTTTTCGCGACAAAATGTGGATTGATGAGATTACTATGGCCTTCAAAATTAGCAACATCATCTGAATGTTGACCCTCTTTCGGGCTTTGTTTTGTAACTTTTTCCTAAAACATAAGGATGAGCAGCAACAATAAATTCAATATAGTCGTTAATAAATGTGTGTTATTTTAAAGCATGTTACCTTCTCTGAAGTCTCATTTTTTCGCTGCAATGACTTCAAAACTTCAGAGAATCTGACATTCATCACACGCTCCAAATCTTTGAATTTTTGGTCAATCTAATAAATATACATAGTTAATTAGTTAAAATGCATACAAATCATAAATTTATACAGCAATAAATTATAGATCCTTACGTATGTCTTCACATATGTCTTTATTTCAAACTCTAACGAATCTAGGTCTGCTTTAATCAAAAACTCTTTCTTGTTTATACATGTTGAATCAGCATCCACTTTAATCTTTTCTTCTGTATCTGTTGGATTCGCCAATATTTGTTAAGCATGAAAAATAACACAATATAGAAACGTTTTCATTATAAGAAAAATATAACATATATTGATATGAAAAATACCTGTTGTCTGTTTTTCTTTTGCGTTTTGAATCTACCTTTGTTCTTTAGGATCTGATCTTTTTCCTATAGGAACATCTTTTCCACTCTTTGAGATAGGTGCAGATACTGTACGAGATACATGTATCGACTCCCTCATCAAAAATTATGGAGAGGTCGTACTGAAGTCATCAAAACTGTAATGATCTTCGGTAACTTGGGGTAAATTCACTTTGCAACTCCTCTGATCTGGATTTTCAGTTGACGATGGCATTGAAAATGTACCATGGTGATCAGATGCAAAACTAGTGTGCGGCAAATCAAGTTTTTCAAACTCGTCCGCAGTAGGAACAATGTTGGCATATGAACACTATGTACAAAAAAATTATCCATTAAATATTATTACGATTAAAACTAAAAATACTATAATGCAATGTATGAAAAAAATTCAATCAGCATCGTACCTTGCTAAACATTCCAGTCATAAACTGATTAAACTGAGGTGGATTGCAACAATTCTCCAATTCAATATACGAGGTATGTTAGTACCCTCTTTCACAGCAACTTTGGTATCAACATTTGAACAGAGTTCAAACATCCACACATTAAGAACTTGAGGAATACCACCCAACCTATAAAGTTGCTTCTCCATTGAAAATTCTTGCCTAAGAGAGGCCATCAACCTGGAGAAAGACACTTTACACCAAGGAAAGAATTCATATTTTCCATCTTCAACCATTTTGAAATCAGAAAATGACACGGGAGAAGCATTCAGCTGTGAGTAGATAAATGTGTGGATGAAGTATAGAAGGGCATCCTCTTTGTTTTCAAAATTTTCCTTCAGAAAACATTCCACCAATGCCTCCTTATCTATCCCATTCGTTGATTGCGAAAAATATATTTTCATAAGCCGACTCGAAAAAGAATCTTCATATTTGAAATCATCAATATTACCAAAACAGTTTAAGCCAGTTATCAAAGCAAATTCATAGATGAAAAATCTAAGAATCTGACCTTTGACAAACACATGTATCTCTTTTTTATTTGGTTGCTCGATCTCGAGTATAAGAAGACATTTTGTTATTTGTCCAATATAATTGAAAAGAGGTATGTTGAGATAACATCCGAAAATAGTCTTCTTAAATAAGTGTAAAACTTCTTGGCCGACAACTTTTAAAATTTCATCCTTAAATCTTAAATTGCATGAACTTACAAATCTAAGAGGATGAGTTGGAATTTTATTTATAACGCAACTAAATTTCTAAAAATAAAAAGAAACAATAATGATAAAATTAGTCAAGATGCAACAACTCTACATTAAGACAGTAAAATAAAAATAAAAACTCTAAGAACATCATACTTTAGATACAAGTTAATACAACGTGTATGTATGTAGGTATAAACTTGTATCTTTTGTAATACGACATTCAATAATAATTAAACAACACTAGGTACATTTCAAGGCATTAACAGTTATTCCCCGATACAAGTTAACACAACATATATCTATGAAGTCATAACTTGAATATCTTACAATAAGACTTTCAGTAAAATTTAAACACCAATAGATACATATCAAAGCATTAACAACAACTCACAGATACAAGTCAACATAACATGTATCTATGATAAACTTGTATCTTTTGTAATACGAATTTCAATAACAATTAAACAAAACTAGGTACGTTTCAAGGCATTAACAGTTAGTCCTAGATACAAGTTAACATAACATGTAACTACGAAGTCATAACTTGTATCTCTTACAATAAAACTTTCAGTAAAGCTTAAACACCAATAGATACATATCAAAGTATTAACAACAACTCACAGATACAAGTCAACATAACATGTATCTATGTACTTAAAAACTTGTATCTTTTGTAATATTAATTTCAATATAAAAATAAATCATAAGATACATATAAAATTAGCAACAAAGAACCAGATAAATAATGAATTTCCAAACGTATCATTCAAGTCAAAATATGTATCTCGGCCTAATATTCATCAGATCTGAACATGCAATTACCTTAGGAAGCTCATCTTACAAATTTCTTTGACAATTCTTCTTCTCTTGGCGGGAGCTTTACTTGCAGGACTGTTGGATCCTCTTTTCTTAGAACCACTTTCTTTTTTTCTTGTCCTTCTTAGCATGTTTTTTTCGTAATTTCTTCATAGTTTGGGAATCACTTCTATGTTTTGATCTATTTTCATCAAAATCATCAAACTCATAGTCAAAATCTCCCGAAACGAAGTTTACAACTTCTTGAGATTCTTTGATACTTCCTAATTGAGAAAACTCAAGACTAAAAGAAGGTCCAGAATCTCTATTCATACTGATAATTCAAACAATGAAGCATAAAAAAAGTAAGATCGAAAAAATCGCTCAACCAAAACACTCAAATTTCACATAGCTTTATTTGCGCCAAAAAAAAAAATTGAAAAAAAAAACGTAAAAAAGGAATAAAATAAATGGAAGCTGATTTTATGGGGGGATATTACCTTGATTGAAAATTTTGAATTAGATAGAGAAGATGGATAGAAACTGCACCAAATTTTGCGGCGTACAAAGAGGAGATGTGGAGTATTTTTGGTAAAGAGCCGGCTTGTTAGTTGTAGGTTTAACTTGTATCTCAAATTTACCAAAAAATATGAAATGTTGGGATTTAAGTATTTTTTTAGAAGTGGGGAAATTTTTAGAAGTTTAGAAATTTATGTTGTTTATTTAGGTAATTTTTTCTATCTATTGTATATAAATGAAAAAAAAGGTGAACACATGTCAAAAGAAAGAAAAATTGAAGTGTTGCAACAAGATAAGTGTTTAAAGATAGGTCAAGCATTCAATCAAGGGTGACTCAAGGATAAAGTTTGTAAAGCATTTTCTTTAGGCCCTCAAAATTTTGAAATTTTTTGATCAACTTCACTTGAAATAATAATGAATATTGTGTGAAATACATTTAAAAATTATCTAAAAAGAAAAAAAAAATGAAAGAAAAAGCTATCTAATTTTTAGAAGGAATATTTTAGAACTTTGAATTAAATAACTCAAACTTCGTATTAATAAATAAAGTTTTAACAACTACATTCAAGTTAATATATTGCAAATGAATAGCTAACATCTTTTTAACAAGAATTAATTCTGACTTTATTGATAATTATATCAATATGTGAGGTAAAAGATTATGTGTTTTAAAAATACTACACCAAAAATAACTTGCAAGAACAAAAAGAAACAATTCTAAATTATTACAATATTATTTTTGTACTTTTGTGTATATATTTAAAGTTTCTTATTAATTTTGATTTTAGGCTACTAATTTTATAGAGACCTCCCACTGCACAACCCAATAGACCACGAGCAAAGGCCTTACAAATAGCTCTAAGATATCCGTACATGATATGATATTATTTGTTTAGACTGAATCCACATATTTTTTTCAAAAGATCTCACATCATTAAGAGAATTTTACACCTTATGTGTAGCTTCTTCTTACTTTTTAACTTGGTACGATATGAAAATTAATTCGCTCACTCACCAAAAGATCATTTATTTTAGTACTGCTTATAATTTTGGCAAAAAATTAGATATAGGTAACTTTTAGTCCATAATTACAAGGCATGGTTAAAGTTTGCATAATTATAAAACATAGATATACCTTAAATCCCTCCTTTTCTCTCCCTCTTTCTCGTCTCTCTCCTCCTTTTCTCTCCCATCTCTCTCCCCTTCCTCCATTCCCATCCCTCTATCTCACTCCCCCCCCCCCTCTCTTTCTCATTCTTTTATTTTTTATAATTTCAAGAATCGTATATTTGTACATACATAGTGCAAAATGTATATGTACACACTCAATATACATTTTGCAAATTTATATATATAGATATATAGTTATTTAATATACACTATGATAATATACAAACATTCAGATATACAATTGGAAAAAAAACAAAGAAATTAGATGTACATATACAATTAACAACTTATACATATATGACTTATATAATTGACATATACGACTTATATAATTGACTTATACATATACGACATACAATTACATTATATATACAATTAATATACAACTTATACATATACGCATATATAATTGACACATAATATACAATTGATAACAATTTAGTTGTATTAAGAAAATAACGATTGAATTAAAAAAAAACTGTATATTTTTATATACACTATGAAAATGTATATGTACACACTCAATATACATTCTGCAAAATGTATATATATAGATATATAGTTATTTAACATACACTATGATAATATACAAACAATCAGATATACAATTGGAAAAAAAAAAGAAATTAAATGTACATATACAATTAACAACTTATACATATATGACTTATATAATTGACATATATACTTGACATGTATGACTTATATTGTTATACATATACGACTTATACAATTGACTTATATATATACGACTTATACAATTACATCAATATACAATTAATATACAACTTATACATATACGCATATATAATTGACACATAATATACAATTGATAATAATTTAGTTGAATTAAGAAAATCTTCTATGAAAAAATACAGTGAATGTGTAGGGGAAAACACAAAATATCAAAAAAATTGGAAGAAGAAATAGAAAGAAAAATATTCTTTGATATATGTTAGAATAAACTTTGAGATCTGTTGAATTAGGAGTAATACATTCTGCCGCTAAAACGTCCAATAAAAGAATGACCTATTATCACTAAACACTCCAATCAGCTAAGAGATAAAATAAAAAATTAATTATGAGAGAGAAAGTTTTATTTGTCTTTGATATATATATTAAGCATACCATGTAATTATTAAAAATTATTAACTATGAATTGTAATTTTTAAAATTATTAACCATACCATATAATTATAAAATTATTGTATCTATAATATGTAATTTTTCCTATAATTTTTTACCTCTTTTTTACACACGTTTCATTAACAATTAGGACTCAACTGAATAGGACTTTGTAGTTACGTTATCCACGCACTCTAATCTATTGGTAAGTATTTTTAACTCTTTTATTTTTTTGTTTTCTATGTTAGAAAAGATGTATTTGTAAATAATTTAGGTGTTTATCACGAGGACGAGTAGTTAATTAGTTAAGCTAAGTGTCATACACAACAAACGTGTTTATATTAATTTTGTTATAAATGTATTTATATTATAGTGAATGACTATCAAGAATATAGATAAGACCTATCAAGATCTAGTTGATATCTATGATGATTTGAAGTATCTTCCTTTTAGAGAGAAACTAGGAGTAATTTCCCCTAAAAATAGAGGGATTTTATTTATTGTAAATAATCCTCAAGGATCCCAAGAGAACTCTTCAATAGAAATAAGAATTACTCTCGGTTCTCTCTCTACTCTTGTTCTTCTTTATTCTTAGTTATTTCATAACACGTTATCAGCACGAGACTCTGCCAAACAAGGTGAGATTATAAATCTAAAGGTAATTTTAAGGTTAGTGATTTCTTATGTTATTTGTGTTTTGCTACTAATGATATAATTATTATTGAATTCTAGGAAAAATAATTGGTTTGGAACCACTTATGCTTTAAATTTGTTCATGAAGAACAATTAAAAGATATGATGATGAATTTAAGTATCATCTCATTAAGAGGGTAAAATATTGGGTTACAAGTTCCAATGCACCATGACGATAAGATGTTGGGTTCAAAGTCCCATCGAGTTATAGCCTAAGACGCTTTTATATGGTCAAGATATTAAGTTTGAATCTCAATACACCATACTGATGATATTATGATGGCTAAGGCAAAATAATGGGTATTTGGTGAAAAGTTATGAAATCTTACCCATTGAATATGTTCCATTCCATGAAGTGATATGGTAGCAATATATGATAAGTTTGTAATATGACAACTTACTTCATTCTTGAAGTGTATGTGGTAGCAGTGCATAATATGTCTGAAATAAGACAAGTGATTGAATACACGGATATAAGCGTGGAGGGACAATATAATAATAATCATCAAAAATGATAATATTTTTACACGCTCATCATTATAAGATATGTTAGAGAAAATTTCTTTACAACCATATTTATGCCTCGATTTTCTCCCGAATTAGAAATATCTTAAAAGAGGCCATAAGCTATCATAATTTGATAGGCTTAAGGCATGATTATATTCCATTCATGAGGAATGAGAAGCTTATTAATGCAAACGTGCACTTGATTGTGATGGTATCACAATTCACCTCCGAAAGAGGTTGAATAACTTAGAAGAGTTATTTTGAAATCTACTTCTAAAGTAGTAAATCTAAAATTTATTCATGTAATAGTAAATTTAAAATTTACTAAAGAAAAAAAATACATGTCATGGTAAACTTATGTTCACTACTATAAATGAGTTTATAAGTTGATATGAACGATTGTAGCATCTCGAAGATGTGTGCATTGAGTATTAGACATGTATTGAAGAACTAGAAGATTCTTTAAGAATTGTTTATGTCACTTGTTCTCATGATAAGTTGGTTGGACCAACTAATATTAGGATTTGATCCCTCAAAATCTGAAAAGTATAAAAGGTAAATATAGGCCCGTTCACCTGTCATGTGATCTATTGATGATAGGCGAATTTACGCGCCTATATCAATATATTTTGCCCATATTTTAGCCTAGTTTTGAGAACAAATTATATATTTCATGCACTTTTAGTCCTTTTTCCTGTAAGTGAGCTAACGAACATGATTAGTAAAGTTTCAGGTATAAATGATGCATAATTCAGCATTTTATGGCTTACTTGACGCTAAAGAAAGCTCACGAAGGAAGGAAAGGGAGTTTGGACGCCTAAAGGATCAAAACTGCTGCATGGAAAATCTGTCCCGGGATAAAACAGCAATTCTGAAGACTTTGGGGACTTACAGACACAAAGCTGGATTTTGACAATGATACATTAACCTAGTACAATTAGGTTATGTATTTCATTATTTTATGTGGATTATGATAATGTTACCTTAACCTAGTACATTTGGGTTAAGGATTTCATTAGTCTAGTAGGATTTGGTTATTTATTTCATTAGCTTAGTAGGAGTAGGATATGGGTATTATAAATACCCTATCATGCTAGAGATTTAGAACAAGGAGGGAGGAAGGAGGGAGAACACAATACTTCCTTCCATCCCTCTCATCTTCTATCATCTTCTTATAACTTCTAATCTTCATAACTTCTCGTCTTACAATTCAATTCTATTTTTCTTCTTCTACTCTTCTATTCTTAAACTCCACAACAAGAGAATCGTTACTTGCTAAGGAATCACGCCTCACGCCTATCACTTGATCTACACGCCATTACTCAATATCGTGATATAATAACAATGTCAATCGTGATTTCCTTCGCATTCATGGGTAACTAAATTTCTCTGTTGGGGTTATGGAAGCCGAATGAGTTACTATCTATTGATGTGAGTTTGTGAGTTCGAGGCACGTATATTGCTTATATCATTATTCTCTTCATCTTAATCTACATTCTTTGCGGTTGCAAACGCAAGAATACGCCAGTCTAACATTTAACTTGTTCGAGAGAAAAGTTATTTGTCTGGAAAAGAGATAATGTCAAGGTAGTAGGACACCCTTTCCTATTAAAAAGCTAGTGCCGTAACTGGACTAACCTCTTGGAGAATTCGTACCGTTAGACACGCTTTAAGCTCGAGAGAGTTAAAGTGAAATAGTCCTTGTTTAGGTCGAGAGACGCTTGGATTTACCATCGACTACAATCCTCTATAAGCAATTGCATGTCAGAATTCTACACACTCATAGCCAATAGAGACGTATACCTCAGAAGGTGGACATAACCCCAACGCTTCAATTCTCATTGTTTACAACTTACGTAACAATCTTTCTCTTTTACTTTGCTATTTTCAGCTTTTATTTAATTGTTTTGGTGACACATTACAATCCCCCCTTTTTACGAGACTTGCACCAAAAGTTTAGTAATTTTACTTACTTGTTGGCCAAGCTATTCCCTGTGGGATCGACACCCAACCCAGGTTGGGTTCTATATTTGCTAACGACCGTTTTACACTCAAACGAGAGTTGTAGATTGAGCGTTATCAAAAATTGGCGCCGTTGCCGGGGAGTACAAGTGTCAATTAAGTTCGTAATAATTACTAGACCCTTTGGTCAAAGATTCTCGTACTTTTACTTTTAGTTGTTGTTTTTGTTTTATTCAGGTTTGTTCAGTGCATCAATGGATGCACAACGTGAAATTGAAAGGATGGCTGCTCAAGTGCATCAACAGAAAATCGATAACCGTAGGCGAGCAACAAATCCTGACGATGAGGATCTGGGCGATGAAGAGCTACTAAACCCACAGCATACTGCTGAGATGGCGACACCAGCAAACAGAAGAGATCGTCAAGCAAGATATAGGCCTGAACGCCGAACTATACCCATGCTGTTCGATGATGATGAAGATGATCTTGACGAAGCTGGTGCCACAGGAGCTATTATTCTTCCTCCCTTAGCACCTGGAGCAAAGTTCAATATCACTAGCACCATGATTCAGCTTTTGCAACTCAAGGGATTATTTGGTGGACTAGCAGGCGATGATCCGAATATGCATCTGATCAACTTTATTTCTACATGCAAGTCATTCGACAATCCTGGCGTTGGACAGAATGCAATTCGACTACGCTTATTTCCATTGTCTCTATCTGGGGAGGCAACTCTATGGTTGAATGGGCTGACTCCTGATTCTATTACTAATTGGAGGCAATTGAAAGACGCTTTCCTAGAAAGATTCTTTCCGTCATCCAAAAGAGCACAGTTGAGGGATGAGATCACCAATTTTCGACAGCTTCCAACTGAAGCTCTCCACAAAACATGGGAGAGGTTCAAGACGAAGCTAATGCGGTGCCCAAACCATCATATGACAAATTTCCACTTGATGGAGATATTATACAGAGCTTTGAATTCGGTGACTAAGCCAGTGGTTGATAATGCGGCTGGAGGATCATTTATGGATCTCACCTTTGGTCAAGCAAGAAATATGCTAGATCGTATGACGAAACAAAGTAGAGCTTGGCATACCAGGGATTCTGAGGTTGCAAGCTCCACTTTATCTATTGGCATGACCACAGAGCAGAGGCGTAGACAAGAGGAATGCGACCAAGATATGGCGCACATGAAAACACAAGTGGATCTTCTCACAAAGCATCTATTATCAGGGAAGACCGAAAAAGTTAAAGCCATTGTCGCACATAAAAGAGACGAATCTGATTTGGAGGAAGAAGCCAACTACTTGAGTAATCAGGGGGGTTTCCGAGGCAATGCCCAAGGAAACCAAGGTTGGAACTACTATGAGAAATTTGGAAACAAGGACCAAGGTAGTTGGAAGAACAAGAATGAAAAAAGTGGTTTGTATGTTCCCCCTAGAAGACGTGACGCCACCACATCTAGTTCTGGAAGTATGGAAGACATGATGGCTAAACTACTGAAAGGAGTGGAAGCAACTAGCGCGGGAGTAATGGAGGTAATACATGATTTGTCCTCTATGAAGCAATTAGTTGATTCACATTCCACTTCAATCAAGCAAATAGAGCAGCAATTGAGCCAACTTTCAGCAGCACTCAATCAAAGAAAGGCTGGCACTCTACCTAGCAACACTGTGCAAAATCTAAGGAACGACGGATCATGCATGGCTATTACTACCAGGAGTGGTAAGGTGCTGGAAAATTCATCCCAAAGCAAGCAAGTGGCCAAAAATAAGGAAGAAGATAACACCATAGAAGCTGACCAAGACGTCCATGATGTCACCCCTAGTAGGTTGCAGCCTAAAACTACCAAAATTCGGAAGCAAGAGGAGAAGAAAGTCGTGGAGAAAATAATTCCATATCCACCACCACCTTTTCCTCAAAGATTGAAGAAGCAGGCGGATGATACAAGGTTCAGCAAATTCATAACGATGTTAAAGCAGCTGACTATTAATGTTCCGTTGGTCGAGGCGTTGGAAAAAATGCCTGGGTATGCTAAATTCATGAAGGACCTGTTGACAAAGAAGCGGGCAGTAAGCTATGAGCAGGAAGATAATATTCATCATTGCAGTGCAATTGCCACAAGGTCCTTGGTACAGAAGAAGGCAGACCCTGGTGCTTTCACTATTCCTTGCATGGTTGGATCTATGAATTTTGCTAAGGCATTGTGCGATTTGGGAGCTAGCATCAATTTGATGCCACTATCTATCTACAGAAAGTTGGGGTTGGGCGACCCTACACCAACCAATATGCGGCTCGTGATGGCAGATAGGTCGGTAAAGCGACCTGTTGGTATCCTAAATGATGTGTTGGTGAAGGTTTCCACCTTCATCTTTCCTGCAGACTTTGTGATTTTGGATTGTGAGGTGGATTCTGACGTTCCCATAATCTTGGGACGCCCTTTCCTTGCTACAGAAAGTGTGCTCATTGACAAGAGAGATAATGAGCTTTTATTTTGGTTGAATGACGAAGTGGTCCGCTTTGATATATGCAAAGCAATGAAGCATCCCAGCGATATGAATGTGTTCTCTGTAGCTGATGTTCATCATGAGGATAAGAAAGCATTATCTGTAGAAAAATAGCTTACTGTTGAGCCATTGTCTGTTGCGCTGCTAAATGCTGAGTATGAGAACGATGAAGATTATGAAGAACTTATGGGTGCTCTAACAGAAATAGAGTCCTATTCCCATACTCCTAAGCAACCGGACCGTGATCTTAAGAATCAACCGTCACCAACAGCGAAGACTTCCAGTGAAGAGCCACCAATGCTAGAATCGAAAGAGCTCCCCGATTATCTAAGGTATGTGTTCTTGGAAAGTAGAAATATACTTCCGGAGAGTGCAAATAATTTAAGTGAACAGCACGTAGAAGCTCTCATCTCTGCTCAGAAGAGATACAAGAGAGCTATGGGTTGGACTATTGATGATATAATTGGTGAAGAAGATCGCATGCCCACAGGTAAGCCTCATTGTCGTCTAAATCCTTTTAGAAAATGATCCACCATTTACCTCGACGAAGTCTGAGTACTCGAGGTAACTATGTCGAGCCACGACAATAAATAAGGCGCTAGATGGGAGGCAACCCATCGTTTATCGTTTTTCATTTATAGTTTATCGTTTTCTTTCATTCTAGTACTTGATTTGATTTTGATAATGAAAATCCAAAAATAAGAGTCGTGCCACGACCAAAACTAAGGCGCTTGGTGGGAGGCAACCCATCGTACTAATCGTTTTCATTTGTTTGAGTGAATATAGGTGCAAGAAGTAGTCAACGAGGAGATTGATTTCAATTGACGATTTGGACGCATTGTATGGTAAAGTTGGTAAGTTAGGAAGGGTGATGCATAAGGCTATGGATTGAGCCTTTCTCACGCCAAAATAGGCTTCGAGGAAGGCTAGGCCTTGGTAAAACTAGGCCACGAATGATGCACAACCTATCCTATAGCCTAAGGTCTCGTAATCTAGTGTGTTATACACTATGCACCGCCTATTCCTAGGTATGCTTTTGACTATGCGCCGCCTATGCTATGGCATTTGGTCTCAGTATCTCATATGCCATAGACTATGCGGCGCATATGTCTCATTATTCCATAGACAATGCGCCGCATATGTCTCATTATTCCATAGACAATGCGCCGCATATGTCTACAAATACCATAGACTATGCGGCGCATATGTCCCATTATGCCATAGACAATGCGCCGCATATGTAGCATTTTTATCTCCAAAACCGATTGTAAATGGGTTAAAACCCGACCCATTCTCTTCCTATATAAAGGAGACTTAGTTTTATAACACAACACATTGCAAAGTGACCTAAAGGTGCCGCATATTCATCCAAATCCTCTCAAAATTTTCTTTTTTGCTCTTCCAATTCACAAAACCACCTCCAAAAGCTTCAAGCAAGTAAGTACTCTCTTATTCTTCATTTATTTCTCGTAAGTACTACGTTGCTATGTCTATTATAAATTTCTACATATTGAAAGATTGTTGGTGAAGTTCATGTGTTTGGAATGTTAATGCAAAATCATGTGAGTGAACGTATACGTTAGAATCATCTTGACTTGTTTCCGACTTGAATTTGGTTTTAATAGCATTGTCATACTATTTGCGGAATTTCTATAGTCTTGAACATTGTTTAAAATTGCTACTTGGATACTTACATGTTAGGCTAGCCCGTTCATCGGGATAAGACTTATAGTGCCTGCCGACATAGGAGGTTGTGATTGTTGAAAGTAACTATATTATGTGGTAACCTCTATGTAGTAGTGTTGTTATATCTAACATGAAAGTAATGCAATGGCTGCAAGTAGTGATACATCACTGATTTTCTTGCCGGAATACAACTCCTAAAACGTATGTCGATGAAATCTGAGTAATCGACCACTTTCACTTCACTGATTTGTGTCAACAAAACTAAGTGTGGGGTGGTACCCCTACTGCTTGTGCATAGATTGTATCCATTGATATTGTGCTACCACTAACACTATTTCTAGTCTCAGGTACAATGGCACCGAAAGCGAGACAAGGCAAGGAGAAGGCTACCACCTCCCAAAAGGGCAAAAAGAGAAGTCGCAAGGACCAAGGAGAACCCTCCTCGCTGCAAATACCTCGACTCACGCTTGGAATTAAGTAGGATACTTATGAGGAACTTCTGAGGATGATGATTCCAATGCAAGGGGTATGACCCCAGACATAGAGGATAAGTCCGACCAACCAGGTTCCTCGTATTTATTTTCCACTGAGGACAGTGTCCCGACTAAGTGTGGGGTGGTGGTATTGCATGCTATACTTCTCTATTCACATCTATGTTTGTTTAATTTTGTTTCATTTTTGTTTCGTTTTGTTTTTTTTAGTAGTTAAATTATTTTTTTTAGCTTCGCATGAAATTATTTTGATAGGCAGCATGAGATTATAACAAGAGTATGTGCTACAATTGTGACTATTGAGACGTTTAGGCTCTAGTTGTGACTCAATATGTGATATTGTGTGATTCAATTCCTTCACTTGTTGGGTCGAGAGTCTATATTACTTCCAATCAAGTCGACCATGTGCCTTGTGTGTGTGAGATAATAGTATATTCTATGTATGTGGCTGATGCTAGAACTTGCCTGGTATGTATGCAAAGCGAAAATAAGGAGTGTAAGTTTAGGATATGATTTAGGAATTTCTTTGGCAACCTATACATGTTTACCTTCAGTTTTACCTACCCATGGACATCATCCTAAGTTAACCCTTTTGAGCCTTTAGCCTATTTCTTTGACAACCTTGTATGTAAGCCTAATCCATTTCTTTCAAGACCGTAATTTGATCCCAAAATCCCTAAGTGCTTTAAAGTGAAAAAGTCATGTGACAACATAAAAGGAAATTGGGTGAGTATAATGCTATAAATTGGAATGGTTCTTGAATGTGTTATGAAAAAGAAAAAAAATGCTATCATAAGAGGTATGTTGTGAAAAGAAAAAGGAAAAGAAAGCTGAAAAGTGAGTTGTGCTTAAAATTGAAAAAAGAGGAGAACAAGGGTGGTAGAAAAAAAGAAAGAAGAAAGGTTGAAAGAAAAAAGTGTCAATGATACAAAGTGATGTATTAAAGCGCTTAGGAACCTAGTCACTATTCTTGGCCAAAATAATCCTACCCGTCCCTTAGCCTACATTACAACCATCAAAAGACCTACTTGATCCTAATCTTAACATTCCAACATTAGTAGAGTATTACATTAAGGGCAAGCCTATGGTCATCAGTTGCTACATATGAACTCTTTGTGAGAGTGAGAGCAAGGACATTTTGATACCCATGTTTGAAAAATATGCTATATTTGTGAGTGATTATGGGTACTATATGGTGAGACACACATGGTTGATGAGTTTTGGATAGTTGTATATGATTCTATGCACTTTAATATTTGCATGCGAGTTGATCCCCATCACGAGTCTATACTTGAGGTTAAATTGTTTCTACTTATAATCGGAAAGCTACTCTTGGTTGATAATTGTTGTGCTTGTCTTGACGAATATTTTGTGTTGTTGCTGTAAAACCCTAAGTTGATGTTTAGAAGGACATGATAGTTTGTTCGAGGACGAACAAAGCTCTAAGTGTGGGGTGTTGATGATAGGCGAATTTACGCGCCTATATCAATATATTTTGCCCATATTTTAGCCTAGTTTTGAGAACAAATTATATATTTCATGCACTTTTAGTCCTTTTTCCTGTAAGTGAGCTAACGAACATGATTAGTAAAGTTTCAGGTATAAATGATGCATAATTCAGCATTTTATGGCTTACTTGACGCTAAAGAAAGCTCACGAAGGAAGGAAAGGGAGTTTGGACGCCTAAAGGACCAAAACTGCTGCATGGAAAATCTGTCCCGGGCTAAAACAGCAATTCTGAAGACTTTGGGGACTTACAGACACAAAGCTGGATTTTGACAATGATACATTAACCTAGTACAATTAGGTTATGTATTTCATTATTTTATGTGGATTATGATAATGTTACCTTAACCTAGTACATTTGGGTTAAGGATTTCATTAGTCTAGTAGGATTTGGTTATTTATTTCATTAGCTTAGTAGGAGTAGGATATGGGTATTATAAATACCCTATCATGCTAGAGATTTAGAACAAGGAGGGAGGAAGGAGGGAGAACACAATACTTCCTTCCATCCCTCTCATCTTCTATCATCTTCTTATAACTTCTAATCTTCATAACTTCTCGTCTTACAATTCAATTCTATTTTTCTTCTTCTACTCTTCTATTCTTAAACTCCACAACAAGAGAATCGTTACTTGCTAAGGAATCACGCCTCACGCCTATCACTTGATCTACACGCCATTACTCAATATCGTGATATAATAACAATGTCAATCGTGATTTCCTTCGCATTCATGGGTAACTAAACTTCTCTGTTGGGGTTATGGAAGCCGAATGAGTTACTATCTATTGATGTGAGTTTGTGAGTTCGAGGCACGTATATTGCTTATATCATTATTCTCTTCATCTTAATCTACATTCTTTGCGGTTGCAAACGCAAGAATACGCCAGTCTAACATTTAACTTGTTCGAGAGAAAAGTTATTTGTCTGGAAAAGAGATAATGTCAAGGTAGTAGGACACCCTTTCCTATTAAAAAGCTAGTGCCGTAACTGGACTAACCTCTTGGAGAATTCGTACCGTTAGACACGCTTTAAGCTCGAGAGAGTTAAAGTGAAATAGTCCTTGTTTAGGTCGAGAGACGCTTGGATTTACCATCGACTACAATCCTCTATAAGCAATTGCATGTCAGAATTCTACACACTCATAGCCAATAGAGACGTATACCTCAGAAGGTGGACATAACCCCAACGCTTCAATTCTCATTGTTTACAACTTACGTAACAATCTTTCTCTTTTACTTTGCTATTTTCAGCTTTTATTTAATTGTTTTGGTGACACATTACAATCCCCCCTTTTTACGAGACTTGCACCAAAAGTTTAGTAATCTTGCTTACTTGTTGGCCAAGCTATTCCCTGTGGGATCGACACCCAACCCAGGTTGGGTTCTATATTTGCTAACGACCTCTTTACACTCCTACGAGAGCTGTAGATTGAGCGTTATCATCTATTAAGATGCATCAATATAAGATGATTCATAAAGTTGCTTGCTCAATAAAATTGAGTTAACAACATAACTTTTAGATTGTGTAATCAAGATAATTTATCTTGATGATGATGGTTTGGCGTTGAATGCCTTCGATAAATAGCTAAACTATTACTAATGAGAACAAAGCTTCATGTGTTGGTCTGAAATATGATATGTTGCATACAATAGACTTGTATGCATTAGACCAATAAATTATAATTATTTCTTCCCTCTCAATTGGTTCAAGGTTAGGAACCAACTATTTCATCTAATAGTTGATATGCGGTATACGATTAATAAATATACCATGATGCACAAAGATGTATTCCTCAAAAAAGATGAAGGATGTATGTTAATTTTCCTAACATAAGGGGGAGATTATAAATGGCTATGAAATATGTTAGTAATTATCATCATATCCTCATTCAAAAGATAATTCAAGTCAAATGCTGAAAGCATCTCATATTTAAGTTGCAAGTGCTCCTACTCCTATTTTGTGTCCTGAAGGACAGAGTCTATGCATGCGTGAAGCGTGGTAGACCAATCGATTTCAAATGAAATAATTCATGAAAAGGATGCGAAGCAAATAATCATAATAAGAAGGCAATGTACTCTTGAAGAGCCTACGGCATAACACTTCATGAAACATTGCGAGAGGTTCAGGTACCTGAAAATAATGAAGTGATGAGATCTCAAAATGTTATGTCACACTGTGAATCGATACGAAATGATATGTCAATAATATCTTTGATACAATATTGACGCAATATTGTGAAAGATTACGAGGATCTAAATTTTATGTTTATTTAAGCATGTTGGCGTAGAAACATTTATCAAGTGACATGAAAGGATGCATCTTGGTAAGCATAAAACTTATTTGATTTGCAATTCAGACACTTGAAGATGTCACACATATTGATATTGTCACTTGACAAAAATTCATATGAAAATTTCTAAAGGATTCAAAATGCCTGAAGCATATAAGTTCCTGGGAAACTTGTTTATTATCCTTATAAGAGATAAATTGATGGTCTGAATATTGTTGAAACTCTTGAAGAGTTTTCAAAAACAATAAATTATTTGCTGAAATGAAAAATATAAAGTACCATATCTTAGTCCAATTAGTGCACAACTCTAGCGTATCTTACAAATACTACAAGGCCTGATATAGCCTTTTCAGTTAATTTGGTGGCAAGGTATAGTTTTACTCCTACTAGGAGACATCAAAATAAGATCAAACATATGATCCTATTTTATTCTAAAGATTGTAGTCCTGATATTGTTGATTATGCTGATGCTGGGTAGTTATTTAACCCGCATAAATCTCGACCTCAAACATGCAATGTGTTCACATGTGGGGATACTGTCATATCTTGGAGATATAAAAGCAGTCTATCTAGCAACTTCATTGAACTATGCTGAGATAACAGCGATTCATAAAGCAAGCCGAGAATGTGTATAATTGAGGTCCATGATACATCTTATTTGAGAAAAATGTGGTTTGAAATGTGAGAATGTACCCACAGTTTTATACAGAGATAATGCAGCATACATATCACATCTTAATGAAGGATTCATAAAAGGAGATAGAACGAAGCACACTTCATCAAAGTTTTTCTATACGTATGAGCTACAAAAGAATTGTGATATTAACGTGCAACAGATTCGTCCGAGTGACAATATGACTAATTCATTCATCAAGTCTCTTTCAACTACAACTTTCAAGAAGATGCTGCACAAGATTGGGACGCAAAGGCTCAAGGATGTTCTCATTAGGAGGGTTAATACGCGTTGTACTCTTTTTTTCTTACGAGGTTTTATTCCACTGGGTTTTTCTTGTAAGGTTTTTAATGAGACAACCTATATGCGTATTGTTAGAGATGTGTACTCTTTTTTCTTCACTAGATTTTTTTCCACTGAATTTTTTCTAGTAAGGTTTTAACGAGGCACATTATCTATCAATTAGACATTCAATGGGGAGTGTTATAAATGTATTTACATTATACTGAATGACTATCAAGAATATAGATAAGATCTAGTTGATATCATGAGGATTTGAAGTATCTGCCTTTTACAGAGAAACTAGGAGTAGTTTCTCCTATAAATAGAGGGGTTTTATTTATTATAAACAATCCTCAAGTATCCCAAGAGAACTCCTCAATAAAAATAAGAATTACTCTTTATTCTCTCTCTACTCTTTTCTTCTTTATTCTTAGTTATTTCATAACAAATTTACTATTTTTGGTTGGCCTGAGTTTTTGGTAAAGTTTCCAAACTTTTTATATGATTACTCTAAAGATGATCTTTTTAAATTACCTTTTGGAACAGTCTTGCCCCTATTACTCATCCACCTTACTATAAATACATGTCTTAAATTATACTTATCCACCTATTAAATTAAAACATAACTAATTAAAAAAAATATTTTACTCCTGTAATTAATATTTTTTAAAAGTTTGAATAAATTAATGTGAACGCATTTTTCATACTACTTAATCTTGATATGCATCAATATAAATTGAAGGATAAATAAGTAAAATTAATCGTTTTATTTAGGAGTACATTGGAACATTTTTCCAGAAACTTTTCTAGAGAAAACAAAAATCTTTAGTAAACTGCTACTCCTTCGTCCAAATTAGTTATCGTGCTTCACTATATGAGTTAAAAATATTTAAATTTTGATCAAAATTTAAAGTTGTATATATATACTTTTCATCAAACTGATATAAGAAAAATTGATAATATTTTTATATATTTTTTTAATATTTAAATTGTAAAAATTCAAGTTAATCTAAACGATTTTGACTCTAAAAACTAGTCCACTTCTTTTTTGGTAAACAAGATATGAATTAAGAGAAGATGATTACAAAGGAACTAGTTCGGTTCAATAGCAAAAAAAATTATGGCTGTCACACCCCTTTTTCGTACTCCAAAAAGATTCGATTTTAGGTTCGAAAGGGTTTTAATTAGTAAAGTGACAAAATGGAGATTGGTTTCGAAAAGAATTATTTTCATTCAAAAACTCAGAGTCGTCACTTGGCATAATCCGGTGTGCCAAGTCACCTTTGGAAAACCCTTTTCAAAATGATTTTGACTCCGTAAAACTGATCCACGAACAGAGATTCCGACTAAGGAATTCTGTTGACCGAGGGGAAGGTGTTAGGCACCCCTCGGTCCCGTGGTTTGACCACGGTCGCTTGGTGGAGCATATCGGCTAATTTGACATTATGAATATATAAACCACACAAAATCACACAAAACAATCAATCAAACAAACAAACAAAACAAATCCAAAATTATAATGTCCAATCCGATTATTACAATCCCGAAATAAAAAAAGCGAAAATATAAACCTACTCTATTCTATGCTAATTCTAAACTACACTCCGTTGCTTTCTCCACCCGACGTTCTGGGCCTTGATCGTGCGTCGTCCTCAAGTACATGGTACTTCGGCGCATTCCCCAGTGAATAAGTACATAAGACCTCGGGGCATTCCCCGGCTGAATAGTACAATTGATCCAAAGTGATAAAACGAAACCATTCAACACACATTTCAAGCATTCACCAATCCAACGTTCTTAAATTTGCCTACCTCTATTTCTCGCCTAACGAACCACGGCCTAAAACATGATACTATCGATCTTAACAAAGTCGGTGTTTATTCGGAGACAAGCAATCTTCCCTAAACCAACATAAATCAATATTCACTTTTAACCGATTTTTAATTCCCTCCCCAAATTCCCCTTTAACACCAAATTTCCCACAGTTCAGAAATCGCCATCTTCAACAACCCACAATCACTTTTCAATGAAATTAAGCAACAAGTCACTATCAAAGTAACAATTTATCACTAATCAAGATCAAGCAACATGCGAGATTCCATTCAATGCATCATATTCCATCAACAATGAAAGAAAAGAGGAAAAGAGTAGAAATGGACCTCAGTGATGATTTTATTGCAAATATCAGTCAATCAAGAATACGATTCCGCATGCCGAGGAACCCCAAATCAGCCTCAGCAACTCGACCTCAAATATCGGTCTCCAACCCTTGAAATCCAATCCGAACAAAGCTCCACGAAGAACAAATGAAAATAAAAATTGAAATCGAAGCTCCCAAAATCCAACAGAAACTGAAAACCAGTACAATTTTGAGCTTCAGTGAGCTCAGACGATCTGATGACGATGCAAATCAGAGAAAGACGGCGCGACGGGATGATGGCGGCGCTTTTCCAGCAAAGACTCGCCGGAACAGTCAGCCCATCATTTTTCTCTCTTCTCTCAAAACTCTCTCGATCTCTCCCTCTTACTGTGCGTATGTGTTTATGATGAAGAAAGAGGAAAAATAGAGTCTCTGTTTTCCTTTTTCGATCGGATTTGTATGTTGGCTGTGGAGTAGAGAAGAAAAAAAAAGAATGGTCCTCCTCCGTGAGGTGTGAATTGTGTCCCCTCTTTATTGAGAATGGCGAGTGTATGTATTTTTGGAGTGGAAAATGGAAGCCCTCCCTCATTTTGCTATGATTTTTTGTGTCTATATAATATATTCCCCTTTGTAATTTTTGGAGAGCAAATCGTGGGCCCCCTTCCTTTTGGTATGTAGTGTATTTTTTTTTGTTGAATTGGGAAAAGAAAAATGGAATCTTCAAGGTGGTTTCCTATTATCTTATGGATTTGTTATCAAAAGAAGCCAAAAATAAAAAGTTTTACGTGGGGTATGGGTTATGGGGTGGGGTTAGGGGTATGTGATTAGGATAAAGTTTGTTAGAATAAGGTTAGGGATTTAATTTGTTAAGGGTTGTTATTTTTTTTATATTTTTGTGGGATGTAATCACGTGAGCGAGGGCACGTGGTGAGGTGAGCTAAAAATGGATAAAATGGGTGTTCAGAAGGGACAAAATTAGGTGTCTACATGGCTATGCCCACGAGAAGGTAATGGGACCTTTCTTAGAGGGGTAGTTCCAACTACATCCGTCTAAATATTTTGGACTACAAGGGGGGATACAAAAACTAAGATCTACCTTCCTTGCTCCATATTTGGCTAATGCATCAGCAACCAAATTTTCCTTTCTATAGCAGTGCTGAATTGTTGTTGACCCCAGCTTTCCTAGCAGCAATTTACACTCATGGAGAAGAGAGTTATAAACAAGATTACCCTGTTGGAGCATTACAATTATTTCCTGAGAATCAATAGTAACATGAACTGAAAGTAAGTGATATTGCATAACAAGTTTAAGCCCTTCAATCAAAGCCAAAAGCTCCATTAAATTATTAGTAGCATGAGGAAAATGTTGAATAAACCCCACTATCCAATCCCCATTAGAATTCCTAATCACACCTCCATTAGTCCACTTTAAGAGGAAACATAATTTGAAAACGAATTTGGAACTAAGTGAGTACTATGCAAACACTTTTTTGGCTTGCCACGATGAACCTTTAAAAACTAATTTCTCCAAAAATAAAAATCCAAATGCACTTAACACATTGGGCACACTATTAAGGGAAAAGGACACAAATCATAGACTATTCTAGAATTTTTAGAACATAAGTGCATCATAAAAAAGAAACAAAAAATTGTATTTAGTGGGAACTGATTCTAGTCTTCAAAGAGGATAATTTAACTTTTAACTAAGTATATTAATTAGTCTTTTTGTAGTATAAGTGTCAATATATAATATTAGTTAATTTTAAAAAATATCACATAAAATATCTAATTTTACAAAGAGATCATACAAATTTACGTGCCTTTTTTAAGGGTAACTTACATAAATCCCTGAATCTTTAAGTGATATTACATAAAATTCCGACTATTTTGTTAATTACATTTTATCCCGGTTTTTTGAAATGGTGATACATATGTTATATGGTGATACATATAAAAAAAGTGATACATTTGAAACTAACAAAATATTTATTTAAGGAAGTAACATATTCTCTTTTATTTATTGTATTCTTTTATTTAAGGAAAGATATCTATTTTTCTCTTCTTTTTTTAGATTTAATTTAGGTGTTTTAATTATGTTTCTCTTTTTTCGTCTTTAATTATGAAAGATATATTTTTTTTGTCTTTTTTTCTCTTTTTTCGTCTTTAATTTCGTCTTTAATTTTAGTTTGCTTTTTTTAGATTTAATTTTAATTATACTTCAATTCTGCTTTTAGTCTCTTTTTTTTAATATTATTATTTTTGTTTCCTACACTGACTACGTCATTACCTTTCATTAATAACATATGAATCACCCAATAATTAAAATAAATAATTGTATCTACCATATGAATGTCCATAATACCATATATATCACCCATTAATATCATATGAATCATCCAATAATTGAAATAAATAATTGTCTATACCATATGAATCACTATAATACCATATATATGAATCACCCAATAATTGAAATAAATAATTGTATCTACCATATGAATCACCATAATACCATATATATCACTCATTAATATCATATGAATAACCCAATAATTAAAATAAATAATTGTATCCACCATATGAATCACCATAATACAATATGTATCACCCATTAATATCATATGTATCACCCGTTAAAATCATACAAAATGTATCTATCATATGAATCACCATAATACTCATATAGTGATATCATATTTATCATTCATATGAATCACCATTAAAAGAATAAACATGTATGAATAACTAAATAAATTTATATATGTATCAATAGATTTTAAAAAAAAAATGGGAGAATTTTAGGAGAGGAAAAAAAAAGTTGCATACATTAATGGAGGAGAAAAAATCAGGAAGAAAGATATTTAAGCATTAATGGAAGAGAAAAAATCAAGAAGGAAGATGATTTAATTACTGTTAATTAGGGAGATATTTTAGAAAAAGAAATCTTGAATGAGTTAATGGTAGAGTAAAAATAGAATGTGAGGTTTTCTTGATATGTATCAAGAGTAAAGTTGAAAAATGAGATCTTATATAAATTTAAAAAAAAGTAAAAAATATTAAATAATATAGCCTCTTAAGTATGAGATTTGTGTAATTTATCTCTTTTTAATGTCAATTCACCCCTGATACAAATTATAATTATATTTAATGAGAAAGAAAAGAGGTTGACAAAGTCAACGTTGTTTGTTGGCTTCTCTATTTCGATCTGATGCTGGACAGAGGATGCTACTTGGAAAGAAAGTAGTCCCTCCATTTCATAATAAATGAATTGTTGAATTTTGATACACATATTAAAAAAAATATTAAAAATATAAATTTAACATAACTTTTCATTTTTACCCCCCAAAAAAAAAGTTGACTTTATAATACCTTTTCAAAAGCTAATTGGTTGTCAAATCATAAGAGCAAATTTAAAAAAAAATTCAATAATTCACTTATTTTGAAACACCAATAACTACCTCAATAATTCACTTATTTCGAAACGGAGGAAATAGTATTTTTTTTGTTTCTAATACAGTATTTGATATTCGTTTTACAATCTAAACTAATGAGAAATCACATCATATAAGGCTCTTTAACAGACAAGGAATCCTCCTTACTGAAGTTCTTCTTCATTTCAAAAGTGTTATAAATTTTTAATGAACAACAATAATGACATATTTAGTGTATTTTCACAAAATGAGGTTTGGAGAGGATAAAATATATGTAAATTATACCACTACATAAGATAAAGTAGAGAGTTTATTTCTAATAGACTCCCAGCTCAAGACGAATAACACGTATAACAAAAAAAAAACGTAAAAGCACACAAATAGGATAACACACTGCTAGATAATAAAGAAAATAAGACACTCATAAGATAATACTATAAATTATCTATTCGAAATTATAGATATCATCAAAATACCATGAACAAGAAACTTCATGTACAAATACAAATAAAAGACTCTTTTAATTAAAAATGAAAGAAAAGAAGGAAAAATTGTATCCATACATCTACCATATTAGGTGCGAAAGAAAGTATTGCTACAATTGAATATATAGAGTGGGAAATATAAGGCAAGAATGATTGTGGTTAGGTTTGTTTCCTTTCATGATCCAAATGGTTTGGTTTGACTTTTGACGCTTACACCAAACAAATCATACATCAATATTCAGTTTTTATTTTTTATTTATAACTTACATTGTACCAACATATAGAGTGGTTTGTTAAATTGAATTGAATGCTACCTCCACCAACAAATATAGTCATATAGATGATGAGAGAGAAAGTAGCATATAGTATATGATATTTATTGCTCCTATAATTCTTATCATGGTCTGGTGGAGGACACGTTGGTCCATTTGCTTCACTACAATTATGAATAGTGTTGTCAAGTTTGCCATCAAGTTCTAAACTCCTGGTGTGTGTGATTGTATGTAGGTATCTTGATGATCAAAAAAAGGTATGTAGGAATCTTTGATACTACTTGTAATGACAGTTGCTAGAATTTTCACTCAAAAAAATTAAAATATAAAAATAAGTTGAATAATTCAGCAGTTGTTATATAAATATAAGTCATTGACATACACAATATAGTAATATTTTAGTGAAGAAGTTCAAATGAAAGCTCTGCGTTGCACCTAGCTAGCTCTTAGCGACACGCGAACGCCTACTTGCATAGCTACATGCGCTCCATCTTACACATATTCAAGATCAAATAATCTAACTTTAGCAATTAAAAATTAAAAGTGAAAATATATACTCATCAATCAAATATGAATAATTAAGAGATAACTATATACCTGCATGTATTAGATAGATAGATAGAAAGATAGATAGATAATTATTAGACTAGACGCATATGGAGTATCAGTTTAGTGTAGACATTAAGTGTAAATAGGTTAGTAAAGATCACTTTATAATTCTTTTTTTTTTTTAAATCAACGTTCCATAAGAAAATTCCAAATTCAATGAAGTCGTATTTTCAAATTTGAAAAACAACTTAAAACTTCTTCCCCAACTCAATATTTATTTTTGACGTTGTATCTTAATTAGTACATTTAGGTTTCAAGTATGAACATTATTTTAAATATTTTTTTACAGAAAATATAATGAAATATAACTTTATTTTTAACTCTAACTTTATTAATTTGAAATAAAATGAAAAATATTGGAGAGTTATGACTAAATGGAAGACGACAGTCCATTTTGAAACTCGGAATCAAAATAAGCCATAAAATAAAAAAAGTGATCAAAATTGGTCACCTATTTAATAAGTTACCAAAATAGGCTAAACGTAATAAATTATTATGTTTTCCACAAAAAACAAAAAAACAGTGTGTTGTCACATCAATTTTTATGTCAAATCATGTAGTTTGTAATAATTTATTATATTTTACAAACATTGTTTGTAAAACGTAATAATTTATTACAAACTACAAACAGTGTTTGTAAGTTGTGATAAATTATTACAACTTACACCTACCCCTATCACATTACCTTTACTTTCATCACTTTTTAAATGTAACCCCACCCCACCCACGTAGAACCCTCCCACCCAACCCTACAAACACAAAAAGAATTAGAGATAATACATCGAAACACTCCTGAACTTGTTAACAAAGCTTACTTTAGACCCTAAATTAATCGAACAATTATTTACTCCCCTTATGAACTTTAAAATGTATTATTTTGCCCCCTTAAGAGCTGAGGTGGCAAAAAATAAATAAAGACGCGTTTTAGTGGAAAAAAAAGTATAAAATTTTTTTAGTGGGGCCCACTTTAATATTTTTAAACATTATTTTTTTTCCTTCTTCCTCACACCCCACCACCCCCATTTCTTGTTCTTCTTCACACCCCACCACCCCCATTTCTTCTTCTTCTTCACGCCCCACCACCCCCATTTCTTCTTCTTCTTCTTCCTTTATTTCTTTTTTTTTTTTCACTTCTATTCACCAAAATCTTCAATCAAATATACAATAATAAAATACATAAATTATACAAAAATAAACTTTCATATAAAAATCAAGAATCAACAAAATAAACTCAAAAAATACATAAAAGTCATTGTGTAAAGCACAACACATGCCGTTAGTCTTTGTCACTCCCTTCTTTTTCTACTTTCCAAACTGAAACTTTTTTTTTCAGTTCATAGGCTTCTCTCTTCCCCATTTTCAACATGAATCGAAGATCCCTACCACTTAATTTTCGATCACCGCTATCAATTTTCAACTATAAACACTTAATCAAACGGGTCTCCACTATATATATTATTTTTATTTTTGAGTTCGTTTTTCTTGATTTGGGTATGTTTTGTTATGTATTTTTCAGTTAGATTCTGAATTTGATTTATTTTGTTGGGTATTGATCTGTTTTGTTGTTTTGGGTGATCGTTGGAGTGTTCAAGATTGAATTTTGATTGATTTTCTTGATGTGGGTATGGCTGGTTTTCTTCGTTCAAGATCTATAGATTGTCGATTTATGTTGGAGGGGGGAGGGGATTGTGAAGAAGAAAGAAAGGGGGGGCATATATATATATATATATATAGTAAATATTTTACTTTTTTAAAAATATATATATAAAAATAGTATGTGTGTGGGATTATTTAAAAAAAAAATCTAATTTCTTACGTGGCAATGACATAGCATCGATGTGGCGCTGATTTGGCAATGACATGGCACATGTGTAGTGCACTCTTCGTTGTGAGAGTGGGATTTTGATTTTGAGGTTGAAATTAATTCACTTGAAAGTTGTTAAGGGGGTTAAATAATTGTCTGATTAGTTTAGGGTCTAAAGTAAGTTTTGCTGACAAGTTAAGGGGTGTTTTGATGTATTATCTCAAAAAATTATGTTAAACAAAACATTATAATTGATATAATTTGATCTGTTTACAAACATATTGTCAAACTAAGTTAAAAATATAAAAGTTAATTGAGAGAATAATCTCCCACAAATAAAACTATTCAATGACTAAATTATGAAAGTTATTACTATGTAATTGATGGTAGAAGATCTTAATTTATAGATATCAAAACAACTTTTATTTAAGAAACGAAATAGTCAATTAAAAAACGAAACAATATAAATACAATCTCAAACTTTGTATTACCTTAATAAATTTGAAATTATTTTATTTTTAAATTTAAATAATCACTCTACCGTTTAATATTTAATAATGAGTAGAAAAGTTGGTTTTGTAGAAGTACTAGGTAGAAGTGTATAATAATTTTACTAGAAAATTAAAGGGGGTTATACGTGGGGTGGGGTGGGGTTATATTTAAAAAGTGGGGAAAGTAAAGGTGAAGTGATAAGGGTAGGTATAAGTTGTAATAATTTGTACTTCCTCTGTTTCGGAATAAGTGAATTGTTGGAGTATTTATTGGTGTTTCAAAATAAGTGAATCATTAAATTTTTTTCCAAATTTACCCTTATGATTTGACAACCAATTAACTTTTAAAAAGGTATTGCAAGGTCAACATTTTCTTTTTTGGGGGGAAAAATGAAAAGTTGTGTTAAATTTATATCTTTAATACTTTTTCCTTAATTCGTATGCCAAAATTCAATAATTCATTTATTATGAAACGGAGGGAGTAATAAATTACTATAAATTATTACAAACAACATGATTTGATATAAAGATTGATGTGACAACACACTGTTTTTTTGTTTTTTGTATTTTGTGGAAAACGTAATACTCCCTCCGTTTCATAATAAATGAATTGTTGAATTTTGACACACAAATTAAGGAAAAAACATTAAAGATATAAATTTAACACAACTTTCCATTTTTACCCAAAAAAAAAAAAAGTTGACCTTGTGATACTTTTTCAAAAGTTAATTGGTTGTCAAATCATAAGGATAAATTTGAAAAAAAATTCAATGATTGACTTATTTTGAAACACCAATAAATACCCCAACAATTCACTTATTTCGAAACGGAGGGAGTAATTTATTACGTTTTACAAACCGTGTTTACTATTCATTTCCGTCAGTTGACTGTTAAAAAAAAGTGAAAAACATAATAATTTATTACGTTTAGCCTATTTTGATAACTTATTAAATAGGTGACCTATTTTGATCACTTTTTTTATTTTGTGGCTTATTTTGATTCCGAATTCTCAATTTTGCAAGGTGTTCAGAAACTTATTTATCAAGCACCTTGAAATGAATGGGAAACTTGAGTGAAGTTTCAATTTTGATAGCAATCGCCAAAAGAAACTACTCTTTTTGAAGATGGAAAAGTCATGTTAATTGTGGAGTACAACTTAGAAAACTTAGTAGTAATTGCTGAGAATTTGAGTTGTATTACCTCCAAATTAAATAATGAGCACGGAATTGGTCCGTTGGAAAAAAATTGTGTGGATTCGGTTTAATTTATATAAAATTTACGTAAATCCCGACATGTTTACTCATATTTGTATTTTATCTCGACTTTTTCAAAAATTTCATAAAATTCCTTTTTTTGTGATTGAGATACATATTAATGATACATCTTATTATTTAATTGATTAACATAAATCAAGGGATATAATGGATAGTAAATCATTAAATGAGCAATTAACTCAACTAATCATCCACATAACTAAAGAAAATCTCATAAAAATGATATTTTGTTATTAATTTCAATTTTGAACAAATTCACTTCCATAATCATTTTGTAGACGTTTTCTTCTTTTCTTTTTTTTCTCGTGGTTCATGATTCATTTTTCAACCATTTTCAATGAATATTTCTGTCACTCTCCATGTCGAGAAAAGTTTAAGTACAACAAATTGAACAACGATCAAAAATCTGAATGTACACTTTCAGAGGGACTTGTGATTGATGTGGGCATTGTGGAATATTTTTTATAGAACCACCACCCAAATTTCGAACTCATGGGATGGAGGGAGGAGGACGACAGCGATGGTGATGAAGAAATGGATGATGTGGGATTTTTGTAATTTAACATCACGATTTTCTTTTCTTTACGAGTGATTGATGTATATCCGTTTGTTTTTTATGGTTCTTAATTAAGTAGTTTTAATGCAGTTCTTTGTGTAGAAGTTTGAGAGTTGCATAATACCTTGTGGATGTAACTGTGTTCTTTACAGGATTTGTTGTTGATGGTTATACTATTGTGATAGTATAGATGCATACATGTGTTAATAAGAGATACATAATAAGTTTGAGTAGAAAAAATGTTTGTTTTTTATAGGTTAGGACATCGTGATTTTATGTGTACTCTAAAAATTAAGAGATACATATTATTATGAAAGATACATGTATCTATAATAAGAGATACATTTTTTAAAGTCTGTAAATGATACATACTGCATTATAACAATCTTATATGTGTCTCTTACTCTACTAATATGCATCACTACCAGAAATTCGCTATTTTTCGACTGAAATTTTCGACCTAAAAAAAGTAGTCGCAATTTTTCGACTACTTCGGTCGAAACTTTACTTTTTTATTTTTATTTTTTACAAACAATTATTCCGATACTCTTTGTGACTACAACAGTCAGAATGTTTGGCGGTAAATTGCGAAAAATGTATATTCCGACTACTGTAGTCGGAAATAAAAATAATTAAATAAATATATTACTAAAATATAATCAGACCCTTATACAATTAAATAATTATTTAAATAAATTATTAAATATTGATTCCGACCACTGTAGTCAGAAATATAAATAATTAAATAAATATATTATTAAATATATAATCAGACCCTTATACAAAAATTAAATAATTATTTAAATAAATTATTAAATATGTATTTCCGACTACTATAATCGAAAATAAAAATAATTAAATAAATATATTACTAAATATATAATCAAACCTTTATACGAAAATTAAATAATTATTTAAATAAATTATTAAATATTTATTTTCGACTACTGTAGTCGAAAATATAAATAATTAACTAAAGATATTATTAAATATATAATCAGATCCTTATACAAAAATTAAATAATTATTTAAATAAATTATTAAGTATGTATTTCCGACTACTGTAGTAGGAAATATAAATAATTAAATAAATGTATTAATAAATATATAATCAGACCCTTATACAAAAATTAAATAGCTATTTAAATAAATTATTAAATATGTATTTCCGACTATTGTAGTCGGAAATAAAAATAATTAAATAACTATATTACTAAATATATAATTAGACCCTTATACGGAAATTAAATAATTATTTAAATAAATTATTAAATATGTATTTCTGACTACTGTAGTCGGAAATGTAAATAATTAAATAAATATACTATTAAATAGATAATCAGATCCTTATACAAAAATTAAATAATTATTTAAATAAATTATTAAATATGTATTTTCGACTACTGTAGTCGGAAATATAATTAAATACATATATTACTAAATATATAATCAGACCGTTATAAAAAAATTAAATAATTATTTAAATAAATTATTAATTATGTATTTTCAACTATTGTAGTCGAAAATATAAATAATTAAATAAATATATTATTATTTAACCGATTGATGTAGTCGATAAAAATAAATAATTAAATATATTATATATTTAACCGACCGTTGTAGTCAAAAAATTTAACTAATTAAATATATTAAATTAATACCCGACTGAAGTAGTTAAAAATTTATATTTAATTATTAAATACATTTATATAAAATATAAGCTAAACACACCACAACTACTTTCCCAATTCTCTCTCTCACTCTCTAAGTCATCCCTCTCTCTAAGCGTGGTACCGGCAACGGTGGTAAAAATGTTCTCTCTCAAAAATTGGCGATGATAGAGTGGTAATGGCGACGGTGAACGACTGTATTGAAGGTCAATTTCACTGAACTTGACCTTCGAGGTATAATTACACTGAACGACGGTATTGAAGGTCAATCAAGAAATTTCCATCTTCACTCACATCTTCACTGATTCGAGGTAAAAAATTATTCCATTTTCTACAAGAGTTTATGGACGTGGTCTATTTTTAGTACCTTTGATTGATGAGTAGACCCTAGTTTTCATTGTTGTGTCATTTGTGGTACAATAGTTTATGGACGTGGTCATAGTAAAACCTCTTCAGTGTTTTCAGTTCTTTTCTCAAAAAATATCTGGTCTTGTAGTGCTATTATTTCTCTAAATCTGTTTCTACCATTGCAAACTTGTTTGAGTAAATAGTTGAATTTTTTTGCATTTCTAGCATGCTTTCGCTAAGTGTGTTAATTTCTACTGCAAGCCAACTGAGATGGAACTAGAAATTATGACTTCTTTTTAACAGTTAGTGGAGTACCATGGCTTAGCATGGTGCAGTATCTTATGTTTGAAAGAACCTGAGCTAATGGTGGTATTTTTTTATTGTGTGACTCCTGTACTTTATACTGATGTTACCATTGTTACTATTATTACTTTGATTATTATTGATTCTTACATGATAGATGCCTAGACTAGCGCTATTTAGATAGTATCTCCTTTCTTGCGATTCGTGTTTGTTGTCTTAAATATCCACGTTGGTTGGTTGGTTGGTTTTCCCTTCTATCAACAAGGGTAGTTTGGTTGTTGAGAAAGTCGTAAGAAGAAATATTTGGCATTCCACGATTCTGTTGTGATTCTAGCATTGGCAATTCATTTTTATGGCCCGTTCTTAAGACTGTTAAGTTGAGGTTGTTCTTTTGGTTCGGCTGGTTCATCATTTGGTAGTAGTCTTGATGTTGGTGCTATTGTTGAGATGGGTACTCTATTCTTCATTTGATGTTATTTGTGGTCCAGTTGGGATGAGGTTGGCTTAAATGGGGGAAATCAGTAATTTCCCATTTTGAGACTTATACGGCCTTTATGATTTTGTGGGATGCTTCTTTTTTATAGTATATGTATGTGCATCATTTGTTGATAACCAAAGTTGGTGTCCATTGGGAGTAATTATTTTTTGCCATCGATTGAGTATTGATTTAACCAAATGCAGGTGGGGTTGTTCTTTTATCAACATGCGCTTTCTTTTTATTTTCTTCTTTTAAATTCTTAACCCCATTTGTTTGCCTCCCTTTTGACCTTTCTTTTATCTTGTTTGTGAAGTTATCATATGGATGGATTTCTTAATTAAGAACTTGTTTACTAGTCTTTGTGTACTATTCCTTATGGGTGTCGTATTTATGTCATGTCATCTTGTTTTATTTTTTATCACGAATTTGATTATTATTCCTTGTCTTGAGCCGGGGGTCTATCGAAAATAGCCTTTCTACTTCTCCGGAGGAAGTGGTATAGACTGCGTACATCTTACCCTCCCCAGACCCCACTATGTGGGAATACACTAGGTTTGTTGTTGTTGCTATTGTTGTATTCTATTGTTGATGGCTGTTTTACTATGTTGTATTGAATCTCTTAGTTTTCTTTTTATGTCCACTGCGTAGTAGCATCTCTAAACAAACCTGTTATTGTTTTGTTTCTCTTGTTTTTATTTCTCTTCTCTATTATTATTGTTGTCGTTCTTTTGTAGATGGAAAATAAAGATCGTACATGGATGTATAATAGACTTTATCCTAACCGTGTGGGGTTGAGGGAGGAATATAAAGCTGGGGTAGCTGAATTTATTGCTAAAGCAATGATACTTAATGATTTTCTTATTGAAGGGACAATTAGGTGTCCTTGTATGAAGGATCAGTGCATTCTAAGTTATCTGTTGCCGTTTGGTTAATGAGTATTAAGTCAGATTATTCTATTTCTCAAGAGGGCATGAATTCTATCATTGGACTTATGAATAAACTTAACCCAAATAAACTTGACTTACCCAAAGATTTCTACACAACAAAGAAGTTGGTTTCTAAGTTAGGACTTTCATTAGAGAGGATTCACTGTTGCGAGAAAGGTTGCATGTTATTCTATAAGGAAGATGCAAATTTAGAACATTACAAATTTTGTAATCAACCTCATTATAAGGAAGTCACACATGCTAAAGGGAAGAAGGTTCCCGTGAAGTCGATGCATTACTTACCCCTTATACTACGGTTAAAGAGGTTGTATGCATCAATAAGCTCTGCCCCTCATATGAGATGGCACTATGAAAATAAAAGACCACCTGGTGTTTTATGTCATCCGTCAGATGGAGAAACATGGAAGAATTTTGACAGTGTGATTCGGATTTTTCTAGTGAACCAAGAAACATTAGGTTGGGATTATCTACTGATGGATTCACTCCATTTTCTGTCTCAGATACACCATATTCATGTTGGCCAGTGTTTGTGACTCCTTATAATCTCCCGCCTGAATTGTGTATGACGAGTCAGTATATATTTCTAACTTGCATTATTCTAGGTCTTCGCAATCCAAAAGTTTTGATTGATGTATATCTGCAGCCATTGATTGATGAGTTGAACTTATTGTGGCATGAAGGTGTGGAAGCAAATGATGTATCAATGAAACAAAATTTTAGATTGCATGCTACTTTGATGTGGACTATAAATAACTTTCCTGCTTATGGAATGATGTCTGGGTGGTCGACTGCGGGCAAGTTAGCTTGCCCTTGTTGTATGGAAGACACAAAAGCATTCACTTTGAAATATGAGGGTAAAAAATCATGGTTTGACTGTCACCATCGATTCTTGCCAATGCAACATGAGTTTAGGAGAAATATTAGTGATTTTATGAAGAATAAGACTAATTTTGAGGAGCCACCACCAATTTTATCGCGAGAAGAAATTTGGGATAGAGTGAGGAATCTGTGTAAGGTAACAAAGTCTCCACCATCCAGGATACCTGGTTATGGTGTTACACATAACTGGACTAAACGAAGCATATTTGGGGAGTTAGATTACTGGAAGGATAATCTTCTACCTCATAATCTGGATGCCATGCATATTGAGAAAAACTTCTTTGACAACTTGTTTAATACTATGATGGATGTAAGTAACAAAACAAAAGATAACTTGAAGGCCAGGATGGACTTAAAGAAGTATTGTCGGAGCAGTGAGTTGTACCTGACATACTTAAACAATAAGATTTAGAAGCCCAAGGCTAGTTACACATTCACTTTGAAGAATAGAAGAGTGATTTGCGATTAGGTTAACAATTTGAGAATTCCAGATGGATATGCGTCAAATTTGTCTAGGTGTGTTGACATGAAGGAAGGAAAGTTGACCTCTATGAAGAGCCATGTCTGTCACATTTTCATGGAGTCATTGATGCCTATTGCATTCTGTGCATTGCCCGATAGAAGCTGGAAGACCATAACAAAGATAATCTTATTTTTCAAAGATTTATGTTCTAACACATTAAGGGAGGAGAACCTATCTTTGATAGATATCAAAATTCGCTTAACCTTAAACAAGTTGGTAAAAAAATTTCCTCCTGATTTTTTTAATGTTATGAAGCATCTTCCAATTCACCTTATGCTAGAGGCACGTCTTGGAGGGCCTGTTCAGTGTAGATGGATGTATCCCTTTGAGAGGTATTGACTTTTAAAATTTATCTTCATGTGTTTTAATTGAACATTATTTCATCTAAACGATCATACTATGCAGGACCATTGGCAAATATAAGCGGACTATAAAAAATAGATCTCGAATTGAGGGATCAATAAATGAGGCTTATTTGGCTAAAGAGACCTCTTATTTTTGTTCATATTATTTTGAACATAATGTACTATGTCTGAGAAACCGAACTAATAGGCATGATGATGGATACAATACAGATCCTTCAGCACCACCATTTTTAATATTTAATCAACCAGGTAAAGGAAGTCCGAAAGTTGATCCACTTCGATATTTGAATGAGGTGGAGTTTAAGTCAGCTACAACACATGTATTGTTAAATTATCTCGAGGTCCTGCCTTTTTATATGTGAGTATATTTATATTAATGACAATCATTCAAGGACTATCTAAGCTTTAACTAATGAAGGTCATAACTTTGTCGGACAGCTACTTCGGGGCTTTACACGAGGAAGATCCAACCGATGAAGATAAATTAAGCGAGGAAGAATCACTCAATAAAAATGAAATAAGTGAGAAAGAGTTACTTGATGAAAATGAAACAAGTGATGAGGAAGAATTGATGAATGACTATGAAATAAGCGACGAGGATTGGGTTGTTATTAATAGTAGTAATGTGTAGTAACAAGGTCTTGAATTGTATTTTAGCTGCTACTTTTTGCTATTTTTCTTGACAATATAGTGTCTTTTCTTTGTTAACATTTGTAGTGCCAGTAGGAACATTTCTGGTTGTTTGATTAAATAGCAGTGGTAAAACTACTGGTACTATGCATGATTTGCTTGTGTTGTTGCATTTTCTCAAATCTCAAAGTTAAGTTGTATGATTATTGTAGCTTTAGATAAGCATCTTGTAAATGTTTTTTTTTTGTTAGTGTTGCTGCTCTTGGCTTTTTACGCGTTGTACAGTCTGTAGCCCTTTCCCTGTCTCTTTGTTTTATATTATATTCTTTGGTAGTTCAGTGCATCCCTATCTCTTTGTTTTATATTATATTCTTTATTAGTTCAGTGCATCCCTAATGTATTGACCAAACTATAGGTTGGTCTCCCTCCTGATGGTTATGGGTTGTCTTTAGAAAATATTTCTAGGAATTTGTATGTAATGTATTTCTGCTGTTTACATAATATTTAGCAGAACCTGTAATACCTGATTATCTTAATTGTTGGATTGTGGATTGACCTCTACTGGAGACTCCATGAAGGTTGCAGCCTTACTCTGTAATATGATGGTGCTTTCTACTAAATTAAACTAGGGCAACTGCATTGGGCGTTTAAGTAGTCTGCTCTTTGTTTATCAAGATACAAGATAAACTTGATATTGTCCTGACAGAGTCTTGGGTTGTTTCTTGAATGTTTCGCTGTAAATAAATGCTAAGATGACTGAGCTGCTATTCTTTATTATTTTCAGAGGGTATGGTTGGGAAAAAGAAAGATTACACACACTTCTTTCAGTTCAAAAATTGTTATGAACAGTTGAACATATCTGTTTTTCACTTCCTTTAGTGATGCTGAATGTTATGTAATCCTCTTTGCAGAATAGGTCTCTTGGTTTAATTTCCTAACCCATTTTCCTATTTTTTAATATGTTGCATGTATATTCTATTGTCATCATCTGTTCAAATTTGGTATATTTTGGGTATTTCTGTGTATTGTTTGTATGTAAGATTGAATTTTGTTTCTCCAGGTAAGATTTTGAATTCTAGATTTAGTAAAGGTAAGTATGGCAGGATGTGGTAGGTGTATGGTACACAATTGAATCCTCGTTATACCAAATGTGGTATTTAAATGGATAAGGGTAAGTGAATGGAAATTTTGGTAAAGCTAAGTATACCGTGGGATGTGTGGTAGGCATTACGCCACAAGATTGAATCCTCGTTATACCAAATCTGGTATTTAGTAGTTCAGTGCAATTTTTTCGATAGTGAAAGTAGGTAAAGTACTTGTGTAAAGTATGTATTTGCTATTTGGGTCAACAGAACTATGTTTCCTGAGAATGGTGGTTATATTGTGTGGGTTTCATCTGCTTTAGGTACATATTGGGGGTTTCAACAAGGCTGGGTGAAATAGCTTAGTGGAGTTATCGATAATGCACTTTATCCTGTTATGTTCCTAGATTACCTTAAATCAGCGATCCCTGCATTAGGTGGTGGGCTTCCTAGGATTGTAGCTGTTTTAGCACTTACTTTGGTTCTTACTTACATGAACTATAGAGGTTTAACGATTGTCGCATGGATGACTGTCTCGCTTGGTATATTGTCGATCCTACTTTCGTAGTTATGGGGCTCATTTCGATTCCCAAAATTAGGCCTTCGAGATGGTTGGTGCAAGATGTATATAGTATTGATTAGAACTTATTTCTGAATACTCTTTTCTGGAATCTAAAGTACAGTAGATTTTTCTTTTTTCGTTATTATTGATTTCATTAGTACTTGTCTGCTTGTCTCATAAGTAGAAGATGCTTATCTCATAGATATCTTGTCCCTTTCAAAGTATCAGGAAGTAGTTCTCCTTTGTGGTACTCAATCAAGAGAGCTTCTGCATATATCATCGTTTTATCAACATACTTCGCAACTTGTAATCCAACATCCACATACTCAGTTATGCATTATGTAGATAAAAAAAAATCAATGAATTTAAGTTGTTGAGGGTTTACCGGAACCAGTCTCTCTACCTGTCAGGTAGGGGTAAGGTCTCCGTACACTCTACCCCAGCCCTCTCTAAACACCACTTGTGGTACTATATTGAGTATTTTGTTGTTGTTGTTGATGTTAATAATATATATTCATGATAACTCCAATTAGCTAAATATACTCCTCAATACAAATAGTTAGAGGTAGAGCTAAAAAAGGTGAATAGAGAGGAAACTCCATGGCTAATAGTTCTTATGCATTTTCCATGGTACAACAACTACGAATATCACTATATAGAGAGGAAACTCCATCGCTGTCAAGCTTGGTATATTGTCGATCCTACCTTTCGTGGTTATGGGGCTCATTTCGATTCCCAAAATTAGGCCTTCGAGATGGTTGGTGCAAAATATACATAGTATTGATTGGAACTTGTATCTGAATACTCTTTTTTGGAATCTGAACTATAGTGGATACTACAGTAGATACTACAGCTCAAGTGGTAAGTTTTATCTAATAGATATATGAAAAAAGGTGTTTCTTAATCATATGCCACCATGTCACCAAGACTATTTAGAGTGTTCAGTTATATACAGAAAACATCTACCAAGCTAGAGTTAGATGATGTGTAAGCCATTTGGACTAATATGGAGTAGTTGTATAGCTTAATAAAGTAGAGTTTATTAGATCAAAGTATTGGTCAAGCTAAATAGGTATAACAGGTTCCGATGGTTGCATTATTTTGTGAGAAGTTTAGTGAAAACCATACTTACTTTGGATGGCCTTTGAATCTAGAATCTATATATTATGTAAGCAATCAAAATTACAGAAACCATCTAAACTTCTCTTAGGTCAAAATTCAACAGGTCTAAAGAAAGAAGTATAAACAATAAGCACCATAGGTGAGTAATTCCTTTGAAGATACGATGCAGAAAATTTCTTGTATCTAGTCATACCTAAAGAAGTTTGCCGATGATCTTCTTTGTATATAAGATGTTGATAATGAAGGTGATTTTGGCACGCTTTGGTTGACTGGCCTGTGATGCACTAGCAGAAGTTGCAACTACTGAAATGTTGTATTATTTCTGAAAATTCACATAAGTCTATGATATTATATGATCATATATAGTACATAAGTCTATGATATTATATTATATAAGTCTATTTTCCATATGAATTGTTGTATAGTTTATGTGTGATGGCACGGGCATATTTTTGAGTGTTGTCTATTTTGTTCAATTTGGTTGTTCTTTTTTTTTCCAGGTGGTTAATAAATAAAATCAATGGCATCAAAAGGTCATGGTAATGAACGGCGTAAGAAAGGTAAGAAAGGACCTGATAATCTTCCCGCAGCTCAATATACACCACCACCACCACCACCTGTTACCACAACTCTTCAAACAGCTACTACAAATATTTTTCTTCCTCCAAGGGCAACTATTTCATTACCAAATGCATTTTTCATGCCCCCACCACCCCACCAGTTCCAGCCCTCTTCTCCCTATAATAGTCTGCATAGTAGTCTTCATCTGTACCTTCGACATCATCCATACCTAGCCTTTCTGGATTAAGAATTGGAGGTCCTAGCACATTAACATCACCATCCATTGATAGTACTACATCGTATAATTCTACAACAGTTGCTTCTCAGATTCTGAAATTTAAAGAGGTAGTAGAATATGATGGCAACGGGAGGCTAATTATCGTCCCTGGTGGTAATGGGTAAGTAATCCTTATGTTTTTCCGTAATTTTTAAAAAATTTGAAATCTAAGATAATTTAATATAATTTTATTGCAGGTTCATTCGTTCATATAGCACCAGACATATGGTTATAGAAGTAATTAAACTATTTTATACGACTGTGGGGTAGTTGGAATGAGATTCAACTCGACATCAGAATTTTTATGTGAAAACAGTTTGTGATATAATCAAAATCAAAGAATTTACCATTTCAGTATACTATCAATGATGAATTACCTTTGTATCTATCAACTCATTTCATGACTTTATATTAAACTATTTTGCAGACAAAGTGTGTATGGAATTCTTGTCATGAAAATAAAATACAATGCATTTTCAAGTTGAAAGCAGCTCTACGGATCAAAGAACACTTGTATGAGGCCTGAAGGAACTTGGAAAAACCTGGTTGGCTGAATGTTGATGTGTGGGTTAAGTTTTTGGAAAAATTGGATGCTCCTAAATATAGGGCGAGGAGGGAACGGGAAAAGGCAAATAGAGCGTCTCAAACGGGTTGCTCATTGTACACTGGAGGTTCGATGAATTTCGATATCCACCGATGAAGACTGATAATATTATCTTAAATTTCTAATTTGTTTGGTTCAGTTCAATGTTCTAATCAGTACTAATCTCTTGCCAAATATATATGCTTTTGTTGCACTGTATATGGTTGAATGGTGTCTAGATTGATCTTGCAAAATATATATGTCCGCAGGTACCTTGTTTAAAATCTTTCTCTGTAGAGTTCAACTTATGGCTTGGATGAGAGTTTGTTAGATGTGTTTACATCAATGTTAAATGAGATTGTGTGAGATATATACTTCAATTGTTTATTGTGAAAGGAAAGGCTTGATTTTGGATAGTTGATATTAACCAGTTTACTCCATGAAGCTGTGTATTGTATGCATTCAATGATAATGAATTAAATCACTTAGTAAATGACTTTCTTTCATTTGGAGGGTAATGAAAAAATACTGATAAAAGTTCAATGGTTAGGTCATTTTCTTGAGAGGGCCAAGTCTTCTCATTGAACTATTGACACTGCCTGATGGTTTTAGAAAGTAAGAAAAAAAGAATTCGTGGTTTAGTTAGAGAGGTAATGACTTAATTGGAAGCAATGAGCAAAGTATTTATAGTAACACTCTTAGTAGAAGGCAGTCGTTGGTGTGGTGCTATCAATTGCCACCAATTTAATTTGTCCTTGGACATTGAGATCAGAGGGTGAGCCTCCTCCTTTCCCCATTCTGTACTTATGCCTCATGAACATTCTGTTGTAGTTCAAGGTTTCTTTTCCTTTTTTTCTCTGCGGATTTTACTATTAAAGTAGTTCATTAATTTAGTTCCTATATAAATGATAAAAGTGCACGATATGAATTTATAAAAAGGAGAAACATGATCAGTGAGGGCTTATGCAGATGACCCCAACTTATTTCAGAATCAACAATTTGAGACTGTTAGTTGTTTAGCACGTCTACCTATGTATAGAACTTTACATCTGTCAATTATATAAATTGGAATTTAGCATTTTGGGTTGTGTAGCACAATATCGGTGAAACATCAAAAAGCCGAAGGCTTTTACAAAATTCTAGTAGTTTTTTGGCATTTTTGTTCTACTAAATTACTATCATGTGTTTCTATATTCAAAATTTTATAAACTACATTTTCCATAGTAAATTCTTGTATAGGCTATGTTAACAACTATGTTGCTCGGATCCTCAAAAGTCCATTATACTCCATTTGGTCTATCAACCCAATTCCTGGAAGCTGCTAGGGCCACAATAAACCTGACAGTGACCATTTTGTTTATAGGACCAAAATGTTTCATCATAGTTGAGCCTTTCCTTCTGGCAATAACTTTTGGTAACAAGTTTTGCTTTAAATATTTCTACCTCTTCTGATAGCTGATAGCTGATAGTTGATCTTATAGATCCATCTGCAGCTAATATGCTTCTTCCCAGGTGGCAAGTCCACTATACTCCAGGTGTTATGTCTTTTAAGGCTGCTAGACGAGATAGGCTAGTACATCAAGCTGCCTCTAGGAGGGGGAGACAAATGAGAGTAGGTCAGATGACCAGGCATAGAATAAGTGCAAGTATTCCCTTTAGGCTGAGTTACATAATCTTGCAACCATAGAGGAGGCTTGCTAGGTCTAGTAGATTTTCTAGTAAGTTCGTTGTTACTAGACGAGGCCCAAGACTACTCAGGAATAATCTGACCAGAATCAGAAGTATGGACTTCTCTGGTAGATGGGGAACTACTAATATGAAAAGTTTCTTCAAGAAAGAGATATGAGCCTTGTGTGGTTACCTGTTACATACAACCTTTGTCAATTGTGAATAAAGACTTTTCAAAAAATGAACTCTATACAACTGGACTTACTCAAAAAATTCTTTAAAAAAACATTTCCATTACTTAAGCATTCTGCAGCATTTTCCATTGTCTTACAAGTGGTTACCTACTACATATACTATTAGATTTACAAAAAGAACATAACAATATATACAGAGACGCATGCTATAACTGTGAAAGGGAAAAGAAGATAAGAGGCATAAATAGACGATATGATTGAAATGGGTGCTCAATCTCATTTACATCAGTCTCTTTTCTATGGTTCTAACACTTGAAGTCTTCAACATGCTACAATAGGCAGTGTCTACCTCAACAATAAATTCATCTTGTTGTTTGAGAAACCAGTTAGTTCATACTTGCATTATCTTTTTTTCTAAAATTTTGCAGGAATATAAAAATGGGGGAAAAGAGCCCACTTTTCTTGAGGTTTATGAAGAGACGCATGGAAAAAAAAGAAGGACGGTACAAGAGGAGATTGGGTCGAAACGTGTGCTAAGGATGCATATGTTAGATAATAACTTTTGCATACATTGTTTTATTATTACTCAACTTTGCTTGTTTACATACTGACAAATAATTTTTCTTTCAGGAAGAATTTCAAACAAGCATAGAAGAGTGGCGCCAAACCCAACCTTCTTCAGAGGATGGTACCATGGTCCAACCATCACCTACAGATATGACTAATATGTGGACAGCTGTGGTAGGTGGTCCAAAGAAAGGTAGAACCTACCGGATAGGGGTTCTCTAATCCTCGAGTAGTCCTCCGTTGTTTCTCAGTCCCTCTTCTATTTTGCAAACTGTGGGAGAAATGAAAGCGATGAAAATAAAAATTGTGGAATTGACGCAGAAATATGCAGCTAACGATACTAAGTATGCTAAATTTGAGGAGTTGGTTAAAAAGCACATGCCTTAAGTATTTCATGATGAGGAAGATACTGAATCTGATGATAATTAGATTGTAGTTATTGTTCTTGTTTTTGGTTGTGACATTTAGATGTTTAAACTATTTGATTTGATGTTTGTTTTGGATGTTTTAAAGTGGTTGTATTTATAAATATTTGTCGTGTTTGATCCTATTGTGAAAAATACATTAGTTATGTTATTTATAATCTAAGAGCAGTGTAAGCTAATGCAAGATTTAATTATATAATTATTGGGTGAATATTTTTATTAAAATTCTGACTAAAATAGTCAGAAGAAGAATTATTAAATAATTATTTATTAATGTTCCGATTACAGTAGTCAAAATGATTATTTTATTAAATAATTTTTTCACTAGTTTCTGACCACAGTAATCGAAAAGAATATTTATTTATTAAAATTCTGATTAAAGTAGTCGGAACAATAATTTTTAAATAATATATATTAAGTTTCTGACTACAGTAGTCGAAAAAATTATAATTATTAAATAATTATTTATTACATTTTCGACTATAGTAATCGGAATAAATATAATTATTAAATAATTATTTATTAATTTTTCGACTACAGTAGTCGGAATAATTATAATTATTAAATAATTATTTATTAAATTTTTTACTACAGTAGTCGGAATAATTATAATTCTTAAATAATTATTTATTAACTTTTTGACTACCGCAGTCGAAAAATTTATAATTATTAAATAATTATTTATTAAATTTCTGACTAGAGTAGTCGAAATATTTATAATTATTAAATAAATATTTATTAAATATCCGACTACGGTTTCGACTATAGTAGTCGAAAATTTCTGACTACAGTAGTCGAAAATTTCTTTCTGACAAGCTATATTCCGACTACCATGAAACAGTTGAAAAGTAATCGAAATTACCTTATTTTTCGACCACATTCCAACTACATTAGCCGTCGGAAAAATGATGTTTTCTAGTAATGCATGCCTCTTATACATGTTACATTGAAGTTATCTAACGAGAGATAGATAAATTAGATGTGTAATATACACGTAGATACAAGATGATAAAATGTATTTGATGTATTGAAAGATATATTTGACATCTTTGAAATTGACATTTAACAATCATATAACAAGAGATGCATAATACATTATAATAATCTTATATGTATCTCTTACATTCAAACTAATATGCATGACTCTTATACATGTTACACTGAGTAATCTAACAATAGATATATGAAGTAGATGTGCAATATATATTGAGGTGCAAGATGACAAAACGTATTTGATGTATTGAAATATGTATTTGACACATGTGTATATTTGCAATCAACTTATATGTAACAGATATAACTATATTCTTGTACAACATTTCAACTGAAATACTTCGTCTAAGATAATCAATATGTACAATACTTATAATACTTCTTCACGGGACACTTGAAGTATTCAACTAGAATAGTTCAACTGAGATAGATATATCTTGGACAACACAATTCATACACTACAATGAGATACATTATAATATATAAGTGAGATTGTTGATTGATTATTTATCAGTAAAGAATTGATACATAACTTGACACACAAATCTATCAGTAGAATAAAAAGTATGAAGATACATTATACTATACAACTTTTGTGTCGAAAGACATTACTATAGATAGAATTTAAGAGAGATACATAAGACTATTATGTATCTCACTTATAGATTTGACATATTTTTAATAATTAAACTGGTGCAAATTTCTCAATGACGATCTAACCAAAAATTACATAAATAACATTATGTCCTCCAGAAACTTGTCCTCCAGATAACACAACTTCAATTTTTAAGATCTGATCCATCGCAACATCCCCAGAACATCAGGAACCTATGATACAGATGATTGTCCGTATAAGCAAGAAAAAAAACTTTATAATTTTTTCTACAATCAAGAAGAATCAGAAGCTTTGCAAATAGTGGAAGAAGAAAAATCGACCTTCAGAAAGAAAAATCAAATGACTTACAAGTGAGTGAGTGAGAGAGAAGTGAGGTTCATAGTTAAAACGCTAGATAATGTTGTGTGTATATATATTCATTCCCACATAATGATTACTATATGTAAATTGAAAGCATTGTGTATGTGAGTGTGTAACTATCAAGAATAAATACCTAATTTCTTGAAATCAGTTAACTGAAAAATTTTTAGGGGGCAATAAATATATCTTAATTTTTAGTATAGAAGTTATGTATCTAAAGATTTTAAGAAAGAGAAGGTAAATAAGGGATATTTAAAAAATTTACAAAGTGAAGGAATTTTTAGTAATTTAGATATTTAAGTTATGGTTTTGGGAATTTTTTTCTTAATTTATAAGAGTACTTTGGGGTTGTTTTAGCCTGATAAATATAACCTTTAATAAGTTATTTCTTGGGACAACGTTAGACTCGGGGTCTAATAACATATATTTTCAACTTTACAGATACATATTAGATTGTTGTCTAATGTTTTTTTTTTTTCCGGAAAATCTTCATCAGCTTGCGTAAAGGAGCTTAGACAATTGTCTAAAAGATCCATAAATTGTAAGGGGAATGAAAGGTCATTTGCCAACAGTTAATCGAGACAATTGTTATTTTTTAATAATAAAGAAAAGACGTAGGAAGAAAAGGGAGTATCGCATGTAGAAAATATTGGGAAAGCTCAATTCACCTAAATCCTTTTTTTTCTTTAATATATGGGTTTTTGTTTTTTTAAAGGAAGCACTCGGAGTAACTGATAAAGTTATTGTTATGTTATTGAGAACTCACATATTTAAGCCTTGAAAATAGTCTCTGACAAAAATGCAAAGTAAGACAACGTATAATGAATCCTTATGATCGTGCCCTTTCCTGATCCTGTCGTTTTTTGAAATCTGCACATAACATGAACTTTAGTGTACAAAACATTTTTTTTTCCAAAAAAAATAATTAATATATATGTATTTTTTGGTTCTAAGTCAAGGCCGTCACGTTTCTAATAGGGGTGTGCATCGGTCGGTTCGATTCGATTTTATGTGTTATTGATTCGGTTTATCGGCTTTCGATTTTTAAATATGTAAAACCAATAACCAACCAATAAAATATTTTCTTATCGATTTCAGTTTATCGGTTTTTGGTCCTTAACGGTTTGATTTTCGGTTTAACCAATAAGAAAATATTTATAAAATAGAAATAGTAACAACTAACATAAAAAAATGAAATCTTAGTTACCTCCAAAATCCTACGCAATGCAGTTTAGTTTACAAGAATCTTCAAACTTGAACCGAATGTTAGAAAAAAAATTAAATCCTAATTGTTGGAAGTTATGAATGCTTCAAACTTTTCAATACGATAATAGTTGAGTTTTATATTGTGTCTTTGTTGCTCTGAATAGGTTAATACTTTGTGAATCACTGAATTGTGAATAAATAATGCATATAATATAGATATACATACACATATCTATATCTATATCTATATCTATATCTCTCTCTATATATATAGATAGATAGAGAGAGAGAGATTTATATATGTAACATAAATAGGGATAAAACAATAACTTAGTGTATCTTTATTGGGTTATTGGTTTAACCGATAACCCAATAAGTTAAAACCGAAATCGAACCGTTTACCCAATAAATTTTTTTATAAAACCAATAAAAAATCATTAACCCAATAACCCAATAACATTTTTATCGATCGATTCAATTTTTACACACATCTAATTTCTAACAACCTTCCTGGCATATTCATCAGAAAAGAAAGATTACGGGGTGTGTAAGTTGGTGCTAAGGTGGGTCAAATATTTTAAAATAAGTTTTCTATAAAAAAGAGTATTTTGAGAAAAATAATTTTTTAATAAACATAAGAAAAATAGGTTCATACTCTAACTCCCAAATCTAACTTTTTTTACTCCCATCGCTTGATTATCTTACTCCAGGCATCACTAAGCGCCCACTCCTTTAATTTTCCTCTTTAATTTCATAATATTTTGTAAGATTGCATATAAATTATAATATAAAATAATATAATTTTACTTACTTGTTATAAGAGACTTTTTGTTATTCATACTATATACATTTGAGATGTAATATGTAACATAATTTGAACTCGCTCATTTTTTGTAATAATTATTAAATTGGTCGTATCATATTTTATTTGATCAGGCTTCACTTTGTAAAAATATAATAAATATGTTATTATATTTTAACTGACACTATTCGACAAACTAGAGAATTAAACACCCAATCATCTGAATTTATTGGCAAAAGTCACATTAATAAAGTTAAAATTTGAATAAAAACAAATAATTTAGTAAATTTGAATCTATGAAAAGCTTAAAATTAAATAAAATAAACTGTACCCCATAACGTGAGTCAAAGCTGAAGAACTGTCACGTGGAATGAATTTGTGACACGGCGTTGACTAATGCTGCTCAGTCAAACGCGTACCTTAGTGAAGTCAACAAATTATTAGGATGTGAATCCATCGGTTCAGTTCGATTTTATATATTATTGATTCAATTTATTAATTTTTTATTTTAAATTATGCTAAATCAATAACTAAACTAATAAGATATTTTTTATCAGTTTTTGGTTTATTGATTTTTAGTCCTTAACGATTCGATTTCCAGTTTAACCGATAAGAAAATATTCAAAAAATAGAAATAGTAGTAGTAACTAACATGGAAAAAAATCGAATCTTAGTTGCAACTAAAAATCCTACATGATGTGTTTTAATTTATAAGAATCTTGAAGTTTGAACTAAATGTTGTTAGGAGAAATTAAGAGTTTTTATAATTGAAATAATAGGTTTGTTAGTTTGTAGAAATTAAAGAGAAATATATAATAAGTTATATATATATATATATATATATATATATATATATATATATATATATATATATATATATTGGGTTATCGGTTTATCCAATAACCAAATAAGAAAAAATCGAACCGAACAAATAACCCAATAATTTTTTTTTATAAAATCATTAAAAACCCGTTAACCCAATAACAATAACTAAAAACATTTTTGTCGGTTCGATTTAACGGTCGGTTCTATTTTTGCACACCCCTACAAATTACCATGTTAACAAAAAATTTTTTAAATATATTATTAGTAGTATATTTTTTCACTAAATAAGTTGCTCTCATATTTAAAATTATATTTTCATGGAATCCCTAAAATCCATGTATAGACGTTTTCATTTTCAGTTTCTCATATTTTTTCCCTTTGAAAGGGATTTTTTTTTTAAAAAAAAAGACTAAGAAATAAAAATACTTTTTATGAGATACTCACTTCACTCCTTCAGTTTTACTTGTGATGTTATACTTTTTGAGAGTCAAACTGAATAAATTTAGATTAATATTTTAATATGTATTTTTTTATCATATTAATATAAAAAGGATTGCACTTTATAACATTTTTCATTTAGTTTCCAAACATCTAAATTTAAAATTTGTAGTAATATTTAATGATCTACTTCAATTTTACTTCGGAATTTAGTCAAATTAACTTTCATAAACTAAAATTTGAAAAGTAAACTGAACTGAGGGAGTAGTTGACTCGTAACATGTGATAATTGATTTGGTAAGTCCCTTGTAATTTTCTTTTAATTCTATATCATTTTAACAAATAAATAAGATCTTTATTTTTTCACATACAAAACCTGAAAATATCATTTTCTACGGTTCATGTTGTAAGTGGCGAAAAAATCTCAATTCTCTTGTAATTATTCTTGTGAACCTTTGTCATTGTCAATACTTGGTACTCTCTCGATAACAAAAGTGTTAGGAATGTTAATTGGATCCTTGTCTCGTAAATGTTTTCGATTCTGATTAAACTAATGGCAAAATGACCTTCCGAACCCCTGTACTATGTTGGTTTTGTAAGTTGGACACTTCTACTTACATGTTTGTCATCTGGACCCCTGAACCCACTAAGAAGCAATATTTTAAACTCTTTTTTGGTAAGTGTAACACACTTTCTCCCACGTCAGCTGCCACGTCTGACACGCCTGCCACGCCTGCCAGGTCTGCCACGCCTGCCACGTCAGCTGCCACGTCATTTTTAAAAAAAGATAAAGAATAAAAAAATAAAAATAAAAAGTATTACATTAAATTCCAAGTCATTTTTAAAATGTTACATAATAAATTAAATATTAAAATTAATTTAATTAAATAATAAAAATTGATAAATTGTAGAAAAATCTGAATAATCATGTTTTTATTTTTGCTCAGAAATTAAACATCAAATCCATTCCAAATAATTAAAATTCTTCTCCAACTAATTTAAATTTTTAACTATAAATTCATATATACAAACATGATAAATTTTCGATTTTTAAATTTGAATATTTTTAACAAATTCACGAAAAGTTTAATTTTTTTCAAGCGAAATTCAATATTTTTTTTTAAATATTCACTATCACTCACTTTCAATTTAAATTTTAATCCCCCGAAAATAAAAAGATTTCAAATTTAAATTTTAATTAGAAAAATGAAAAGAATTGAATTGAGAGAGAAAATTAAAATAAAAAATAAAAAGTGAACATGTAGGGGGTGGGGGTGGGGGCTGGGGGTGGGGACGGGGCTGGGAGGGGTGTGGGTGGGGTAGGGAGAGGCTGGACGGGGTTGGTGGGGTGTGGGGGTTGGGGTCGGGCTGGGGTGGGGTGGGGAAGGGATGGACGGGTGTTGGGGTGGGGTGGAGGGGATGGAAGGGGCTGGGGTGGGCTGGGTGGGGGGTGGGGACGAGCTGGGGTAGAGCGGGGAAGGTTTTTTTTTTAAAAAAAAAAATTATTATTTTTAAATTTTTAAAAATATTTTTAAATTAAAAAAGATGGAGGAAAAATCTTTTTTTAATTTTTTTTAATTTTAATATTTTTTATTTTTTAAAAAAATATTTTATGGAAGGGGCTGGGAGTGGGGTGGGATGGGGCTGGGTGGGGGGTAGGGGTGGGGATGGAGTGGGGAAGGGTTTTAAAAGAAAAAATTATTATTTTTATATTTTTTTAATAAAATTTAAATTAAAAAAGATCCTTTTTTTTATTTTTAATATTTTTAAAAATTATTTTAATGTAAAATTGGCCAAAAATTGACCTCCACTCGCCCCCCAGGCGAGTGACTACACTTTCCTTGTCCTAGTCATCATTTCAATGCCACATAGGCGAGGTCAACGGTCAAAGGGTGCAAAATGTTGCTTTTTAATGGGTTCAAGGGTCCAGATAACAAACATATAAGTAGAAGTGTCCAACTTATAAAATTAACATAGTACAGGGGTCCAGAAGGTCATTTTGCCTAAACTAAATGAAGTACTTTCTTAAGTTGGAAAACAATTGAAGAATACAACAAACTGTTTCTTTTTCCTAAATCATAATGATACTAATGTCGAGAGTTAAATTAAGAAATAATTAAAAAATACGGCAAAATATCAATTTTCTTTTCTCGGCTTAAATGATAATTGTTTGGTTCAAGATTAAAATTGTGAATGGAAAATGGAACGAATCAAGTGGAGGGAAAAAATTGAGATAACACTCAAAATAAAAAGTGTACTAAAAAATGGGAAAGTCTACTAATTCTCCCACATTGGTGGGAGAAATGAAACTTTTAAGTGTTTATATTAAGAAACACGTACTCCACATGGTAAGTGAGGCAAGAACCAAGAGGTGTCTCGCGCCGTCGTCGTCGCTTGGCTTTGGCTTCGGAATTTATTTGAAACATGGGCCGAAATCCATTCGAAAAAACACAACAATTTTGTTGCAGTTTTTGATCCTCCATTAACGTGCACGCTTCTGCATGCAGAAATGATGCTCGAAAGAGACACAACGCGTCATGTAAAAGACACACTATTTCGGAAAAAAGGTATGACTGCTTGAATGGCTGTGGTTGTTCGAAAAAGACACACTGTTTCAAATGGACAGACAAGATTGTTCCAAAGGACACACCTTTCCGATGAACCATTGCAACCTTTTGGAAGAGGCACTTAATGGCTATATAAACCTGTATTTTTTCACTGGTTTGGTAACGAAAAATTTCTGCATTGAAGAAATATTTCTCTTGCTTCTAAAAACTTTGTGTGATTATCTCCCATCGAGTGAGTTCGAAGAAAATCAGAAGGTTTAAGGTACCTCTACATTCTGATTGTAAAACCATTTTATCCTGGAAGAAAAAATTCCGCAACCTCTGGTACTTGAAGGAATTAATTCCTTAAGAACACTCCGTGAATTTGGAGGACTTGACTCTATTTCTATTTCATTTTAAATAACACAGTTCTTTGAAAGTTCATGATGAACTTGTGTTGAAGATGTTAAAACTTCATAAGTGTTCTTGATGTAATCTTGAACTTGTGTTGAAGTGTTTGTGCAAACATACATTTCGTGTATCTGAAACAACAATCTTAAGGAAATAATCTTCAGAATCTATATTGTTTGGTTTTTAGAGATTAAAGATTTACGCTTTCTACTCTGTTTGAACTTAACAAGTGATTTGAAGATATAAGAACTTCATCACAAGTTAAAGGTCATTCGGTTAACGATTGAAAGTCATAAAAACTTCATTGTAAAACTAGAATCAAGGGGTGTTTAAAGTTGCTACAACTCTATTAGTAGTATTTCGGTATACTTAAGTTGACTGTCTTTTTGTGATAGAAAATTTACCACTGACAGTCAAGTGAATGATGCTGGGACGAGTGTGGCAGCAACTAGCGTTGTCACAGTGAGTCGTACAAGTGCTCCGCCAATGGCACCAGCGGAGAAACCCAGAAAATTCACGGGTGTTGATTTTAAAAGGTGGCAACAGAAGATGTTCTTATACCTTACAACATTGTGTCTTCAAAGATTTACATCTGAAGAAGCTCCAGAGGTGCCCGAAGGAACTTCAAACCAGGATAAATTTGTCGTTATAGAGGCGTGAAAACACTCTGATTTTCAATGCAGGAATTACATTCTAAGTGGCCTCCAAGATGACCTATAAAACGTGTATAGTAGAATGAAGACGGAAAAAAAGTTGTGGGGTGCGCTAGAAAGAAAATACAAGACTGAAGATGTTGGAACCAAAAAGTTATTCATTGCAAGGTTCCTTGAGGATAAAATGATTGACAACAAGTCTGTTGTATCTTAAGTACAGAAACTGCAAGTTATCATCCACGATCTCCTTGCGTAAGATATGAGTTTGGTAAATACCTTAGTTGAATATGTTAAAAATGTTCTTAATGTTCACATAAACTTTATTGTAGGTTTGGTCGTGAACGCGACATTTCAAGTCGCAGCAATAATAGAGAAGTTGTCACCTATGTGGAAGGACTTCAAGAACTACTTGAAATATAAACGAAATGAGATGACAGTCGAAGATCTCATAGTGAGACTGCGTATTGAAGAAAATAATAGAACCACAGAAAGAATGTCGAAAGAAAATTCTGCAACGAATAGAGCAAACATTGTAGAAGACGATCACAACAACTCAAAAAAACGAAAGAAAGCTGGACAAGAAAACAATCAACCTAAGAAGAAATTCAAGAAAAAATACTTTAATTGTGGTAAGATTAGCCACAACTCAACAGATTGTCGTGCCACAAAGAAAGAAAAAAAGAAGGACCAAGCAAATATGGTTCAATCCAAGAAAGAAATGGACGATCTCTGTGCCATGCTGTCAAAATGCAACTTGGTGGAATATCCTTGAGAATGGTGGATGAATTTTGGTGCCACCCGCCACGTTTGTGCAAATAAGGAGTTGTTTTCTACGTTCGCTCCGGCTCAAGGTAAAGAGAAGATTTACATGGCAAACTCCGCAGGTGCAAAAGTTGAAGGAACAGGAAAAGTTTGCTTAAAAATGACCTTAAGCAAAGTGTTGACTCTAAAAAATGTCCTGTATGTACCGGAGTTAAGAAAGAACTTGATTTCTGTATCACTTCTTAACAAAAATAGATTCAAATGTGTAACTGTTTTCGGAAAAGTTGTAATTAGCAAAGACGAAGTGTATGTAGAAAAAGGCTATCTCACTAAGGTCCTATATAAGATGAATGTAATGACCGTTAAAATCAATAAAAGTTTTTTATCTTCTTACTTGCTTGAGTGTAATGATTTATGACATGAACGATTAAGACATGTTAATTATAAAACTTTGCGAAAATTGATTAACTTAGAAGTTTTGTCAAACTTTGAGTACAATAAATCAAAATATCAAACGTGTGTGGAATCAAAGTATGCTAAGCATCCGTATAAGTCCGTTGAAAGAAATTCCAATTTCTTTGACTTAATACACACTACCATTTGTGACATGAAGTCAACACCATCTCATGGTGGAAAATAGTATTTATAACTTTTATTAATGATTGCACTAGATACTGTTATGTATATTTGTTAAACAGTAAGGATGAAGCAATAGATGCATTTAGGAAAATATAAAATAGAAGTTGAAAATCAGTTAGAGAAAAAGATCAAAACGATAAGAAGTGATAGGGGCAGAGAATATAAATCTCCTTTTGCAAAAATATGTGTTGAGAATGAAATTTTCCATCAAAGTACGGCCCCGTATTCACCTCAATCTAAGGGAATTGCAAAAAGAAAAAATCAAACCTTAAAGGAAATGATGAATACCTTACTTATAAGTTCAGGTTTACCGCAAAATTTTTGGGGGAAAGCTATCCTTACAGCTAACCGAATACTCAATAGAGTGCCCCATAGTAAGACACAACCAATTCCATATGAAAAATGGAAAGGAACGAAATTCAACTTGAAATATTTCAAAGTGTGGGGGCATTTAGCGAAAGTCCAAGTTCCTATGCCTAAAAGGGTGAAAGTAAGACCTAAGATAGTGGACTGCATGTTCATAGGATATGCTAAAAGTAGTAAAGCATGTCGGTTTTTGATTCATAAATTCAAACATCCGGAGATCAATGAAAATACGGTAATTGAATCAGATAATGTTGAAGTTTTTGAACACATTTATCCGTATAAAATTAGACATGAACAGTTTAGTGGGGGGTCTAAATGAACTCGAGATGAACCAAGTGAGGATGTACATAATGATGAGAATCCAAGACGTAGTACACGTCAAAGAACGTCAACTTCGTTTGGATCGGATTTTGTAATTTTTCTCTTAGAAAATGAGCCTCAAACATTTAAAGAAGCGATGTCGTCGTCTGACTCATTCTTTTGGAAAGAGGCAGTCAATAGTGAGATTGATTCAATCTTAAGCAACCATACGTGGGATTTGCTTGATCTTCCTCCAGAAAATAAATCTTTAGGTTTTAAATGGATCTTCAAAAGAAAAATGACAGCGGATGGTACTATTGACAAATACAAGACAAGACTTGTAGTAAAAGGCTTTAAACAGAAGGAAGGCCTTGATTACTTTGATACATACTCGCCGGTAATGAGATAACATCAATTCGAATGTTAATTACCTTGGTGGCGGTATATGATCTTGAAATCCATAAAATGGATGTCAAAACAACTTTCCTAAATGGAGAATTGGAGGAAGAAATTTAATGGAACAGCCTGAGGGTTTTCTGATTCCAGAAAAAGAAAATAAGGTGTATAAACTTGTTAAGTCACTTTATGGACTAAAACAAGCACCTAAACAGTGGCATGTGACGTTTGACCGAACCATGTTGGCATTCGGATTTAAGATAAACGATGTGATAAATGTGTTTACATAAAAGACACTCCAAATCACAAGGTCATTGTTTGTTTTTATGTGGATGATATATTGATCATCAGTAGAGACATTTCTAACATAAATGCTACGAAATGAATGCTTTAGAGCAAGTTTGATATAAAAGACCTTGGAGTTGCGGATGTGATCTTAGGAATAAAAAATCATAGAATTCCACAAGGGTTGTCATTGTCACAGTTTTATTACATCGAAAAGGTACTTGATAAATTCAAGTATTTGGAATGTGGTATTGCCAAGACTCCATTGGACGTGAGCTTTGCACTTCAAAAGAATGAAGGTGAAAGTGAATCATAGTTGAAGTACGCAAGAGTGTTGGAATATTTAATGTATCTATAATATATTAAAAGTGTGAATGTCCTTAGAAAAGTGAATTGAATTGTTTGCCCTTCATTAAAAGACTCCGCTTTTGACAAAATTATTTTTTCACTATTTTTTTAATATTTAAGAGTTAAAAATTAATAAAATATATTTATGATAAAACTTTCACTGTTTGAATTCATTCGAATTTAGTCCTTAAACCTTTCCTTGTTTGAATTATATACCATAAAACGAAGTAATATACAATATTTGTAAGGAAAAAAGATAGCAACATCAATAAGGATTTCCTTTAACTTAAAATTATAATTAACTAACTATTTAATAAAATTTCAAACGGCAAAGTCATGTTATAATTGTAAGAAAATAAAGTCACGTTAGCAGAGTCATATAACTGTTAAATAAAATTGTAATTATATTTTAAGTTATTTTACTATTACAGAGGGCAAATCAACTAAAATTTTGGTAATCAAACTTTTCCTTAAACTATTAGTTAATTCTAAATTTTCTACAGAAAAGTGATTTGAACTTTTTACCCTTCATTAAAAGACTTTTATTTAAACAAAATTGTCTTTTCACTATTTTTTAAATTTATTATTTAATTATTATTTTTTATATTAACTAGACTTCCTAAAATATATAGGACTCCTATTTTGATATCTCTATTATCGTATTATTTTGTTATTGTTTACAGGTGGTATATAAGTGTCGGACGGCTTTAAAAAAAAATTGTGTGTAAAGATTAGATTTAATTGTATTATTTTGACGTCTCTATCATTGTATTATTTTGTTGCAATTTACAGATGGCAGATGAATGTCGACTGACTTTTAAAAATATTTTTGCTAAAGATTAGGTTTAATAAATAAATTCTTCATCTTTACATACTCAAAAGATATTAAATTTAATTATTATATTCATCTTTATTATTTAAACAAATATCCTATTTAATGTAATTTTTGAACTCATTAAAGTCAGGTACACGCGCAAGACGCGCACACCTAAACTAGTATAATGAATTGTACATGACCAGATATAGCATGTGTTGTTAGTAAGTTGAGCCGGTACACGAGTAATCCTAGTAAAACTCATTGGATGACAATGAAAAGATTTTTGGGGTATCTTAAATACACTCAAGACCATGCTTTGTATTATAATAAATATCCCGCAATACTTGAAGGATATAGTGATGCCAATTGGATCACCGGATCGAATGAAGTAAAATCCATGAGTGGATATGTATTTACCATCAGTGGAGGAGCGGTCTCTTGGAAATCACCCAAACAAACATGTATTACTCTCTCCACAATGGAATCTGAGTTTATCGCATTGGATAAAGCCGGTGAAGAAGCAGAAATGCTCTGAAATTTCTTGAAAGATATTCCTTATTGGCCCAAACCAGTGGAACCAGTATGTATACACTGTGATAGCCAAGCATCCATAGGTAGGGTAGGGAACATGATGTATACCGGTAAGTATCGTCATATAAGACGAAGACATAACACCGTTAGAGAACTTCTCTCTAGTGAAATTATCACTGTTGACTATGTGAAGTCAAAGGATAATGTATCGGATCCACTTACACAAGGCCTATCTAGAGAGGGATTTGATAGAACATCTAAGGGAATGGGTTTAAGGCCTAGGACAAGTCAGCATGACCGTAAGTGTAATACCCCAAACTTTTCTTAAGCCTAAATTGTATCTCTATAAGATTAAGAAATGACTTCTAAAGTGAGTAGTGTTTAAATCATGTAGAATTTCCCTAATTTAAAATTTTTATCGTGTGGGAAATTGAATTAGCTTTCCAACGATACCCATTTCGCCAAAATCTGATGTCGGAATAGAAAGATATGGATGTTTTACAGAGAACTATTCGAACTGCCAAGGAGCGGCAGACAAGCCAATGGACCATCGTGCAAGCGACGGACCATCACTCCAGTCGTCGCAACTGAAGCAGATAACTCATTCACTGGCCAAGTGCGACGGTCAGGCTGACGAACCGTCGAGCTAGCGACGGACCGTCGCCCAAGCCGTCGCAACTAAGGTAGTATGCCCCTGTTGTGGCCCAAGTGCGACGGTCAGGATGATGTACCATCGAGATAGCGACAGAACATCGCCCAAGACATCGTAACTAATGCAGTAAGTCCCTGTTTTGGCCTAGGTGCGACGGTCAGGCCGACAGACCGTCGCACGAGCCGTCGCAGATCCCGTTCAGATTTTTAAAGTCGTTTTTAAAAGGGCTTTTTGGGTCTTTTCCTACCATTTTTATCACCTAGATATATCAAAATGAAGCATAGAACTTCATATTCACCCAAAGCATCAGAAGCTAGGGTTTTCTCTCAAGATTAACCCTCAAGAGCAAGACCCAATTCCTTCTCTAAGATTTCACCATAGTTTTTGCAAATTGATTTAAGAATCAAGGTTCCCATGTCAAAAGCTTCGATAACCCTCACTGAAGAGTACGAAAAAGAGTCTCAAGCAAGATTGTTCATCTAAATTCATAATCTAAGGTATGTGGGGTTTGAACAAGGACACTTTTTTCGTCCTTGTGCCCAAAAGTTGTGTTAATTACAAAGATATATGGTTTTATATGTTTTCTTATGAAATTGAAGTATGAGTTTATACCCTATGTTATTATTTCTTGAGATTATGATGGTTTCAATGTTTTAGAAATTGGAGTACATGAGTATGTTGAGATTATAATGCATATTGCTGAAAATTTTTAGATTTCTATATGATTTATGAATCTTTATGATAACGAGTATGAATTTTGATACGTCTTAACCTGAGATTGAATTATGGGTCACTAAACCCTACTTGAGATTGTAATTTTAAGAACTTTGGTGCTATAAGCACCTATGATTTGAGTATTTTGAGATTTTTGAAAAAGTTTTGATCTTGATGGTCATAGTAGCTTTGAAATCCACTTCGTTGAATGAGATTACAGATTTTGTAGTTGTTTTGATTATAAACCCCGAGATTTTTAAATGTGGATTTTCGTGAGATGAGCGTAGCTAATTAAAAAGGGAGTAGTATTTAGCACCGAGTTGGGTAAGTTACTATGGTTTCATACCCCAGAACTACGTGCCATCATAGAATTTAGATTTATGGGCCCGAGGCCGAGATAGTGATCACTAAGTTGAGGTTATACTCCCTGGAAAAATTATGACACCTTCCCCAACATGAGGTTTCTTCCTTAGGAGGACAAAAACGTTAGACTCCATGTAGCTCGCATGGTTTATGTCGGTTTAGAGAACCTCCCTAATAGTAAGATTTTCAGAGTAGTTTCTTAAAGTATTTTTCCCTCAAAGAAAGTATTCTTCCCTACTAGTAAAAGTAATTAAATAGCTTTTGAGTATTTTCCCTAAAGTTTTGAAAGATATCCTAGTCAGTAAAGATTTTTAGATAATGAGTGTAAAAGCTCACAAGCTTATTCGAATATTGTTTTACTTGAGATTTCAGTTTCCAAGTTACAGTCTTAGCTTTCAGATACAAAGGTGAGAACTTTACCACTTAGTATATATGTTTTGAGAAGAGACTAGAAATACAGATTTTCAAAACCAAGTGTACTGACTCACGAGATTTATATTATACGTTCCATTATTCATAATTTATGAGATTTACATTTTTGAGTTATTCAAGATATGTGAGTCAGTTTTATCAGTATGCATGATTTCTATAAAAGATTGATGATATGGTTGTTTTTAATTTTGCATACACCCCCATATACTCAGTACATCCTCAAAGTACTGATCCACATATACGTCTGTGTGCTACATTATCTCATAATGTAGGTTCAGGTGCTCAATTTCAGCAGCAACAGTGATCTCCTAACATCTCATCTACATCTCTATCCTTGGTGAGTCCTCATGGTTCGAGGACCTATATCTGCAACTCTTGTTTTTCTTTTATAGTGTTTTGAGTATTACTCTTAGATCAGTTCGAGTCAGTTGGGGTATGTCCCAATGGCTCTCTAGTTTGAGTAGTAGAGGGTTTGTCAGACTAGACGATCATTGGTGTTTTAGAATTTTCAGTATTGTGCTATTCAGACAGTATTCCTTTGTTATTTCAGTTGAAATATGATATGACAGTACCTTTGTTTTGCTCTATTTGTCGTTAGATTAAGTTCTAAACTTAGTAGCAGGCTCAAATGGTTCGCTTGGGGCTACTTGTAGCCTTAAGCACCGTGTGACATATCGGGATGATATTTTGGGTCGTTACAGTAACTCTACCTAGCAGACTGGAGATCCCAAGAATCAAGTTCAAGGAGATCAAACAAAGTTGTGTCTGACAGGTTCAACATTGTCAATATACCCAATCCCTTCTTATGATGTAGACATTTAGTAAATAAGGATAAGACTTATGGTGTAAAGTCTTTTAATATCTAAATTTGACAGATTTGACCAAATAGTTTCATCTATAGGATTAAATGTTTAGAAGTCACCTATGTGAGGGCGAAGTGGAAGCCGCTTCAAGGAGAATGTTAGTAAAGGCCTATTCTCTAAGCTCTCATGAAATCGAAATGTGTTCATAGATGAAACGAACAAAATCTTGAGAACCATAAACGGTAAAAGGCTGATTATGTGACATTTGTTGTCTAGGTGTACATTAAAGCTTGACGGTTCAAAGATATTAAATCTACCGATTAATCGGGTGCATTCAATGCATGTTCACTATGAAAAGTTCAAAGAAAACCCACTTATCTAGATGCAATCAATCTTTGCTTGATGATCATATACTTGTCCGTAAAGTTTTTTGAAAAAGTAGTCATTCCCCATTCATATAGGGAATTGTTGGGTTCAAGATTAAAAGTGTGAATGAAAAATGGAAGGAACCAAGTGAAGGGAAAAAAATTGAGATAACACTCAAAATGAAAAGTGTACTAAAAAGTGGAAAAGTCTACTAATTCTCCCACATTGGTGGAAGAATAAAACTTTCAAGTGCTTATATTAAGAAACACTTACTCCACATGGTAAGTGAGGCAAGAACCAAGAGATGCCTCGCGCCGTTGTCGTCGTCGTTCACTCGGCTCGACTTTGGCTTTAGAGATGAGATTAAATTTTTAGACAAAATTTATTTAAAACATGAGTCGAAATCTAGTCAAAAAAATGCAATAATTTTGTTGCAGTTTTTGATCCTCCATTAACGTGCATGCTTCTGCATGTAGAAATAATGCTCGAAAGAGACACAACTCATCGTGTAAAAGACACACTGTTTTGAAAAAAAGGTATGACTGTTTGAATGGTCGTGGCTATTCGAAAAAAGCACACTGTTTTGAATGGACAGACATGATTGTTCCAAAGGACACACCTTTTCGATGAACCATTGTTGTGTTTTAGAAGGGGCACTTAATGCCCATATAAACCTGTATTTTTTCACAAGTTTGGTAACGAAAAATTTCTGCATTGAAAAAATATTTCTATTGCTTCTAAAAACTCTGTGTGATCATCTCCTGTTGAGTGAGTTCGAAGAAAATCAGAAGGTTTGAGGTACCTCTACATTCTGATTGTGAAGTCGTTTTATCCTGGGAGGAAACATTCCGCAACCCACTACAAGAAAAGGTATACTTGCGGGGGTTATATTGTGAGGGTGCTTGAAACCCCCACAAATTGTATTAAGTAGAGGCGGTTCGTAAAACCCCTGCAATTTAATTTATTTTGTGGCGATTTTTGAGTTATACTGCGAGGGTTTTTAAAAACCCCACATATTTTTTGTTATTGCTAAAATATTTAATTGCCTTATTTTTTTAATCTTTTCACACCAAAAGATAACGCGACAAATTCTCCCTTTTTTCATTTTAGTAAATTTCTACCTCTTCTGATTTCAATTTCTAGGTTTTCTCATTTCACTGTGGCTAAGCGGTATTCTTCTCTCAACTCAATATCATGAAATTTTAGCTTCTTTGTCTTTCCTTCCCTTTGATTTATGTTTTAGGATAAAAAATATGTTAATTTTCATGAAACTTTTGATGCTCAAGCGGAAAACATTTATGGAAGACCATATTTTGATAGATTACGATTTATGAAAGACATAGTTTTGTTTTGCTTCCCCCCCCCCCCCCACCCTCCTTTGGTGTATGAATTCTCTCCCCATTGTTGGATTAGGGCTTCGAATTAGGTCCCAATGAAGTTCAATATCTCTCAAGAAATTATAAGATTGACATTATTTTTCTGAAAAATATTCACAGTCTGCTATAATTTACTATCATGATGAATCTTTCTAGGTGAACCTTTGTTATTTTCTATATTTCAAGAATTTACTAGACTTGGGTGTTGTAAGAATCCACTTTTACTGCTATTTAAGCTCTTTGGCAGTTGTGAGATTCAAGTATTTTAAAAAAAATTATGATACTTGTAGGTGAAAGTTAATGTACTTATGTTTGCTTCATGAGAACTATATTGTACTTGTATCTTTTATGTTGTTTCTTGTACTTTAATTTTGCACTTTTGTTGAAATAAAATTTGTGTTGCTTTGAATTTCTTTTCCTTGAGCTGAGGTTCTATCGAAAACAACCTCTTTGGATTGGGTAGAAGCTTAGTACAGTTACAGGCCATACTGTTCGGAGGTCTAAAGGGGCTCTTTCTCCATCTTCCCAGATTTAGAATTTCATTAATAAGTCTGTTTTTTCTCGATCATGTTTACTCCTCGATTCTTCAAGGCAAGTTAGACCAGCAATGGTCTTAGCTATTAAGAACTAACAGCCTGGGATTTGAGCGTTCTTTACTGATGTTGTTCGATTAGATTTTGGAGACATGAATATTTTATTATCACCTTTCCTAGTTGATTAGGCTCGAAGATATATTTAGAGAGATGTAGGTATGGCTAGTGCTTCAGTATCCAAATGTATGAAATAATATCTCATCTGTAGATTTCATAAAATGGAGTTATTTATTCAATGGAAGATGTGAACTCATATTGCCATTGTGTATCACTTCATTTTAGTTGGAACAAATATGATGGTCCTAGTTAATTTTATATAATCTGAAATATTTTTATTTGTGCGACATAACTTCTAAGTCTTTTTTTACGTCCCTTATTTCTCTGTTTTCTAGGAGCAAAGCAAGCTAAAGGGAAGACCTCTCTCTATATTCTTGTCGAACCTCAATAACTAAAAGATCCTTGACGAGACACGCATTGTCATTTTCTTTCTAGATTCAATTTCAGATTGCGATATTATAGTCCTAATCTGACTTGTAATTTTTGTTAACTCTTGTTAATATTCACTGAAATTTGGTTTTATTACTCTTCTTATTCTTTATTATTCCTTAAAAAGTCTATCTTTTCTTTTTCTTATTCTCAGTTGACTAACATTTACCATTATTGTGATTTTTGATCTTGAACTATTGAGATTGAAAAGAGGATAATGGATAATGGTTGTTCGAGATCAATATTCTCTTTGACTCGGTAGTTAATGATCAAATTTTATTTTTTCATTAACTGGTCTATTGCAGCTCACTTTGAAAAAAACGTACATCCGAATTAAGTGAAGGAATTTATTTGATAATGTGTATTACTGATGACCATGTATGTAAAACACATGTCATGTATATATTTAATAGGTGTAGCATTGGAGGTATAGGTAAGTTTGTTCTGTTAACTATTACGATTAGTGATTTAAATTGCTTTTTATCAAGGGCAGGGGTGTAGGCAAGTTGTTCTATTAACTAGTCTCTGGATGCTATCAACTAAGAAAACAGGTTATTTTCTTATGACTATGTAGTCATACCAAAGGTCAAACATTTTAAAAATTCATTAAAATCAGCTCTTGCATCACATAATGCTAATGGACATTCTTCATCATCAATAAGTCCATCTCAACCTTCTATTGGGCCTTCAACATCAGTACAATCTCCTCCACACGATGGATCAATCCCTCGCGAGTTGATGAAGTTCAACGAGTACAAACTCCAAACTCAACCTTCTAATTCAAGCGCAACATCTGAATTTGTACCACATTGGAGAGTACAGACAATTGGTATACGACTTATATACTTAACTTGATTATGAGCTTTTTAATTATTTTTCTCTTATAAATGAGTAACTTATTTGTTTATAACAGACTCAGAAAAGAATATCAAGAGTATTAAGATGAAGATAACCGATGTCAATTACCTACCTCTAGGGGAACGCATAATTGTGGACTTCGATGAATATGGCGCAACAATTGGGGCAGCGCAAAGGTTGCTTGCAGAATATTGTGGAACTTTGGCAACTGATTGCAATTTATTCCCTATTAGTTTTGACAAGTGGTTAGGGAAAGGAGGCGTTCTTAAAAATTACAAAGAAGACTGCTTCGAGACAATTTTAAAGGTACTAATTTTGTTATAAATATATATATTCATTACTGTCAGACTTCTATACATGTTTAGAAACTAACATTGTTTTACTCTTTGAAGCCTCGATTTTTTTTAGGACTACTGAAGCCATTGCATACAGGTCTTGTACTTCTAGCATTGGGAAGAAGTGGGCTACACATAGACTAAGGATGTATGATGAATTTGATGATCTAGTCAAAAGTATTAATAAATTGTTAAATAATGTGTCAAAGGGTATAAACAAAGATCAGTGGGCTATTTATATTGCTTATCGTAAAAGATCATCAACAATTGTAAGATTTTGATTTTTTTACTAAATTTTACTGTTATTTTAATTAAATATTAGAATAATTTTCTAAGTTTTAATTATTTTTTCAATTGTCGCTTTGCAAAAGAAATAAAAAAATTCAAAGCAATCAAAAAAATTCACACACTGATGGCTCAAAATCATTGGCAAGAAGACGACATGAGATAGTATGCATATTAACTTACAATTTTTTATTATTCTCTAATTTAAATGTCTTACTATAGTTTATTTAATATTTTTTTCTTAGTTTTTGGCAACAGGAGTAAAACCTAGTCGAGGACAAATATTTCTCGAAACTCATAAAAGGAAAGACGAATCATTTGTAAATGAAGAGGCAAGAATTATAGGGGTAAGTTTCACTTTGTTGTACCTTTTTTACATTGATTTTGTTGCTTTGTATTAAACATTTTTCATCCCAATCAAAATGTACAGAAATCATTAATCCTTTCTTTTTTTCTGCTTCTATTGTCTGTTGGTCTTCAGACGTATGCATAGTATCCTAAACATCCATGTCTAGGTTTAGGATTTCTTAGTTAGCTAGTGGTCTGTCTTTAAAGCTTTTTCGATGATTGATTCGTGAAGAACTGGTGATTTACTGATTAACAGAACGTAATGAAAGGATGTTCTTTGCTAGGATTCAGATATTGACAGATGTATTTTGTTAACATAAATAGTTTAATGATGTAGTTTAAGTTTGAGATATAGTTTAGGATTATTTTGGCCTAAACTCTTTCAGGTGGAATAAAGGTTTGAAATTGGATTATTTTGATTGTGTTCATAAAGCTTAGCTTATTAGGAAGTAGATCAGATGCACAGAGAATTTGAAATATATTATTACTCATTAAAATAAGCACTTGTAGATTTTATGATTATAAAGGACAGGCGAGAGTAGTTGATCTGTGTATCACCTTTTCTTTGTGAGACATCAGTTTTCTGTTTGACATGATGGATATTCAAAGTTGGTGTTGAGGTCAATCTCTTATTTGTTTGGTATTGTGTTACTATAACCAAAATTTATTGTCTAAATGCCTATTGACGGGTACTTGAGGGTATCCGAATGTTATCTTTAATTTACTAATTAATAATTTATTCATTATGGGAACAAATTGAGTTGCATGTGACTCAATGTAATGAATCTGAAGCTTTCCCTAGTGATATTATTGACAAGTTGTTTGGGGAAGAACACTCAGGAAGGGTACGATGTTTAGGTATGGGAACAGTTCCTTCAAACACATTCAGAAATATCAAAAATGCCTTAGTATTCTGAATGTTTCCTCATCTAATGTTGGTGCGTTATCCTTAACTGATGCCTATTTGCACCAAAAGGTCTCTCATTTAGAGTACCAATTAGAAGGAGCTTTGAACACTTTGAAGACTTAGATGATATCAAAGGAAGGAAGTGTTCCTGATGAATTGATTGGCTTGTTTGCTCCTTAACCACAGGTAAGAAGTAAGTGTACATCTAAGTAGTTGATTAATAATGAATTTTTCATCAAATATTTTTTTCTTCATTTCAGCCGAATGATGTTGAGAGCAAGCCTACTTCACCAGTGGATATAAGCGGATCAGCGAGTGGCAACAACACTAATCGTCTACAAAGTACTTAGTTTTTATGTTGTTTAAATTATGGAATCACTTTTGTGGATTTATATTACTCTCCTGTTTTACAAATAATGAGTTAAACTTTGGAATGTGGTATTTGAATTTATGTGAACTGTAGTTTGGGATATGGTATATGAATTTAAGTTAACTGTAGTTTGGGATGTGTTATTTAAATTGCTGATTTTTAATATTATTAATATTTTCAGTGCGATTCAATGTACGTCTTATAAGTTATTTGGGCACATGATTATAACATAGCTCTAATTTAGTCATACAATTAAAAAATATATTACTGAAAAAAATAAAATTACACTGTGCAATAAGTTGGATTGCAGTATTTACAGACCCCCACAGATGATTATATTTTGAATATTAAGATTATATTGTGTAGGCTATAAACACCCATTAATTATATTTGAAAAAAATAGGAATCATATTTTAGGGGTTCCAAACCGTCAGCAATTGCTTTAAAAAACCGCCACAATGTCAGAATTCATTTTGCAGCGATTTCTTTCACAATTGCGGCGTTTTTTAAAATCCACCACAATATTGCTCGTGGCGATGCTAACTGCGGCGGTTCTCTAAACCGCCACAAAACATTTTGTGGGGGTTACAAACCGCCACAAAGGAGCAGAATAACCCCCGCAAATTTAGCCTTTTTTTGTAGTGACCCCGGGTACTTAAGGGGAATTAATTTCTTAAGGACACTCCATGAATTCAAAGGACTTGACTCTATTTCTACTTCATCCTGTTTCTTTAAATAGCACACTTCTTTGAAAGTTCATGATGAACTTGTGTTGAAGGTGTTAAAACTTCATAAGTGTTCTAGATATAATCTTTTAACTTGTGTTGAAGTGTTTGTGCAAACATACATTTTGTGTACCCGAAACAAGAATAATGATACAAATGTTGACAGTTTATATGTACTTAGAAGAAAATCCTTTTACGCAAAAAAGAGAAGAAGCCATAAGGATCTTCAAATTCTCAACACATATATTAAATTGAAAAATTATACGAAGACTACTCAATTTATAGTATAGTTATGAAAAATCTTCAAACTAATTAATTTTCTAATTATCGAAACTCTCAACTAATATTTTAAAATATCGTTTTTGCTGGAAACTATCCTATTCCCAAAAAAAGCTATTTTAATTTGAATATTAAATTAAAGTTGACTGATTTTGTAGTTAGAAAAATCAATTTGATGAATTTTCCGTGTTAATGAACTAACCCTTAAGTTTTTCAGTAACTAACCCTTAAATTGATTATTGCTACAATTCTGTGTACAAAAATAATGATGATTGAAACGAATTTAGAAGAACTGACAAATGTTACTTTATCGATAGGTTAATCTACGAATTTATCTTTGTCCTTTAAAGAATAAAAGAAAAATAAACTCTCAAATATTACTCACTTAATTCAATTATTATATCATTTAAACCTTCGAAAACAGTACATTTCTACTCTCTTTTTCTTTTTTTTTTTTTTTTGGCTTCCTTAATTCGGAGAGAATTTATTTTCTAGGCATTTATAATTCTTTTTTTTTTTTTTAGTTTTATGACTTTTTAACAAGAGATTTTCACTTTTTACATATAAGAGATCTTCATTTTACACCTAAGATATCTGAAAAGGTCATTTTCTTCTATTTATTTTGTAAGAAGGTAAATGATCACATTTTCTCAATAATTCGAAGCTACAATTTTATATGAAAATTCATATAAAATGTTCACTACCTGAGCAATTCTCCCATGTTCACAAACAATATATTCATTCTGAAAGAAAGGACCAAAGTTAAGTCAAATTGCTTTTATATATAATTTTGAGTTGAAGTTATATAATAAGAAGCCTTTAACAAACTTTAACGACTCATCTTTTTGATAGAATACGCCTTTTAATTTTTCCGTCCATATTTGCGCATATGTACAAATATTTTACGTATATTATTTCTAAACGACATGCCTTTGAATGTATAGTAATTTGGTATGAATAAGTTAATACTATATATTTTACCAACCACCAACTTTTGAAAAAGCCCTTTTATTTTTTTGATTGAAAAGAGCCAAATTTTTACTAATATCATCCTTTACTCATTTTTCTCTCCCATATTTTTAGTTTCAATTTTAAAATTTACATCCAAATCAGAGCTAATTTGAGTTTTTAAAGTTGTGAGTTTTAGAATTTAAAATGATCCTTATACATGTACTTTACTCAAAGAAAATTGAAAGTTTTATAAGTGAAAGTCCAGAAATGAAGTCAGTTTTTGAGAACTTGAAAATATTTAGCCAGCTGATCCACCAAAGCTCGGGCCAGACCACAAAGTAAGGTGATTCTCCAAGAGGTTGTTAACACAACTTGAATTTGTGACCTCCTGATCACCTGGAGATAGCTCCACCGGTTATCCCAAGTTTCTTTTTAGAAATGTAAATATTTAAAATTTGGTAAAATTAGATTTTGAAATTGTAATTAATTTTATGACCAAACAAATATTTGAAGATGAATTTAATAATCTAATTCAAACTTTATGAAAATCTAATTAAATTTATGACCAAATAAATATTTGAAGATAAATTTTCATAATTAAATTCAAAATATGAAAATCTAATTAAATTTATGACCAAACAATATTTGAGAATAAATTTTCATAATTAAATTAATATCTATGAAAAATATAATTAATTTTATGACCAAGCAAATATTTGAAGATAATTTATCATAATCAAATTCAAAATCTATGAAAATTTAATTAATTTTATGACTAAATAAATATTTGAATATAAATTTTTATAATTAAATTTAAAATATATGAAAATTTAATGAATTTATGACCAAACAAATATTTGTGGATGAATTTTAAATGTATTGTCAAACGTTTAATTAGCATCTCAACAACCCAAAAGCACCAAACCTTTCCCCAAGAATCCACCCAGGCACCAACCCTTGTTAAAAAGACCTTTCGAAAGTCATGCATCATCTTTTGCCTACGTTGTCCTCATATCTAAACCGCACATTCCCACTTTCCATCAAACGATCCATATTACTCTTTCTCTATATTCACCTACCAAGAAAATGTTCTCACATATTCCATCAAACGGTCCATATTAATTGCATCATTTTAAATGGACCCCTTATCAACTCACCTACCAAAAATTGTACCCATTCCCCCCTCTTATTTATACATCAACTTACATCTTCAATAATCAGGATCTTTCTACCCATCCTCACATTTAATTACATGCATTACTCTCTCTTCCAACAATTTCTTCAATCTTTACATTTTCTTGGACCATTTCACTAAATAACACAACTCCTTTGTATTTTCTTGAACTTTTTCTCCAAAAAAAAACACCCCCTTTACATTTTCTTGTACAAAAAAACAACCCCTTTATATTTTCTTGAATTTTTTCACCAAAAAGACCTCCATTTCATTTTCTTCACCAAAAAACCAACCCCTTAAAATTTTCTTGAAAAAAAAAAATGGCTGCTGCTATTGAAAATGGTCATCAAGAAATGGAGTATTGCATCAAAGTGGATCCATTGAACTGGGAAATGACAGCAGAGTCATTGAAAGGTAGCCATTTAGACGAAGTAAAGAAAATGGTGGCAGAGTTTAGGAAGCCAATAGTGAAACTTGGTGGTGAAACATTGACAGTTGCACAAGTTGCTTCAATAGCTGCTAAGGGTAATGTTGAAACTGTGAAAGTGGAGTTATCTGAGGATGCAAGAGCTGGTGTTAAAGCTAGTAGTGATTGGGTTATGGAAAGTATGGGTAAAGGGACTGATAGTTATGGTGTTACTACTGGTTTTGGTGCTACTTCTCATAGGAGGACAAAGAATGGTGGTGCTTTACAAAAGGAACTTATTAGGTAAACCATTTTCTATCTAACTTACCTTTGCTTTTTAGATCATTAATATATGAGATTTATATATTCTGCGTGTGTGTTTCAATCTATGTGAACATATTTGATTTGTATTCAAGAGTATTGCTGTGTGTAAGTATTATAATCATATAAGTATCATAGCATATTTAATAATTCATTGATTTCAATTTGATTGTTTGGTTTTGATTCGAAATTAAAAAATTACACATATCTTTTAAATATTGATCTTAAACTAAAAGTATATTGAATATATCAAAATGTATTTGAATTTTGCAGTGTTACATATGTCACATGAAAAAAAAAATTAAAATTTAAAAATTATCGAAAAGGAAAAAGATTTTTTCTTTTGCCGGGACTAAAATAGAAAGTACCAGAAATAAATTGAAAGGGAGGGAGCATCATAAATTTCAAATATTTTATTAGCTATTTAGGGTTGGTGAGATTAGCTATAAGATTTGTTTAAAAACTATCTTTTGTGGACATCCTGTTTCTATGAATTTTGTGAGTAGGAATCTATAGCTTGGCCTAGTTTCTGAACAGTAGGAAAAAAGGATGAATAATTCACTGAGGTTTTTGCTAAAAGTTTTGTCTTTAAGAAATACTCTCTCCGTCCCAAATTATCCATCCCAAATTAACATGATACAGTGATTAAGAAAAATAATTAATAACATGCCTAATTTATCATAGTATCCCTGTTAAATGATGTTTAAATTTTAATTTGAAGAAAAAATAATTAATGCAAAGGGTAAAATATGAAAAAAAATTTTATCTCTTCTTGATTAACGAAAAAAAAACAAGTAAAATAAGAAATTAAATTAAAAAATTTGAGACGAGTAATTTGGGACGGAGAAAGTAACTGCCTATATACTTTTTAGGAAAAATTATTTAACGTAGGTATAAGAAAATAGGTGGACTTATGTATGGCAAGGAATAAGTGGTACCATCAAAACTGTTATTTGGTGGTCAAGAAATGGAAACCAAAATTATTTGAGACTAGAATTAAATTTTTGTAATAAAAAACATTAGGTGACTTTGTAAATTGTCTAGATTTTGGTGAGCATCAGTATCTATATAATAAATAAAATAGTTCAGATGCACTTAAAAAATAAAAAATAAAAGGAAAAGTATGTGAGGTGTAATTTTGTTGGCTGAGCTGGAGAGATGATTTGAGAACATGTGGGCACACGTAAATAGTTCATTCTTTCCTATATTTTTGGTGATGCTCAGAGTTGTGCCATGTGCTATCTTCTTACATTAGATTTACTTTATTATAGAGTAAATGACAAATTCCAAACAATTTTTTTTCTCTTTTTGGGAAGTAGGTCACTTGTCTTAACAAATAAAAATTGCTCTTTTAGGCTCTGGCAAAAAGAGATTTTCCAGAAACCCTAACAATGACCATCAAATTTTTCTTGATGGACATTATAATGACTTATCACATAAGCCCATTCTTCTTTTTACTAGTATTTACATAATGAATTGCTTTAATTATTATGACATGTTGGGGGGCATATCTGATTGTTGTTGTGGTTTGGTTTGGCAGATTCTTGAATGCTGGAGTTTTTGGCAATGGAACAGAGTCATGTCACACATTGCCACAATCAAGCACAAGGGCAGCCATGCTTGTTAGGATCAATACACTTCTTCAAGGTTATTCAGGCATCAGATTTGAAATCTTGGAAGCAATAACCAAGTTGATTAACCACAATGTCACTCCATGTTTGCCACTCCGTGGCACAATCACCGCGTCTGGTGATCTTGTTCCGTTGTCCTACATTGCTGGATTACTTACTGGCAGGCCTAATTCTAAGGCTGTTGGACCTGATGGTGAGATCCTGAATGCTGAGGAAGCGTTTCGTGTTGCTGGAGTTAATGGTGGATTTTTCGAGCTGCAGCCTAAGGAAGGCCTTGCTCTTGTGAATGGTACTGCTGTTGGTTCTGGTTTGGCTTCAATTGTGCTGTTTGACGCTAATGTTCTTGGGGTCTTCTCTGAAGTTCTCTCGGCTATTTTTGCTGAGGTAATGAATGGAAAACCCGAGTTCACTGACCATTTGACGCACAAATTGAAGCACCATCCTGGACAAATTGAGGCTGCTGCAATTATGGAACACATTTTGGATGGTAGCTCTTATGTGAAGGCAGCTCAGAAGCTTCACGAAATGGATCCTCTGCAAAAACCAAAGCAAGATCGTTATGCTCTTAGAACATCACCCCAATGGCTTGGCCCTCAAATTGAAGTCATCCGTTCTGCAACCAAGATGATTGAGAGGGAAATTAACTCAGTGAACGACAACCCCTTGATCGATGTTACAAGAAACAAGGCTTTACATGGTGGCAATTTCCAGGGCACTCCAATTGGTGTCTCTATGGACAATGCTAGATTAGCCCTTGCATCAATAGGGAAATTGATGTTTGCTCAATTCTCCGAGCTTGTCAATGATTACTACAACAACGGTTTGCCATCTAATTTGACTGCAGGGAGAAATCCAAGCTTGGACTATGGTTTCAAGGGGTCTGAGATTGCCATGGCTTCATACTGTTCAGAACTTCAATTCTTGGCAAATCCAGTAACTAACCACGTACAAAGCGCAGAGCAACACAACCAAGATGTGAACTCCTTGGGTTTAATCTCAGCAAGAAAAACAGCTGAAGCTGTTGACATCTTGAAGCTAATGTCATCCACATACCTAGTGGCACTTTGCCAAGCTATCGACTTGAGGCATTTGGAAGAGAATTTGAGGAATGCTGTCAAGAACACGGTTAGCCAAGTAGCTAAGAGAACCTTGACAATGGGTGCCAATGGAGAACTTCATCCTTCAAGATTCTGTGAAAAAGACTTGCTCCGCATTGTAGACCGTGAATACCTCTTCGCCTATGCTGATGATCCTTGCAGTGCTAACTACCCACTGATGCAGAAACTGAGGCAAGTCCTCGTTGACCACGCCTTGCAAAATGGTGAAAATGAGAAGAACGCTAGCACCTCAATCTTTCAAAAGATTGCAGCTTTTGAAGACGAGTTAAAGGCCATTTTACCAAAAGAAGTCGAGAGTGCCAGAGTCGCGTTGGAAAGTGGGAACCCCGCGATTGCCAACAGGATCAAGGAATGCAGATCATACCCGCTCTACAGGTTCGTAAGGGAAGAGCTCGGAACAGAATTGTTGACAGGAGAAAGAGTAAGGTCACCAGGTGAAGAATGTGACAAGGTTTTCACAGCAATGTGCAATGGACAAATCATTGATTCATTGTTAGAATGCCTCAAGGAGTGGAATGGTGCTCCTCTTCCAATCTGTTAGAAGTTGTCACAAAAACAAGTTTTTATGTTAATGTTTGTCAATTACTTTGCTATTTTTGAATTAATTTTTACAAAGCTCTCTTGAATATGTTGGTTTGTAGCTATATATTATAAAGTCTCCTTTTCAGTAAAAATAAAAGTCACCCCCACCCCTATTTTCTTTCTTCTTCACATCCCCCACCCCACCCACCCGCCCCCCTTCTCTATGTTTTCTCCTCTTCCAGCCCTCACCCCTACCCCCTACCCTGCAAACGCAGCCCCCCCTCCTCCTCTTCCAATGCCCTACTCCCACCCCCACCTCCCTATGTTTTCCAATTGAATCTCAATCTTCTTTTCAAAATAGAAAAAAAAAGCAAAGTCAAAAAAGAAAAACTCTATTTTTTTTAAGAAGACAGGTGGCTCTTCTTCTTCCATAGTCTTAAACCAGAGCAAACATAGTGGATACATTGCAAACATAACTTTGATTGTGAGAGTTGAAGATTTGATTTTGAAACAATATAATCGCTATGATGATCTCAGATCAATCACATAGTTTGTTAATTATGATTTCCAAAATCAGAAAAAAGCAAAGCCAAAAAAAAAAACTTCATTTTTTTCAAAGCTTTTAGCTAAAGGGTGATTTTTTTTCCTTTTTTGGTATAAGAATGTTGAATTATTACATCTTAATCATTACATCTTGTGTCCGATTAATTACCATATTGAAAGTGTTGATGGAGAATGTATGTGAGATTGTTAATGGGGAAATTAATGATTGAAAAGAATGAGTGAGGTTGTTAATGGGGGAATTAATGGTTGAAGAAAATGGGTGAAATTGTTAATGGAGAAATTAATGGTTGAAGAAAATGGATGAGATTGTTAATGGAGGAATTGATGGTTTAAAGAAAATGGGTATTGTTGTTCTTGATCAATTGGAAAAGAAAAAAATGTGGGGTGTGGGTGTGGGGTGCCATGAGGGGGTGGGGTATTGAAGAAGGATGTCTTTTTTTTTAATGTATATTAAAATAAAAAGTGGGACTATACCAGTTTTTAAATAAAAAAACGCGCCTTTTTTTCTCTTTTATTTTTTATTTTAAATTTCACATCAACATTAGGGGTGTATATAATCACTTTAAATATGTTAAGGGGGGTAAATAAATGAAAGTTTAGTTTAAATGCTAAAGTAAGTTGAGCGGACAAGTTTGGAGGGGGGGGGGAATATGTCTTTTCTCTAAAAAAAAAAAGATTTATAGCAAAAATACTTTTAAAATAATAAAAATCAAAATCAACGTGCGGCGTACGCTTTTACATTCTAAACTTACGCTTTTATGCCTGAGGCATACGTTTCAAATTCTAGGGCTTACGTTCTATGGATCTACGTCTTTCATTTACGTTCTGGGGCTTATTTAGTACGCTCCGCGTCAAAATTTGCCTCAAAATACTTTAATACTGCTCTATCTTTTGGATGATGAATATATATATATATATATATATATATATATATATACTGGTTGTACAACCTTCATATTAAAAAGTATACACTATTTCTTTAAAATTGTGCTGTTCGCAAACAAGGTAAGTTGCGAAATTATTTGACAATTAGTCAGTATAATAGCCATCATCATATTCATATGGCCAATAATCATTATCATCAGAATATGGCCAGTAGCCATCTTCATCTGAATCTATATATGAATAACTATGGATAGACCATTGTTCATGAACAAGCGGTTCTATAATCTTATCAAGGATTTTCTCCTGTAGATCTTTGTTTAAATTTATCACTTTTAAAATAGTGATTAAAGTTTTTTCATCTAGAAAACAAGTATAATAACTCATTATGCTGTATAGAGAGTCATTTGTTTTAATTTAATTTTATACTTTTGTAGTCTAGATATTTGTTTTAATTTTAGATTATGATTTTCATTTAGAGAGGCATTTATGAGTACTCTAATCCTGTTGGTTTCAGAATTATTTAAATAATTTTTTAATCTATGTAACCTGTTAAGATAGTTTTTTAAACTTTTTTACATTATGATTGTAAAACTAGATTTTTATTTTGGTTTCCCAAAACCAATTTCGATATTCCTTTAATACTGGTTGCACTACCTTCATATTAAAAAGTATACACTATTCATGATTTTAGAATTCCCTATAGGTACTAAGTAATATAATATGTATGAATGTATAAGGTAGATATGAAAACTAATTTTTCCTATGCTAATAAGTTCATGAGACTATTGAGTATATTCATGTACCTTTCGTCTTTCCTTTACGTTGGTCGTATCAACACCGCAGTGTTTCTCCTTCCGGCTATGAAGAACCCCTTTAGCCTTTCTTGTCCAACCGTTTTGGCTACTGTTCCATTCTTCCTCCGTGTAGGCCGATGATCGCAACCATCATTTTTACCAGCATAAAAGATTGACAAGATATAAAATAAACTTTTATTCCATGAACTTATTACAACATAAGAAAAATCTTTAATCAAATCTTTCTTTATACTTACATACACACTATTATCACTTTTCCCTGACGGGAGAAAGTTCTCACTCACTCATTGAAGATACATATCATTTTTCTAAGAAAGAGGTTATCAGAGAAAATGTAGTCTATCTTCTAAGTTTTTCTATCTCTCATTTTTTAGAAGTAAGGAAGGGTAGATTACAATATTTATTTCTTGTTGGGTCGTCCCTATATAATTTAATATTTCTCTTTTAATCCCTATCTAGATAAGATTAAAAGATAGGATAAGATTCATTTATCTAGTGATTGGCTGATTTCGGATTGTGGGGTCCCACTTGTCCAATCTTCTTTATTTCTTTTGTCATTTGATGCCAACAATGTTGACTTAGATGTTTTTTTCTTTACATCTTTTCTGTTTTTGTAGAATAGGCTTTACATTTGTAGATTACATCTCTTCGGACATTGAAGAGTCACCTTCTTCTTCATTTCTTTTGAGATATGGGTGTTCTAAGAACTTACAGGCCATAACCCATGTGTTTGGAGTGGCTAGAAATTGATGAGTTTCAATTTCAATTATTTTGTCCCTTAAGACAGCTGATTTTGATTTCCCTTTGGTCATGAGAACCCAATTTGTATTCCTGTTCAGGACTTTATAATTTGCTGCAAACTTGTTTTTAAGGATGTGATAAACAGCCTTCATCCTTAATGCTCGTCTGGTTTGAATCCATTTCTTGTTAAAATATGAAATTTTTTTATTAACACCTGTGGCGCTAATACTAAAATCTCTTAATTTTTCCACTTCAACATAATTGACCATGGGAAAATATATTTGATCATCTTGAGATTCCATAGCTATGCTGTAGAATCTGCAATAAACGACTTCATTTCCGGCAAAACTCTTGATTGAATTTGTCAGATTCATAGGTAGTCCTTCTATCTCAGATAGGTCAGGTTTAGAATAAACTCTATCAAGATAACCGAACTAAAATAATTTGGCTGTGAAATCAGCCGCTCCTCCTGGGAATATGGAGATTCTGGGGTATATGCTTTTGTTTTCCAGAACCCCAAATATTGTTCCACATGATTCAGGGAGGTCATAAATCATTCTGCTGAATGTCAAGTATTCTTCCTCTTTTGGATGAATCTTGCCAACCTGAAAGGTAGAAATATTTTTTTCAGATAAAAAGTTAGTCCTTTTTTCTGACTTCTCAGAAGTTTTTTCAGTGGATACTGATCGTATAATTTCAGAGAAAGTCCTTTGAGTTGGTTCTCGGCGTTTGACTTCTTCCAAGGATTCAGCCATAGGCATATCCGAGTTTACCTTTGAGATATTTTTGGCACTAGGTGCTAGTGGGACATCTCCTGCCACTTTATTAGGGATTTTTTCCCTTGCACGGCGTTTAGCTTCGTCTGAAGACTCTGCTATCGACATATCCTGCTTTACCGTCAAGATGTTTTTGGCACTATGTGCTAGTGGGACATCTCCGACCACTTTGTTACTCTTAGGTTTTGTTTCTAAATGTTCACATAGAAGTTGAAATTCTGCCATGTTGTCTACTTGTTCTGTGTTACGCCGACTTAATTCGAATTGTAATTTTTTTGCTTCTTCAGACACTGTTACTAATTCATCTCTTAATTGGAATAACATGTTGCTCTTCTCATTTATGGCTTCATCGATGTCATTCATCTTTTGCCAAATCCTGTTAGTCAATGCTTTAGTTCTATCGTCCATATTGAACGTTTCTTGAAAGGAAATCTGCAAAAACATTATCAGATCCTTTAATATTTTCGATCTTAAAAGTATAAAATGATAATATTACCTGCCAGCGATGTAACCTTCTGTACTATGGTTCTGAAGGTAATTTGTTGAATATTGATCCTAATATCTGGGTATTATCTGTCTTTACAACAAATGACTTGGGTAATAAAAATGCGGAAAACTTTCGTATTCCTTTTATTACCGCTAGTAATTCTTTCTCGTTGGTGGAGTAATTAATTTCAGCTTCATTAAATATTCCACTTGTATATGTACAGATTTCATTTAGATCAGTTTGTAGTAATGCTCCCCAATGATAATCTGAAGCATCTGTTTGTAAAACTAAATTATCATGTGGTTCTGGTAGCCTGAGCTTTGGTAGCTTAACACATTCTTCTTTTAATTTTTGGACACAAAGAGTATGTCTGTTGGTCCATCCTAGTCGATTTGATTTTCTAATGAGTTTTTGCAAAGGATTTCTCTTTCTTGCAAGGTCAAGAATAAATTCTCCTGCATAGTTGAGACAACCAAGAAACCTTTGTATTTCTTGTTTTGTTGAAAGCTTGTCAGGAAATTCGATTATTTTCTTTGAAATATGAGCTTGTAACTCTATTCCATTTTTTGAAATTATCATTCCTAAGACTTCTATTTCATTTTTACTTATTTCAACCTTTTTTTGGCTTAAAATAATCTCATTTTTAACACAGAGTTTTGAAAATTCTTTCAAATGTGTTAAGTGTTCCTGGTAGTTTTCTGAACATACCAAAATATCGTCTATATAGACTATTAAAAAAAAAATTCAGAATTTTTTTTATCCATCTTTCTTTGAAAAATTTGAGGTGCGTTCTTTAATCCAAAGGGCATTACTATCCATTCATAATGTCCGTTAGGAGTGCTAAATGCTGTTAGGGGAATTGATTCTTCTGAAAGCTTAATTTGCCAAAAATTGCTTTTGCAGTCAAATTTTGAAAAGTAGTTTTTTCCTTTAGCAAGGTTAATTAAATTATTTTTATTTGGAATAAAATATCCATCAAAAATACAATTTTTATTTAACTCTTTGTAGTTAATTACCATTCTAGGTTTTCCTCTTTTGAGTTCTGCATGATTCCTTACTATAAAGGCGGGACTGCTGTGTGGACTCTTACTTTCTCTTATTAATTTAAGATTAAGTAATTCCCTTATCTGAATTTTAAATTCAGTTTTATCTTCTTCATTGTACATCATTGGTTTAACTCTTATTATGATACTAGGATCTTTTAAAGTTAAATCTGCCTTTTCATGACTATTATTCCATTTTTAAAGTTAAAACTGCCTTTTCATGACTATTATTCCATTTTTCTAATGGATTTTCTCCGTAAGAAACTTGTAAATCTTGTTTTATCTTTTCTAAATTAAGGCATTTACAAGAGTAATTTTTTGGATTTTCCAAAAATCTCTATTTAAAATTTCCTTGCTCCTTTATTAAAACATAGGGATTATGTTTTCTTGGGATTTTTATAAAATGATTACATGGTGTTTTAAAACTAACCATGTATATAGTTTGATGATAGTCTTGAAACTGTTGAATAAAATCATTTCCTAATAATAAGTCGGTTTCAAGCTTGTCATAAGAATAAACATGTTTTATAGGAACTATCTTAGATCCTAAAATTATTTCTACATTTTTCTTTTCATGTGTGAATTTTTCTTTATCACATGTTATACCTACAAGATAGGTGTTTGAATTAGATATATCCCAATCTTTTATTAAAAAAGATTTGGCTAGACTAGTTTATGAGCCATTATCTGCTTGACAACATGAATTTATTTTTGTTTCATAGGATGTAAATTCTACGAATACTACTACTCTGATTGAGGTTTCTTTAGGCATTAATTTTAGGTACAAAACAAGTTTTATTGCCTAAGGTTATTTGAATTCCTTCCTTTTGGATACTATATTGATCTAAACTATTGAGGAATAATCCTCCCAAGATTATATTATAATCATTTTCATGCTCGCTGATATAACAAGGAACTCTTGTTCTTATTGTTCCTAATTGAATGGGTAATTCTACTATTTTTGAACATTCATAACTATTTCCTTCAAATGTTTTATATATATCAGGTTTACCTTTATAGCTAATTAACCCATCTAAGATACTTTTCTTGACGTGATTTGCTGATGATCCTGATTGTATCAGAATTGTTTGTTTGCTCCAGTCACTTCCATTAAAGAATCTTCCTGAAACTTCAGTAATATTGTTAGTATTATTAATGATAAATCTTGTAGAGTTACCTTTTCTTATTGAGTTTTTTTCATATTCTATTGAGAGTCTCGGATTCGAAGTAGAGGAACTTCCTATTTCTATTGCTTTTCCTACCTGGAATTCATACTCAGTAGGAATGTTTGGTTGTTGAATTTCTGCTTCAACTATCCTTGCTATTCCTGCACATTCTTGATCAATTTCGACAAGACTTTTGTTTTTATAAACATATCCATAGTTTGAGTTAGTAACCGTATATAGAGCCTGATAATAGATGCTCATAATATGATTACCTGGTTTGAAAAGATCATTTCTTTTTACCTGAAAATGCAAAATTAATGCTTCATTAAAATTTGCATCTTTTAAGGATATGTAATACCTGGAGTAATAGGTGAATAACAATTTGGTGTATACTAAATTTCCTTCAACTATTCCTAGATTTTCTTCTCTTGTATTTAAGAATCTTTCGTTTGAGAGATTTATTACTATGGGACAATCTATTCCTTCTTTAAAGGTAGATTTTACCATGATCTGGATTCCTCCAAGATAAACATAGTTAATCTTTTTTCTATTTCTTTCTGGAATTTTTCTTAAGATTTGGTCTATCATAGGTTTAGTTAAAAGGTTAAGCTTATGTCTCTCAGTCGTTTGAGTGACTTCTATAACCTTTTCAACCTCCTTATATTCGTGGTAAGAGATTTTATTTCTCAAAAAGGTTCTTTGGAGTCTACTAAATATACCATCTTTTGTTCGGAGATTAAATTTTAATCCTTGGATTTTTCTTAATAATTCTCCATCAAATGTTGCTTTTAATGCGTATCCTCGCTGATCTTCTTCAGATTCTATAACCTGAGTTGTTTCTTCTAAATTCTCAATTTCTTGATTCATTTTTCTGAATCAGTACTTGATTCTGAGAATTCTTCATAAAGTTTTGTATAAAAGTCTTTACTTTCAATAGACGAGATTGACTCTAGGTCTGATTCTATTTCTTCACTATCTATTTTAGAGATTTTTACTCTCTTCTTATTACACTAATAACTTTTGTGGCCTTCTTCTCCACAATAATAGCATTTACATTTATCTGTAGAATTCCTTTTAAAATTTCTACGCTTTTTGTAATACTTTTTCCTTGGTATGAAATTCTTTTTAGAAATGTTTTTTCTTTTAATTAATCTTTTAGTTTTCCTGAGTTTTCTTTTTCTTTTTAACGGATTTTTCTCATGACATCCCCATTGAGATGCTGCTTCTGTATCTTCACAGTAGACTTGAGTACCAATCCTATTGGCTTTTCTCTGCATATTATGCAACATACATAGTTGACTAAGTCGTTGATTAAGAAAAGTAATCCTTTTTCCTAAAGAGTCATCAGTTTGATCTTCTTTAGCATATTCTGTTCTAAAATAACTAGCCCAATATCCTGGTAGTTTTTGAAAATATTTATCCATAAATGGAGTTAAATTTTTACTACTATCGAATAGCTTGTAGTAGTATGTTTCAAATTCACAAGTATATTCTTGAATATACTTCATTTTACAAATTTGAAGTTTTTTTAGCCATTCTGTTGCTAGTAATCCTTGTTTTTCTTTTTCTTTGGAAATGTCTAACTGACTTCCTAAGAATTCAGCTCCTACATATCTTACTAGATGGTTTATACCTTCTCTAGTTAATTTTTCAAAATCTGCTATAATTGCTAGTCTAACTACGACTTCAATTTCTTTAGATACTTTTCTAAACCAATCATCTACCTTTCCTGTAAAGGTATTCGTGGCGATTAAGTATTTTTCTTCACCAGTGTAATTACTTCCTTTTCCTAGAATAAAAAACAATTCTAGTTTTTTTGCCCATAAATCTAAAAATTCTCAAGGCTCTCTTTTACAGTCCAAATCAAGGAACTGGGCCACTTCAGCATCTCCCACTGGTAGCCTATTAGGCATAAATTTAGCCTTGGAATTTATATGGTATTGACTAGTATAGTCTTTCTATTTCTTAGATTTTGGTAAGAAACTACTTCTTGAAATATGATCATTACTTTCTTCTTCCTTAGGGGCCTTAAAGGTTCCCTGAGGTCCTCCTGTATCCCTTTTATTCATATTTACTCGATAATTTTGATCATTTAGATCAAACTCTTCTAAAGCATAGACTAGTTCGTCTAGTTCATTCATTTTCTTTCTTTTCAACTAGGTCTTCTACTTTTGTTTTAGAAGTAGATGCTTCTTCTTTATCATTATTATCAGAAATTTTTTCTAATTTTTCTAAATCTTCTTTTTGTTTTATTTCTAAGAATCTAGATATAATTTTTTCATCTAAACTACCTTGTTGATAGTTTCCTTTATTTGAGATTCTAGGGGTAAGAATATCATTTCTTATTCTTTTCCCTAATTCTTTATTGAAAATATCTGTTCTTTCAATAATTTTACCCATATTAGCTGGTGAATTATTCTTAAAGGCTTTTATCTCTTCTTCTATTAAATTTACCTTAAAAGTTATATGTATAGCTAAAAGGTCATCTAAATTATTTAAGACCTTTTCTATAAATTCTTTTCTATTCATTTTTTAAACAGATTATTATCTAATTTGAATTCTAGATGCCAAATTTCTTGTTCTAAAAGGAAGATAGTTTTCTTTTGATGAAATAATGACTGTTTGCATACTCCTGCAAATTGATTGTATACATATCTTTCTTTTTGGATGTTAAGTTCTTGTCTTAGCTCTGGTAATATTCTTAAAACTTGTTCTTTATCCATGACTGACTCGATCTATGTTTCAGTGGTCTGGATTTTAATAAAACTATTAACCTTGCTTCTAAACTAGAGATAATATCAATTAAATAATTTAACCTGTCTGGGTCATTTTTTATTTCACTAAACCTTTTATATTCTAAATAATTACTATTTAGAGCTCTTTTTATATCTCTAATGTTGTGCTTATTATCACTAAAAGGTTTAAATTTAAAAATGATCATTATGATATTAGAAATTTCTAATACTTGGGTATATAATTCTTGGCTCTGATACCATTAAAATTGTATCAGAGCCAAGAATGGTACAATTTTTCTATATTCTCTCTCTCTCTCTCTCTCTATATATATATATATATAGAGAGAGAGAGAGAGAGAGAACCCTTTACTTCTATATTTTCTCTCTCTCTCTATTGAACCCTTTACTTCTTCACAAATATTTTCAATTAAGCACATTTGTTGACATGACGCTGATGTGGCATAGTGCGTGCACTGCACTCAATTTAAGAGCATGAGATATAAAATTTTAGCTTTTTTTAAAATTTAAATCTCTTTATCTTTTTTATTTTCCTTAGTTCTCTCCTTTCTCATAATTTTTTATTTTAAGAATATAATTTCTCCTTTTTTTCTTTATAAACTCACTGTTGTTCTTCTTCATTTTCCTTTTTCATCTTTCTCTCCCTTTTTCTTCGTGCCACCACTTACCATCTCTTAACCACTTATCATCTTCTTCCTTCACAAACGTAAATGTGGCCGGAGGATAAAGCAATGGAAGATCTTAGTGGCCTTTTCATTTTTTTTTTAATTTGGTTAATCTTCTTTTTTATGCCTGAAGTAGAATCCCCAATCAAAAAAATCATTTTGCAGTAATGTACAAATGATGAGAGGAAGAGACAAGAAAAATAAAATTGAAAAAAAAAACGTATCTAAAGTTCAGAGGAAAATGCATAGAAAGATCCATTCTACCATCCAAGATAACCAAATTCAGAATCTTAATTCTCTTTTCTAATGTCTAATGCTGAACATTGAACTGCTGGTCTAAATTGGTTAGTGTTTGAGAATAATAAATTAATTTTTGAATTAGGTGTATGTATATATATGTGTATATATGGCAGCTGCAGGAGGTACTTTGATTGTGGAAAAAAATATTTGTTTTTAGGAGATAAGTGATGAAGAAGAAGATTCCATTTTTTTTAAATTTTTGTGTGCTCAGCAATGGAGAAAAAAGTGTTTGGAAAGGAAGAGAAGAGGGGGAGGGGGAAGATCGGGTAGGCAGCTTCAGGTAGGTGCTTCAATGGTGGAAGATTTTTTTTTTTTTTGAGGAGGTAAGTGAAGAAGAAGACGGAGATTTTTTTTTTTTTTGCTTTTGTGTGTTCAGCAATGGAAAAAACATTGTTTGAAAAGGAAAAAAGGTGGGTGGGGGGAGGGGGAGGACGATCAGGAAGGCAGCTGGGGGAAATATTTATTTTAAAAAAAAAATAATATTTAATTATATTAAAAAATTATTTTTATAATTATTTTAAGTTAAAATGCCACGTGTCGTTATTTAATTCGTCACTTTTCCACATCATCAGCGTGTGTATTACACGCATTTTACATTTTTTACCATGTCAGCGAATTGGGCTCAATTGAAATCATTTGTGAAGGAGTAAAAGGTTCAATAGATACCTGGCTTAATTAAGGTGTCTATACGGGAAAAGTGAAATCTTTCAGGGGCCTGTATATGTATTCCGTATATATATATATATATATACACACACACACACACACACACATACACATATACATACATATATATATACATATATACATACATACATACATATATATACATGAGATAATACATCGAAACCCCCTCAAACTTATCGCCAAAACTTACTTTAGACCTTAAACTAATCGGGCAATTATATACCCCCCTTAACAACTTTCAAGTGAATTAATTTCCACCCAAATTGCTGATGTGGCAAATTAAAAAAACAACAACGAGTGAATGGCCTAAAAAACGTGAAAAAAATATGGGACCCACCTTTTAAATTTTACAAATTCTCTTTATATATATATATATATATATATATATATATAACATCTTCATCACTTCTTCACTTCTTCATCTTCTTCAACCCCTTCCCCCCTAAATACATTGTTATGGTCGAGAATTTCTAACTGAAGGAGTTAATCTTCTTCACTTCTTCACCTTTTCACTTCTTCATCTTCTTCAACCCCTCCCCCCTCGCCCCCCCAAACACATTTTTATGGTCGAGACTTTCTAACTGAAGGAGTTAGAATTGAAGGTTGAAATAATATTTTAATGGAGGAAAAATCTTAAATTGATGTCTTTATGGTTGTTAATTCTTTGGTGGTGTTAATGGAGAAAATTTTAAAAAAAATAGAGGGGGAGGCATTTTCGTGGCATGGGTGGGGTTGGAAGGGGAGAAATAATGATGTTAATGGGGGATTTGGGACCAAAAGTACCTTTGTTGAGAAGTGCAAGGAGAAGAAGAGTGATGAAGAGCTTAATAATGATTGCTATTGGGGAAAATATTTTTTTGGTGATGATGTAGAACTAAAATGCTGCCTCTTCCGTATATGAAGAGTAATTTAAAGAGAAATGTACTTGTATTTGTGAAAATGCAGGGGGTGGTGTAGTAATTTGTGAAATGGAAGGTGGTCCTCATCTCCGACGACAATGGTGATAGTAGAAGAAAGTGTTGTGAATTGAGATGTTTTGAGAATTTGGGGATGCTGAAGTATTTGGTGAAATGGAGATTGGACCATCCTCCTCGGGGGCGACGTCAATGGCGGCGACGGTGTTGATAGTAGTGGTGATCGGAGAAGATGAAGAAAATGGGCTATGGGTGGGGAGGGTGAACTGGCATGGGGTGGGGGCATATTTTCCTTTTTTTTTTACTAAATTATTAAATAACATTTTAAAAAAAAATTATGATGTGGCGATGACATGGCGTTGATACGGCACTGATGTGGGCGCGAGTGCAACGCACTCTCTCTTGTGAGACTGGTAGTATAATTATAGGGTGAAAATTAATTCACTTGAAAGTTGTTAAGGGGGGAAAATAATCGCCCGATTAGTTTAGGGTCTAAAGTAAGTTTTGGCGACAAGTTTGAGGGTGTTTCGATGTATTATCATACATATATATGTATGTATATATATATACATACATACATATATATAGAGAGATAACACATTGAAACCCCCTCAAATTTGTCGCCAAAACTTACTTTAGACCTTAAACTAATCGGGCAATTATATACCCCCCTTAACATATTTCAAGTGAATTAATTACCACCCAAATTGCTGACATGGCAAATTAAGAAAAAAACAGCGAATGAATGACCTAAAAAACGTGAAAAAAATATGGGACCCACCTTTTAAATTTTACAAATTCTCTTTATATATATATAAATAAATAAAAAAAAATATCTTCTTCACTTCTTCATCTTCTTCAACCCCTCCCCCCCCAAACACATTTTTATGGTCGAGAATTTCTAACTGAAGGAGTTAATCTTCTTCACTTCTTCACTTCTTCACTTCTTCAACCCCTCCCCCCACGCCCCCCCAAATACATTGTTATGGTCTAGACTTTCTAATTGAAGGAGTTAGAATTGAAGGTTGAAATAATATTTTAATAGAGGAAAAATCTTAAATTGATGTCTTATGGTTATTAATTCTTTGGTGGTGTTAATGGAGAAGATGAAAAAAAAATGGAGGGGGAGGCATTTTCGTGGCATGGGTGGGGTTGGAAAGGGAGAAATAATGATGTTAATGGGGGATTTGGGAGCAAAAGTACCTTTGTTGAGAAGTGCAAGGAGAAGAAGAGTGATGAAGAGCTTAATAATGATTGTCATTGGGGAAAATATTTTTTTGGTGATGATGTAGAACTAAAATATTGCCTCTTCCATATATGAAGAGTAATTTAAAGAGAAATGTACTTGTATTTGTGAAAATGCAGGGGGTGGTGTAGTAATTTGTGAAATGGAAAGTGGTCCTCATCTCCGGCGACAATGGTGATGGTAGAAGAAAGTGTTGTGAATTGAGATGTTTTGAGAATTTGAGGATGTTCAAGTATTTGGTGAAATAGAGATTGGACCATCCTCCTCAATGGCGGCGTCAATGACAGCGACGGTGTTGATGGTAGTGGTGATCGGAGAAGATGAAGAAAATGGGCTATGGGTGGGGAGGGTGAACTGGCATGGGGTGGGGGTTACTTTTTTTATTTTTATTTACTAAATTATTAAATAATATTTTTTAAAAAAATTATGATGTGGCGATGACATGGCGTTGATATGGCGCTGATGTGGGAGCGAGTGCAACGCACTCTCTCTTGTGAGACTGGTAGTATAATTATAGGGTGGAAATTAATTCACTTGAAAGTTGTTTAGGGGGGTAAATAATTGCCCGATTAGTTTAGGGTCTAAAGTAAGTTTTGGCGACAAGTTTGAGGGTGTTTCGATGTATTATCTCATATATATACATACATACATATATACATATGTATGTATATATACACATATACATACATACATACATACATATACATATATACATATGTATGTATGCATATATATATAGGCCAAATCCATCGATAGGCACTCAAACTTGTTGTCAAAATTCACTTAGACACCTAAACTAAGGCCTATTCCTATTAGGCCCCTAAACCCCCACATTTTGTTCCAATTGGACCTTTTTTGCCTATGCGGCACTGCGCGTGCAGTGCCATCGTGGGAGACGCGTGAGGAGCATTTTTTTTACTAATTTACAAATAAAAAGATGCCAAGTGGCATTGAGGGCCCCAAAATTTTTTTAATAACAATTTTTTTTTCTTTTTAAACACTAAAGGCCCTTTTTAATAAAACAAAAAGCATTAGGGGTCTCAATTTTTTTTCAATAAAACAATACGTTGGGGGTTGGGGGTAGGTGGGGGAGTTTTATTTTTATTTTTTTAAAAAATTATAATTTCTTTTTAATAATTAGTTTTTTAGTTTTTAAATAATTTTACAATTAGGTAAAAAAGCATTAGGGGGTCCCAATTTTTTTTTTTTAATAAAACAATACGCTGGGGGGCTGAGTGTAGGTGGGGGAGTTTTATTTTTATTTTTTAAAAAATTTTATAATTTCATTTTAATAATTAGTTTTTTATTTTTTAAATAATTTTATAATTTCTTTTTTATAATTAGGTTTTTATTTTTATTTTTTAAATAATTTTATAATTAATTTTTAATAATTTGGATCCTCAATGCCATTTTTATTTTCATTTTTTAAAAAGTTTATAATTTTTTTAATAATTATTTTTTTATTTTTGAATAATTTATTTCATTTTTATAAAAAATTATTTTTTTAAAATAATCAGTTTTTTATTTTTATTTTTCAAATAATTTTATAATTATTTTTTCATAATTTATATCCTCAATGCCATTTTTTATTTTTCTATTTTTTAAAAAGTTTTATAATTTTTTTTAATAATTAATTTTTTCTTTTTTAAATAAATTTTTGATAATTTTTTTTTAAATAATCGACTGTTTTATTTTTATTTTTCAAATAATTTTATAATTATTTTTTCATAATTTATATCCTCGCCATTTTTTATTTTCATTTTTTAAGAAAATTTATAGTTTTTCTTAATAATTATTTTTTTAAAAATAATTTATTTCATTTTTAAAAAAAATTTATAATTTTTTTTAAATAATCATTTTTTTATTTTTTAAATAATTTTAGAATTATTTTTTAATAATTTCCTCAATGCCATTTATATACACTTTTTTAAAAAAAATTATAATTAATTTTTAATTATTATTGGACCCATAATGCCACGTGTCAGCTTCCAATTAGCTTATTTTGCCACGTCATCTTGTGTGTGCAACACACACTTTGAGTTTTTTTGCTGATAGGGCAAAAAATGCCCAATTGGAACAAAATGTGGGGGGTTTAGGGGCCTAATAGGAACAAACCTTAGTTTAGGTGTCTAAGTGAATTTTGACAACAAGTTTGAGTGTCTATCGATGTCTTTGACCTATATATATACATATATACATACATACATACATACATATATATATACATACATACATATACATATGTATGTATGTATCTATTGGATGATGAATATATATATATACATACATATGTATGTATCTATATAAAAGCCACTTTTTAGTTAGAGTTAATACTTAAAAATGACCCTAAACTTGACACTAAATTATAACTTTGACCTTAAACTTTGATAGTGCACAAATAGGACCTTTAACTATTCAAAACCTGAACAAATATGACCTCCGATTTTGCAACCCCAGGCGTGAGTTTCACTTGCGCCTACATGAAAAGGTAATCAAATCACACGGTGCCACATCGTTAAAAGGGCTGACTTGGAGGGATGTCATATTTGTGTAGTTTTGAATAGTTAAAGGTCATATTTGTGCACTGTCAAAGTTTTGCTTTTTGTGTTAAAAAGGCATCGTTTTATTATTATTATTATTATTATTATTATTATTATTATTATTATTTTTATTTCTATAGCTGCAACACCTACCTTTTTTTTAATTAAAAAATCAAACCCGCGCAGTAGGCTGAAGGAAGCGCCCAAGAAGAGCAAATAACACCACTGGACTATCTAAGTGCTTTGTTTCATGTGGTTCAACATTAATATACGTACATAAATATAGATTTTCTACCTTATATATATAACGTAATTTTTTTACCGAGGGGGTTCGGGAAAACCCCATGGCAACCACGTAGGTTCGCCCCTGCATTAATTTAATAATGTTTTAATAACGTCAATTTAATAACATTGTAATAACGTTAATTTGATAACGTTAATTTAATAACATTGTAATAACGTTAATTTGATAACGTTAATTTAATAACATTGTAATAACGTTAATTTAATATACTACTACTACTATCTTTAATAACGTTTTATTAAAACTATAATTTTTTTATTATTAGTATAGTTTCTTCTTTAATTTAATATTTAAATAAGTTATATTTAGATATATTATATAACTTAAATTCGCCCTCTGCTTTATAATATATATACATACCCGCGCAATTTTTTCGTATGAGGCTGACCCACCTAATTAATAAATCTTCAATATTGCTCTTTTTCCTCAATGAAAAAAGAAATTAGATGCCATTTTCATCTTTGAGCCAAAAATAATAATAAAATAATAGTGAAAAGTCATTTAAAGGTCATATTTGTGCAGTTTTGATTAGTTAAAGGTCATATTTGTGCACTATCAAAGTTTAAGGTGATATTTATGTATTATGGCCTTAGATTTTAAGATGGACGCACCCACTTTTGCACGTTGAAAACGCATTTTGCCACGTAGGATTGGAGGTCATATTTGTGAAGTTTTGAATAGTTAAAGATCATATTTGTGCACTGTCAAAGTTTAAGGTTAAAGTTATAATTTGGTGTCAAGTTTAGGGTCATTTTTATGTATTAACTCTTTTAGTTAAGAATATATCAACTGTAAACCGCAAAGTTGAAGGGTTTATGAGATGCTTTTCCCCTTTGAAGAATATCCAACTTCCATGCTACTGTAAGAAGTTCCACTCACGTCTCCCCACCATCACTTAGTAACCATAGTTTTCATCACCCAATCTTATTTGTCCGGTAGAAAAATCAAATTATATAATTTATCGTCCTTTTAATTTACAAATTAAGGTTAGAATGTAGTATGTATTACTTAATTTTAGTTTTAATTTAGCATTCACATTGTAAATATATATGTATATATTTATTTTAAAAATTAAGATACATGTTATTCTCTGTTATTATCCGGGTATAAGTTCTCTGTTTAATAATAAGAACTTCAACACTAAGTTAAAAAACAACTTCAAGAACTACAAAGAAGTTCCAACAACTTCAAACATAAATTCAAATGATGTTTGAACTATCAAAATGAAGTTTCTACTATTTTCTGGGAAAAACAGTAAAACCAACTTAAAAAAAAAGAGATGAAGACAAAAATTATAGAATCAACTCCACTAAATTCACAATGTATTCTAAAGAAATTTATTCCCCTCAAGTACTCAAGGTTAATGAACTATATCCTCCCAGGATAAAATGATTCACTTCAGAAAATAGTGATACCTCAAATTTTCTGGACAACGACCTCACTCAACAGTTTGAAGATCACACTAGAGTTTTAAAAAGAATAAGAAGATGTTTTCAACTTAAATTTTTGTACCTTTACTTGAGAAAAAATTCAGGTATTTATAGCCAAAAAGTGGTGCTTCAGAAAGAAAGCAATGATTCAAGAAATAATGCATTGTTTTAAAGCGACCCCCACCTAAGCCCGACCTACGCGTGCAGGTAGAGTTTTGGTTCAAACCAGAATATTTTGGCTTGACCTGCGCTGGACATGCGTCCGATCTGCATGCGCAAGTCATCATTTCGTTCTGAAACAGTGCCTTGAAGGTCACATCCCTTTGAGATGCATTGTCACTGTGTTGCAAATGGAAAAAAAAATTCTATCAAATTTTTGAATTAAAAACTTCACTTATTTTCAAGTTTTAAATAAATTTTATCCGAAAAGATAATCTCTCGAACGATCCAAATTCAAAACTGAAGCCGAGTGACGACACGACGACGCGAGATATATCTTGTTCTTGCCTCACTATATACATGAAGGAACACTTCTAAATGCATAAAAGAGTTTCTTTCTTCCACCAATGTGGGAGAACTTTACTTCCTTAAAGTGAAAACTCACTTCACTTTTTTCCTCCATTTTTCATTCATATATACACTTAGAACCCAATAATCCCCTACATGAATAGGGAATAGCTATTTTATAAAAAAATTTGTGGACAGGTGTGTGATTTACAAGAAAAGACTAATTGCATCTAGATAAGTAGATTTTTCTTTAAACTTTTCATAGTGAACTTGCATTAGATGCACTCAGTCAATTGGTAGATATGATTTCTTTGAACCGTAGAACTTACATTAGAAAACATATATCGCTTATGATTTTTACGGTTTTATTCATTTTATCCATGAAAATGACCTAATTTTATAAGAGCTCAGAGAATAGACCTTTACTATCATTCTCCTTGAAGCAGCTTCCATTTCACCCTCACATAGGTGATTCCTAAATGTTTAATCCTTTAGATCAAACTATTTGGTCAAATCTACCAAACTTAGAAACCATTAAAAAACTTCAAACCATAATCCTTATCCTTATTTCCTGAACATTGTCTTTATTATGAGAATGGGTTGAGTATATTGACAATGTTGAACCGTTAGTCACAACTTTACTTGATCTCCTTGAACCTAGCTTTTGGGATCTCCAGTTTGCTAGGTAGAGATTACCGTTGTGATGACTTGTTCTAGGCCGTAAACCTATTTTCTTCGATGATCTCTCAACTCCCTCTCTATATAGGCCTTTTGTAAGTGGATTCAACACATTATCCTTTGATTTCACATAGTCAATCATGATAATTTCACTATAGTTCTCTAATGATATTATTTCTCTGTCTTAGATGATGAGATTTACCGTTACACATCATGCTCCCTGTCCTATCTCTTGACTATCATAGTGTATACATATCGGTGCCAAAGGTTTGGGCCAATAAGGAATATTTTCAAAGAAATTTTGGAGCCATCCAACGTATTTACCGGCTATATATGGTGCGATAAAATTAGATTCCATTGTAGAGCGGGTAATACATATCTGTTTGAATGATTTTCAATAGTCTACTCCTTCACCTAAAGTAAATACAAATCCACTTGTGGATTTAACTTCATTCGATTCGGTGATCCAATTTACATCACTATATCCTTCAATTACCGTTGGATATTTACTATAATGCAAAGTATAGTCTTGAGTATGTTTTAGATACCACAAAACTATTTTCATTACCATCCAATGAGTTTGATTGAGATTACTCGTTTACCGACTCAATTTACTAATAACGCATGCTATGTCTGATCGCGTACAATTCAAGATATACATCAAACTTTTCAATACTCTTGCGTAGTTCAACCGTGAGTCACTTTCACCTTCATTTCTTTGAAGTACAAAACTCAGTCTAATGGAGTCTAGGCAATATTGAAATTTAAATAGTTGAACTTGTCAAGTACCTTTTCAATGTAATGAGACTATGACAATGCCAAACTTTGTGGAGTTCTATGAATTCTTATTCCTAAGATCACATCAGCAACTCCAAAGTATCAAACTTGCTCTCAAGTATTCGTTTTGTAGCATTTATGTCAGAAATATCTCTACTGATGATCAACATATCATCTACATACAAACAAATAATGACTTTATAATTTAGAGTGTCTTTAATGTAAATACATTTATCACATTCGTTTATCTTGAAATATTTTTCCAACATGGTTTGGTCAAATTTTGCATGTCACTATTTGGGTGCTTGTATAAAGTGATTTAACAGTTGCACACTTTTCTTTCTTTACTAGGAACCACAAAACCCTTGGGTTGTTCCATATAAATTTCTTCCTTCAATTCTCCATTTAAGAATGTTGTTTTCACATTCATTTGATATATTTCAAGACTATATACCCCCGCTAATGCAATCAATATTTGAATGGATGCTATCCTTGTTACTGGAGAGTATGTATCGAAATAATCAAGGCCTTCTTTTTTTCTAAAGCCTTTCATAACAAGTCTTGTCTTGTATTAGTAAATAGTACCATAAACTTTCATTTTTCTTTTGAAGATCCATTTAGAACCTAAAGATTTATTTCTTGAAGAAAGATCAACCAATTCCTAAATATGGTTGCTCAAGATAAATCTATCTCACTATTGACTGCCTCTTTCTAAAAGAATGAGTCTGAAGACGACATCGTTTTTTTAAACATTTGAGTTTCATTTTCAAGAAGAAATGTTACAAAATCTGATTCAAACGAAGTTGACGTTCTTTGACCGGTACTACGCCTTGGATTCTCATCTTTAAGTACATTTCCTTTTGGTTTATCCCAAATTTATTTAGACCTTCCACTAGATAGCTCATGTCCAATTTTATATAGATAAATGTGTTCAAAGAACTCAGCATTATCTGATTCAATTACATTCATTTCATGGATATTCGAATGTTCAGATCTATGAACCAAAAATCGATATGGTTTACTGCTTGTAGCATATCCAACGAACACACAGTCCATAGTCTTAGTTCCTATTTTTACCTTTTTAGGTATAAGAACTTGGACTTTGGCTAAACACCTCCATACTTTGAAATATTTCAAGTTGGGCTTCCTTCATTCTCATTTTTCAACTAAAATAGAGTGTGTATTTCTATGAGGCACTCTATTGAGTATTCGGTTTGTTGTAAGGATAGCCCCCCCTAAGTTTATGGTAAATCTGAACTTACGAGTAAGACAATTATAATTTCCTTCAACGTTTAGTTTTTTCATTCTGTAATCCTAGTTGATTGAGGTGAATATGGAGCAGTAGTTTGATGAACAATTTCATTTTTCAAATATATCTCTACAAAAGGAGATTCATACACTCTACCCCTATCACTTTTTATCTCTTTGATCCTTTTATCCATCTGATTTTCAACTTCAACTTTATATTGTGTAAACACGTCTATTGCGTCATCCTTACTATTTAGCAAATAAACACAACAATATCTAGCACAGTCGTTAATAAAAATTATAAAAAAAAAATTCCATCACGAGATGGTGTTGACTTCATATCACAAATATCTTGTGAATTAAGTCTAAGGAATTGAAATTTCATTCATATGACTTATACGGATGCTTAACATTCATAGATTCTACACACATTTGACACTTTATTTTATTGCACTTAAAGTTAGACAATTTTTTTAAATTAATCAATTTTTGCAAGATTTTATAATTGACATGTCCTAAATGTTCATGCCACAATTCATTTGACTCAAGTAAGTAAGAAGAAACAGAACTTTTATTGATTTCAACATTAATTACATTGATGTTAAAAAGGCCCTCGGTGAGGTACCTTTACCTAAATACACTTCCCACTAACTAATTACAATTTTGTCAAAAATAAATATACATTTGAATTCATTTTTAGTCAGAGATAAAGTAGAAACTAAGTTTTTTCGTAATTCTGAAACATGAAGGACGTTGTTGAGTGTCACCACCTTACCCGATATCATCTTCAAGCAAATTTTGCATGTTCCTTTAACCTTTTCCATAGCGAAGTTATCCATGAATGTCTTCTCATTAGCTTGATATGGAGCATATGATGCCAATAATTCCTTGTTGGCACATACGTGGTGGGTGACACCTGAATCAATGCACCACTTTCTATGATTTTCAATCAAATTTCACTCTGAAAGTATAGCACATAGATCATCTACATCATCTTTGGATTCAATCATGTTGACTTGATTTTTTTTCTTGTCCTTCTTAGGAGACCAACAATCTGTAGACTTGTGGGCATCTTTGCCATAATTAAAGCAATTTCCTTTGAATTTCTTCTTAGGAGTATTGCCTTGTTGTCCTGATGCTTTCTTTCTCTTATTTGATTTATTTGAGTCATCTTCCACAATATTTGCTCCACTTATTGTAGAATTTCCTCGAGACCTCTTTTGGGCTGCCTTGTTGTCCTCTTTAATTCGTAACCTGATAATTAGGTCTTCAATAGACATCTCCTTGTGCTTGTGCTTTAAGTAGTTTTTGAAGTCTTTCCACAAATATGGTAACTTATCGATTATAGTAGCTACTTGAAAAGTTTTGTTCACAATCAAACCTTTGGCTATGAGATCATGAATGACGACTTGCGATTCTTTAACTTGTGTAACCACAGTTTTACTGCCTACCATCTTAAAGTCTAGAAATCTTGCAATAATGAGTTTCTTCATTCCTGCATCCTCTGTTTTATATTTCTTTTTCAAGGTATCCCATAGTTTCTTAGAGGCCTTCATATTATTGAACACGTTGTATAGGTCATCTTGTAGGCCACTCATATGTAGTTCTTACATAAGAAATCTGAGTGCTTCCAAGCTTCTGTTACTATAAAACATTTTTTTGGGTATTTTTTTCGGAAACTCTAGAACACTTTTTTGTGATGAATCTTTGTAGTCTTAATATAGTCAAATAAAAGAACATCTTTTGCTGCCACCTTTTAAAATGCACACTAAATTTTTTTTTCTGATTTTTTCGCCGATGCCATGGCAGGAGCAACATTCGAATGACTTGAAGTAGCAGTATTTGTTGCTGTCGCATTTGTCATTCCATCATTAACTTAATTTTCAATAGTCATTTTTGTTGTCACAAAGAGACAATCAATTTAGTATGTCAGAATACTAACTATAAAGTTTAAAACTTTAAACAAGTTGTTTCTAGTTTAACAATGAAGTTTTTATGTTCTTCTAACCGTCAATCGAATGGACTTTAACTTGTAATGAAGTTTTTATATCTTCAAATCACTATTAAGTTCAAATTGAGTAGAAAATTAAAAACATTAATCTCCAACCCAAAAATATAGATTATTCTAATTCCTTAAGGGGTCGTTTGGTATGAGGTACTTAAGCATATAATCGCGGAATAAAATAATAATTCTAGGATAAAATTTTTGATGCGTCGTTTGGTTGTCAATATTCGAGATAACTTATTTCGGGACTAATAAATAATATCAGGATAAGTTATCCCATACATATGGTGCTTACGACCCTATAGGATCACAAGTTAACCCATGATTGGTACCTGATGTGAGCACTGAATATAATACTGAAATATATATATGCGGAAGAAATCTGAAAATGCCATAAGGTTCTCAAAATACTAAAATAATAGTAACTGAGTATAACTGAAAATAACATCTGAAAATTGAATAACTGTCTATGCTAGTATGAAAGCCTCTAACTGTCTGAATATAGAGTTGATGAGACAAGCCCCCAACTAACTCCAACGGGAATAACTACTGAACTGCTGAAGTACTGAAATACTGAAATAAGTAAACTCTGTCCTCAAAATATGAGGACTCATCACTATAACTGCTACTGATAGCCTGAGTTGCTAAGTACGGTCAAGAACTTGAGTGTCCGAACCTATGATATGAGACATCATAGCTCAATGAAAGAGTATGCATCAGTACGTGGAATGTACTGGTATGCTAAGTGAGGTAAGACTGATATACATGGGTGCATATGCATGAGATGATAACTGAATGAATGAACATCATGAAGTAACTGGATGAGAGTACATGCAAAGCTGTAACTAATGAACATACTAAACATGCTATACTGCGCATATAGATATACATCGTATATCTGAGATTATACTGAAACTGAGTGCTGAATTCTGAAGGCTGAGTAACTAATAACTGATAGCCATGGTTCTGTAGAACTGTCTGAGTTCTTTACTGAATACTGAGATTGAAACTGTAATTGTGAGAGTGTTCATCTAACCGATATACCCCGATATAGACTTATTTGGGGTCCAACCTGTAACCCAGTTGAACGGGTGTTAGCACCTTTCCACGGGATACTAACAATGTTGGGTCAACCCTAATCCGGTAGGAAGACTCATGAAGTATATATATATGATTGTGTCAACCCTAGTCTGGCAGGAGGACTACTTACCCTACACTGACAACATAGTTCTGTAACGCAGGGACTGCTACTAAAGGTTAAACCCTCTGCTGGCAGGAATGCCCTCATCCTTGGGTTTGCTCAATGCTGAATCCTACTCCCAACTGAATTGACATTGAACTGATTACTAGAATGTACTAGGCTTGACTGAACTGACACTGATCGTGTTGACGGACTGTACTGGACTGAGTTCACTGAGTTCTGTTGATTGACTGAACACTAATGTTCTTGACCTTTACTGGGACTGGTCTATAGCTACTGCAACTATGTAAACAGCTAGATTTCGGGTAATAACTACCCCCAGGACTCGATAGCATAATAGATAAAACACAAAAAATCTTGAAAGCATAATAATAGTCAATTGTTCACAATTCAATCACTGAGATATTTTGTCAAACACTTGGAGGTCTTGAACTTGTACATGAATATGAACACATGCTAACATGTCATGATTACACAACTCAATTCACATGTACATTCTATCAAACACTTAGGGAGCATAATTAATGCACATGATAGTGAACAACACATAAACATCAGCCTACAACTTAAACCTGCAATTTCAAGGGTTTTGGCATGGGAATTACATCAATCAACATACATGCCATCTTATGTTCATGAAACTTATAATTAGATCTTGAATTGAAAACCCATGCAATAACACAAACATGAATACAACCCAATTTGCGCATATAAATCATGAAACTGAAAACTTGTGGTTTTTAAAAGGGCCGTTGAACTCCAAGGGTGGAAGGAAACTCAAGGCTGAACACCTAACATACCTTAATTGTTGATTTCGTGAAGATTGTTGGAGATTTCTAAGAACTTGATCTTGATGAAACTTGGGCTTTGTTCTTGAGAGTGTTTGTGAGATAATGAGGGAATTTTGCCCTTTAGGGGGTTTAATTTCGTGTTTTGGCTGAATTGGGTGAGGAAAAAAGGACCTAATTTCCCTTGGAAAGTCGGAGTTTAATGAGCAAACTGTGCCCAGCGACGAGGCCGGCGATGCACCACATTGATGCTGTCGACGCGATAGCCAACGTGACGCATCGAGATTGCGTTGGCTTGCTGTTTTGGTCATCCAAACATGACCCAAACGATGTCCTAAAATTCCGAAACTCATCCAAGATGACCTATTGACATCCCTGATCATGAATTAATTTAAAAATCGATAATCTAAGATCGTAAGGATCGAAAATAAGATCATCCAATTACGAAGGCTAAAAATGATTCTAAGTCTTAACACTTAGCTGAATTTTTCTAAGTCTGGGACCCCTTATTACAAGCTATATGGGACTGAATTAAACTAGAATTTTTACGGGGTCTTACATATATATATATATATAGTAAGACTGTGAGATTTTGATAGTCCTCACATTAATTTTTTTTATCAATTTTATTTCTAATTTAAATTTTTATTACTCTACAAATTTTTATCTATTTTGATAAGTCTGAACAATTATATGAGCTTATTAAATGCTACGAATGTGACGAGTCACGAAAAAATGATAGTGACACCATAAAAACTATTTATACAATCAAATTCAAAATTGATGCAAGGGTTTATTGTCTTTCTATTTTGAAGAAATGTTTACTAATCTTACTATAAATTTTCAGTTTTCCTAATAAATTTATCATGGACAAGTATTTAATATATTGACATTCCCTTTCTAACTTAGTACATGCTTAATTATTAAATAAAAAATTATTTTTTATGTTTAGCTAAAAATGTTTGAAATTTAATTTTCTTAAAAAGTATAATTTAACTCCCAAATACAATACTAAATAATGAAAAATGAGAGTAATTATTTTTTACATTTTTTGATGATGAATTATTTTAACAAAAAATGAGATTATCAATATTTTATAGAATTTAGGACAAAATAAGTAATTTAACATGAAATATTAAAGCTTCATACAGGTTTAAGAAATACTAGTTTAACCTCACGTGCCTCGCACGTGTAACGCTTAATTATTTAAAATTAAATGATTTGTCTATTGCGAAGATTTTAAATAAAGTGTAAAAATTCAAATCACTTTTCAAAAATCATCACACTTTAATATAATAATATGAACATAAACATATACACTTTGGCATATAGTACCTCTTTCACTTGTTGCCACATGCTAAGAGAGACGCATCAAGTTGAACCATATTTGTGTTATGATTTTTTTTAATATTTAAAATCTTTCCTTATTTTAAAAGTCATTCTTTTACAAAATCATTGATTATATTCTTATTACGTATTTAAAATTTTTAGAAATCTGGTACTTCTTAAATTTTTCTTATTTTAATAGTTTTATATTTATTTTTAGATTTTTCAAATCTTCTTAAAATCAAATTTAGTTGATTTAGAATTCTTAAACGAATGAAAAAAATATCAGTTCTCATTATTTTTGATGACTTCTAATAAGGAATGGTTTTACCATAGAATATTTAATTAATTTTCAACGCTTAAATTAGGAAAGAATATTGAAATTCTAATGACTTCTAATAAGGGAAAGATTTACCATAAATATATTTAATTAATTTTCAACTTTTAAATATTAGGAAAAAATAGTGAAAAGACGATTTTGTCTAAAGCAAGAACTTTTAATGAAGGGCAAAAAGTTCAAACAACATTTCTAAGGCCCTTCACACTTTTAATATATTATAGATTATAGATATAGATTAACATAAATTTCTTAACATGTATTTTTAGGAAAAGGAAATTACTAAAGTTAAAAAAAAAATAGTAACTTTTCAATTTCTTTTGTATGGTTTAATATGAAGGAAAATAATTAAGCTAAATAAGGTGAAGGGTATTTTTGTAAACAAACTATCAATTCTTAAAAAAAATACAATGCATGTTATTTTTAGTACCAAAAACCAAACAACCACCAAAAAATAATACCAAGATAACTAATCCCAGGACAACAAATCTCAGTATAACTAATCCCAGCATAACTTATTTCACAACCAAACAACCTCTCAGATTATTATTATCCGGGTACAAAATCTGTATTTAACAATAAGAACTTCAAAACTAAGTTCAAGAACAACTTCAAGAACTATAAAGAAGTCCAAACAACTTCAAACACAAGTTCAAATGATGTATGAACTATCATATGAAGTTTTTTCTATTTTCTGAAAAAAAAAACAATAAAATCAACTTAAAGAAAAAGAGATGAAGACAGGAATTATAGAATCAAGTCCACCAAATTTACGGTATGTTCTAAAGAAGTTTATTCCCCTCAAGTATCCGAGGTTAATGGAATATATCCTCCCAGGATAAAATGATTCACTTCAGAAAATAATAGTACCTCAAATTTTCTGAACAACGAACTCACTCAACAATTTGAAGATCACACTAGAGTTTTAAGAAGAAGAAGAAAAAGATATATTTCACCTCAAATTTTCGTACCTTTACTTGAGAAAAAATTTAGGTATTTATAGCCAAAAGGCGGTGCTTCAGAAAGGAAGCAATGGTTCACGAAATAATGCACTGTTTTGAAATGACACCTAACCTGTGCTCGACGTGCGCGTAGGTAGCGGTTTGATGCAAACCATAATGTTTTGTCTTGACCTGCTCTGGTCTTGTGCGCGCAGGTCATCATTTCATTCTTAAATAGTGCCTCGAAGGATCACTTCCTTCGTGGTGCATTGTGATTGCGTCCGCAAATGGAGAAATATTTTCTATTGGATTTTTGGATTAAAAACTTCACTTATTTTCAAGTTTTGAATAAATTTTATCCAAAAAGATAATTTCTCAATTCGAAACCGAAGTGGAGCAACGAAGACGACATGAGGCATGTTTTGTTCTTACCTCACTATCCACATGAAAGAATGTTTCTCAATATAAGCATAAGAAAGTTCCTTTCTCCCATCAATGTGGGCGAACTTTACTTCCTTAAAGTGAAAACTCACTTCAATTTTCCCTCTATTTGTTCTCTCCATTTTTCATTCACATATACACTTAGAACCTAATATTTACTTTGTTCCAAAAAGAATGACATACTTTTCTTTTTAGTCCGTTTGAAAAAGAATATCATGTTCTTTTCTGGGCAAACACTATAATTTCAACTTTCCACGTGACAAGTTTAATATCACAAAATTAAAATGTATTTGGATATATTTGATATAACTTTAGTGTAAGAGCACAAAATTTAATTAATTTATTTATTTTCTTAAATTCCATGTAAAATCAAAACATATCATTCTTTTTTAAACGGAAAGAATATTAAATAGGCTAAATACTTAGATAGTCATTTAAATTTGAGTAAGTTAGGCAATCTAAGTTAACGTAGTCACGTTAACTTGACAAAAAGTGTGTCAAGATTTTATTTGTTACTCCCTCTAGTTCAAAACAAATGAATTATTGAGCTATATATTTTTTAATGTCCAAAATAAATGAATTGTTCATCCTGTTAGAAATTTCTTTCAATTTACATTTTCATTTAATGAGAATTCTTAAGTACTTCACATTTTCCAAGAGAATAATATAAGAATAATTAAAAGAATAATAGTGAAAAGTAACTTATAATTTATGTCCTAAAAGATTTCTTAAGAGATGTGTTATATCCCAACAATTCATTTATTTTAAATTAGAGGGAGTATTTGATACTTCGGCAACCAATGCCCTTACCCAATTATCCATGTGGTGTAAATGATCACTAATAACAACAATAATCACGTGAGTAGCAAACTATTTGAGTCAATTCAGTATATTGTCACTCAACTTTGAAAAGTATCCTACTAAAGTCACTTTATCTTTTTTTTTTTTTATTTCAATAATGTCATTCAACTTTGTATATTTTCCTTACTAACTAACAATTGCTAAAATAGTCCTTATTCTTTGTAAGAAAAATGAGCAAAATAGTCCCTTCAATTAAACCGTGAATTTAAATAGTTTTTATTCTTTTATATGAAATATTAATAGGCCTCCAACTATATTTCAATTTTTTACTTCATTACATACTCCCTCTATCCTCTTTTAGTTGGGCTTGGGAAAATTCCATTTTACACGATGATTAAGAAATTATAAATTGCATGAAAATTTTACTATTTCACCCTTTGGCAATATTAATGATATGGGCATAGAAATGAATATTGAAATTGGAATTGTTCACATTTTAATGTATACTATGAATTGTAGGGGTATCATGAAAAAATTAATCAATTCTATTTTGATCTAGTACGTGATCAACTAATATGAGTCATTTATTTTTAGTAAGGCGACCAACTAAAATGGGATGGAGGGAGTAATGAATTTTAAAAAGACATATCATAATATTAAAAAGAAAAAAATAATAATTTTTTTTTTGAGAGATGTATTTAGTTTTTAAAGTCAAGTTGAAGAGGTAATATAGTTTATTCCCAAATAATGTGACAGAATTGACAAAAATAATGTCTAAAAATTTTAACATTTTTAAATTACACAATGGTAATATGATTTTTTCTAATTTTATTTGATGTTTATTGATTTATGATATTATCATGATGTTCTTCATCAATATTTTAATTTATCATAGAAATTCTTTAAAATATTTGTATATGATTGTTTTTCTACCAGCTAGAGAGCCGGGAGGTTGAAGGAATTAATCATCTTTTATATGAATTATGATTTTTCTGACAATTATTTTTAGAAGAAACAAACAACTAAATTTGAACTATTTTATCAAAAAATAAAAATTAATTATAAAATAAATAAATATAAAATATTATTTTATTATTTTATAGTTGAACTCCTAAGTATCAATCACTTTTTTTGATGGACTACATTATTTTAATATTACAACTAGAAGTTGAATTAAACTTATATGCACTATTTTTTATAGTTAAAAAGTTTTTAGTATTTCATATTGTTAAAGAACATGGATCATTCCAATTCAAAAATTAACTTCAGGGACTTTTTTTTTTTTTTTTGTAAAGAATAAAAATTATTTTAGCAATTATTAATTTGTAAGGAAAATGTACAAACTTGAATGACATTATTGGAACAAAAAAAAGATAAATGACTTTAGTGAGATACTTTCTTAAGTTGAGTGACAATGAGGAATTGACTCCAAACTATTTACTCTCTCTTGTCATTTATGTGATGATATTTAATTGACGGGAAGGTTTTAAAATGAAAAAAAGAAATTGAATCTTGTATTTTCCAAATAAAGCACACATATTTATATAGCTATAAATCATCTCATTAAGAATAAAATATAATTATTATTCCTCCGTTCACTTATACTTATCACATTTAGACTTTGACACAATTGGCCTAACTATTTTACTATACTATTTCTATTAATTGATGCTTAATATTAGATCTTAAAAAATAATTTAGAAAATAATAATTAATGCTAAGAGCTTGTTTGGTACAAGAAATAAGGAAAATTCATATCAAAATTAATTTTAGATTAAGCTTAAAGCGTGTTTGATAGAAATTATTAAGAGAATCATGCAGAAGGAGAAACCAACAACCACAAGCAGTGTCCATAAGAATGAAAACAGAGAAGAAGAAGGAATTTAGGGAAAATCACTCAACTAATTTCCACTATGCGTGTAGGAGTATTTATACAAAAATAAAATAAAATATCCAACTAGTAACTACCTTACAACTGTCAATGAGCTGGACACTACAACTACCATATCTAACAAAATACAAGACTAGCTAACTAACTAACTAATAATAATTAACTAATCTTAATACCCCTCTCCCCCTCAAGTTGGAGGTGTGATGTAGTGATATAAGGATTGCTTGTAGCAAATTTCTTATAAAGAGGCAATCAACTTTGATGTATTTGGTTCTCTCATGAAATATCGAATTTCTAGCAATGTGGAGAGTTAATTGGCTATCACAATACATTTCAATAGAAGTTGGCAATGGGATTATAAGCTCTTTAAGTAATCTACAAAGCCAACGCAATTCACCTGTAACTTCTCTCAGTGCTCTTTACTCGCTTCTGCTGAAGGTAGAGATATGGTTTCTTATTTCTTTGACTTTTAACTGAGAGGACTATTACCCAACAACACAACATACCCACTCACTAACTTTCAAGAATCAGGGAAAGCAACCCAATTAGAGTCACAGTAAGCCTTAAAATTGTATGTCTGATTATGTGACGTAAAGATGCTTAGAGAGGGATCTGTTTTGAGATATCTCAATAGGTGTAATTTTGCCTTTAGGTGAGGCTCCCTGGGGTCTTGCATGAACAGGTTAAGGTGTTGTACACTATAGGATATATTCATTTTACTGTTGGTTTGAAAACTTAATTTGCCAACGAGCTTCTTGTAAAATTTAGGATCTGACAGTGGAGTTCCTTCATTGGCATGAAGCTTCACTGCAGGATCCAGTGGAGAAGTGTAGCTGCTCAGATTAAAAATATCGTGGATTTTTAATAGGTCAAAGATAAATTTTCTTTAAGAGATGATAAGCCCACCATTTTTGTAAAGTCCCTTCATCCCAAGAAAGTAATGTAACTTTCCCAAATCTTTAATCTCGAACTTATCATGTAGAAAGGTCTTGAATTCTTCAATCTCAGAAATATTTGTTTCGATCAAGATAACATCATCTACATAGACAACTACAAAAATAGTAGAATCAATATTTTTTTTGTGGAAGAGTGAGTAGTCTGTAATACCCCATACACTTCCTAGTTCAATTTAACTCATAATATATTCATGAGGCCTTGAACCTGAAAATTTAGCTAAGTGTTGGAGACTTAGTCTCATTTTTGGCCACTACACTTCAATTATTTTATTCTCGACCTTCCCGACTTTGGAAAGTTGATTTCTAAGTTAATTCATGATCGGGATCATCGATAGTTCTTCTCCAATGAGTTTTGGATTTTTCAGATGACGTTTGAGGTATGTTTGGATGGACAAAATAGTAGACCAACGCAATATAGCCGCATCGCATTGGGTATCGCATTGATGGATAGCAACGCGATGCATCACCAATTGCGTCGACAGAGCGACGCGGTGCGTCACCAATCGCGTCGGGTGCCCAGTTCCTTTTAATAAAGTTCAGGTCCAGAGGGGTATTTCAGTTATTTTCCCCTTACTTTAACTCAGCCATAACACGAAATTAGAGTACCAAAAGGCAAAAGTTAATTATTCTATACACAATCCTCTCAAATTAAATCAATCCTCTCTAAGAAATAAACCCTAGCCCCTTCAACCTTCAAGATCAATTCTCAAGAAATTCACCAAGAACTTGTAAGAATTCTTCAATTAAGGTATGTTAGGTGTTCATCCTTGGGTCCTTTACACCCTTGGAACCCAAGCACCTCTTTTTAAACTTAAGTTATGAGTTTCACATGTTTAAATTGATTTATGTCCATGAATATCTTGTTATGTTGATTTTAAGTTAAGAATATATATGTGTTCAAGTAGAATGAACTAATACGTATTTTGAATGATGTAATTCTCATGTCGAATCCTTAAGTTGTGAATGGAATAGTATAGTCATGGTATTTTCGCATGTTGCTCATTCCCAATTAAAAGTTCATGCCTCCCATGTGTTTGATAAAATGCCTAGATAAATGACTTTTGAACAATGACTACTCATTATGTTTCTAAAGTTGTAGTATGGTCCCATTGTCAATGCTATCGTGTCCTGGGGGTTATGAATACCCAAAATTTTACTGTTTACTTAGCTTTTAGAATTTATAGAATGGATTCAGTTATACCAGGAGCAATATCTTTTAGTCACTTTATATGGTTAGTTGTGAGTTTAGTCAAGCTTAGTCCAGTTTAGTGATCAGTGTCAGTTCAGTTAAGAGTAGGATTCAGAACCGAGCGAACTTAGGGATGAGGGCATTCCTGCTAGTTTAGGGTTTGACCCTTAGTAGCAATCCCTGAGTTACAGAACTACGTAGCCAACGTAGGTTGAGATGTATTCCTACCAGTTTAGGGTTGACACATATCTCATAAGTACTCCTGCCAGTTTAGGGTGACTCTTTAGTCCTTCGGGACATCAATTTAGTGGATCCACACAATCATTGTCAATACCCGTGGCACATTATTGATACCCTTCCAACTGGGATTATAGGTTGGACCCTGATTAGCTCATATTAGGGCATGTCAGTTAGATTATACCTCCCACAGTCTCAATTCAGTATTAAGTAGAGTCAGTTCAGGTTTGCGTGACCATAACATACAGTACCAGTTACTCAGTTATCAGTATTCCAGTGCTTCAGTCTACATATTATTTTTGAATCATATTTTATGCTTGGTCATGCATTTTCAGACTTTCCAATTTTCATGCATTCATATTCAGTCATCTTATGTCATTCTGTTATTATCTCATGCTTATGAACTTATGCATTTCAGTCTTACATCATCTAGCATATTAGTACATTCAAAGTACTGATCACATACGTTTTCTTGCGCTATGATGTTTATTATCATAGGTTCGGACACTCAGGTTCCCGACCATACTTAGATATTCCAGCGCATCGGCAACAATAACAGTGGTGAGTCCTCATCTATCGAGGACATGGTTGTTATTTCAGTTTATTTTAGTATTCTATTTTAGTTAGATAGTTGGAGTTAGTTGGGGCCTGTCCCATAAACTCTCTTTGAGACAATTTTAGAGACTTTCAGGCACTTTTAAACAGTCAGATGTTTCCAGTATTATGATTCAGTATTGTTTTAACATTAAAAACCTTATGGAATCTTCATTTATATTCTGCAACTATTCTTTATTACCAGTTTGATTCAGTGTTCACAACATGTACCAGCTCATGGGTTAACATGTGGTCTCTCGGGGCCGTAAGCACCGCGTGGCGTCTAGGGTGAATTTTGGGGCATTACAAACTTGGTATCAGATCCTATGGTTTTAAAGTATCCTAGGGAGTCTGAAAGCTGCATTGAGTAGAGTCATGTGCACGGGTGTGAAGCGCGCCACGCGTATGCTCAAGTAGCTACAAGACGTTTTAGGAAAAGTTTCCCTTTTTTCAGTATTCATGTCATGGAATGAGCATGAGCTCAAATTAAACTCTCTTGCTAGTCCAATCTTATTTTCGTCTACAGAACATGCCTCCCAGGAAGACTAACGGAAGAAGAAACAGAAATCAGCCAGCATCTCCGCCCGTTAAGAAAGATTCCCTAAATGAGCATGTTTCGCATGCCGAGTTTAGAGCTGTATTCACTACTTTAGCTCACTCTGTTGCATCTTAGAACAATTATCCAGCTGTTATCCCAGCCATTCTAGTGGCTAATACTGCCGCATCTAGGATTCGAGACTTCACCCGAATGAATCCCCCTTCATTTTTGGGATCCACGTTTGAAGAAGATCCGTAGGAATTCCTTGACATGGTTCAGAAGGTAATAGAAATTATAGGTGTGACTTCTAGTGAGAGTGCTGAATTGGCTGCTTACCAGTTATAGGATGTAGCTCACACCTTATTTAAGTAATAGAAAGGGGATAGAGGCGAAGATGCTGGGCCTATAGAATGGGAGAAGTTTGCTACAACTTTCTTAGATAATTTCTTCACTTTGGTGTTGAGGGAAGTGAATGTGTTGGAGTTTATTAAATTAAAGTAGGGAAACATGAGTGTGAAAGAGTACTCTCTTAGGTTTACTCAGCTATCCAGATATGTTCCTCATGTGGTCGCTGACAACAGGTCTAGGATGAGCAAGTTTGTGTCTGGTGTATCTGATAGCATGATCAAGGAGTGTAGGACCATAATGTTGATTAAGGATATGGACTTTTCTAGGTTGATAGTTTATGATTAGCAGATTGAAGAGAAGAAGGCTAAGGAGAGAGAGATAACAAGAGGGCAAAAACAGGTAGTTTTAACTTTTCCCAGCCAAGGTCGGAGGGTTGTAATTGTCCTTAGTTTTGTCAAAAATATTCAGCCCCAGTTTCATCTTCATCTAGTGCTCCAGCACCAAAGTTCCGAAATAATAATAGGGATAGAGCGCTAGGCTTTAAGTCTCAAGAAAGTATGAATAATGCTCGCATGAACCGTCTTTGCCAGAAATATGGTAGAAACTATTAGGGTGTTTGTAGAGCTGGCAGTAATGTATATTTTGGATGTGGAAAGCCAGGTCACAAAATCAGAGAATGTTCCCAGGTGGCCCGCAAAGTCAGCACAATTGTCCCCAAACTCAATCCGATCGCCCAATTCAGCAGGGTGCTATTTCCAATGCAACCAGTGGGAAACACCCAAATAGGCTTTATACACTTTAGTCCCGACAGTATCAGGAAATTCTCTTGATGTAGTTACTGGTAAGCTATAAGTCTTTTCTTTATATGTTTATACTTTGCTAGATCTCGGAGCTTCTTTTTCTTTTGTAACCTTTTATATAACTCTCAACTTCAGAGTCAGTCCCAAAATCTTAAACGAACCCTTCTCTGTGTCCACTTCTATAGGTGTCTCTATTGTAGTCAGAAAGGTATACAAGAACTTTTCGATTACAATATCCTAGAAAGTCACTTCAGTAGATCTTGTAGAGTTAGAGATAATGGATTTTGACGTTATTCTCGGCATGGATTGGCTCTATTCATGCTATGCTTCAGTTAATTATAGAAATAAAGTGGTCCATTTTCAGTTTCCAAATAAACCAGTCCTTGATTTGAGGGGTAGTACTTCAACACTTAGGGGTCAGCTTGTTTCGTACCTTAGAGCAAGAAAAATGATATCCAAGGGGTGTGTTTACCATCTTGTTCAAGTCAAAGACTCTAGTTCTGAGACTCTCGATCTCGAGTCGATTTCAGTAGTGAGGGAATTTTCAAATGTGCTCCCTGAAGACCTTCCTAGAGTTCCTCCTTAAGGGGAAATTAGCTTCGGAATAGACCTTCTTCCAGATATCCAACTTATCTCTATTCCGCCAGAAAGAATGGCTTCAGCTGATATCAAAGAGTTTAAGAATAGTTAAAAGACGTCCTAGATAAGTGATTCATTAGGCCCAGTGTTTCCCCATGGGGCACTCCAGTCCTCTTCGTGCGAATGAAAGATAGTTCTCTTAAAATGTGCATCGATTACCGTTAGTTGAACAAGGTCACCATACGAATAAGTACCCACTTACTAGAATCGATGACTTGTTTCACCAACTTCAGGGTTCTAGTTATTTCTCTAAGATAGACCTCAGATCCGGCTATCATCAGCTCAGAGTCAGAGAATGTGACATTCCAAAAACAGCTTTCAAAACTCAATATGGTCACTTCGAGTTTCTAGTCATGTCCTTTGGTCTAACAAATGCCCCCAAAACCTTTATAGACTTGATGAACCGAGTGTTCAAGCAGTATTTGGACATGTTCATCATAGTATTTATCGATGACATTCTTGTCTATTCCCGTAATAAAAATAATCATGCAAACCACCTCAGAATTATATTACAAACTCTTAGAGCCCATCAGTTGTTTGCCAAATTCAGTAAGTGCAAATTTTGGATAAGATCAATAGCTTTTCTTGGCCATATCATTTTTGGTGATGGCACTAGAGTTGATCCTCAAAAGACCAAAGTGGTGAAAAACTGGCCTAAACTCATCTCTCTGTTAGATATTTAGAGTTTCTTGGGTTTGGATGGCTATTACCAACGGTTTATTGAAGGGTTTTCTCTATTATGTCCCCCATGTCCAGATTGACTCAGAAGAAAGTCAAGTTTCAGTGGACAGATTCTTATGAGAAGAGTTTTCAGGAGTTGAGTACTCGACTCACCTCAACCCCTGTTTTGACGCTACCAGATGGGTTAAATGGGTTTGTTGTGTATTGTGATGCTTTCAGAGTTTGTTTGGGGTATGTTTTGATGCGGAAAGGTAAGGTTGTAGCCTATGCCTCCAGATAGCTTAAACCTCATGAGAAAAATTACCCTACCCATAATTTTAAGTTAGAAGCTGTTGTGTTTGCCCTAAAGATTTGGAAGCACTATTTGTATGGGGTGCATGTTGATTTGTTCACGGATCACAAAAGCTTGCAGTATGTATTTTCACAAAAAAATTTGAATCTTCGTCAGAGAAGGTGGTTAGAATTATTGAAAGATTATGATATGAACGTTCTGTATTATCCAGGCAAGGCCAACGTAGTGGCGGATGCCCTGAGTAGACTGTTTATGGGTAGTGTTGCGTATGTTGAGGAAGATAAGAAGAATCTAGTTCAAGAAGTTTATCAGCTTGTTAGATTAGGTGCACGTTTGGTTGATTCAGCTGAGGGTAGTGTATGTGTGTAGAATAGTTTGAAATCTTCTTTGGTTTTCGAAGTGAAAGAAATACAGGATAGGTATTCTAGTTTGGTTAAGTTGAAAGAGTCAGTCAGAGATCAGAAAGCAGAGGTTTTCTCCCAAGGGGGATATGGGTGTTGCATTGCCAGGGTGGACTGTGTGTGCCGTGTGTAGATAGTTTGAGACAACAAATTCTTATGGAAGTGCATGGTGCACGTTATTTTATTCATCCAGGGGCCACATAGATGTACCATAATTTGCGGGAAATCTATTGGTGAAATGGTATGAAGAGGGCTATTGCAGAGTTTGTAGCAAAGTGCTCTAATTGTCAGCAGGTTAAGGTCGAGCACCAAAAGCCTAGTGGCACTATACAGGAGTTTAGCATCCCCACTTTGAAGTGGGAAGAGGTGAACATGGACTTTGTGATGGGTTTGCCTCGTACTCATTGTCAGTATAATTCATTTTGGTTATTGTGGATCGGATGACCAAATCAACCCATTTCTTACCAGGGTACATTCCCGGGGCGTTACATAGTCATTCAATGAATGAGGGTAACCTCTAGAATACAAAGCTTCAGCTAGTTTGGCATATCATCGTCTACTAGCTTATTTCAAGACATATAGTGATATGTTTAATTTGTGCACCATCCCTAGTTTATTCACTACTAAACCTGATGGTACCTCCATATACACTTCCTCATGCAACTTACCTGGAAGAAATGTATTGTTTTTATCAAATTAGAAAATGCTCTATTTTTTCTTCATTATTGCGACCAACAAATCTCTCACAGTTGTCAATTTATGACTGGTGATAAAATTCCTGTATAATCAATGCCAACTTATTGGGTGTATTCTTTCACTACAAGTCTTGCTTTGAACCTTTAAATGGTGACATCAGCCTTGTGTTTCACTTTATATAGTCACTTGCACCCTATTGCCTTCTTACCCTCTGGCAAGTCCACCAACTTCCAAGTATGATTTGTATTCAATGCTTTGAATTCTTGTGTCATCGGTAGTTGCCAGGTAGGATTTATAGTAGCCTCTTTATATGAAGAAGGTTCATTATAATTGTTAATATTTTTTACAAGTGCTCGACTCTCATGTTCCAAAACTTCAGGTGGTAAATGTTGCTGTTTTAAAAAAAAACAACACTAAAGGAAATGATCTCATTATGGAGTTAGTTTGGTAGTTTAGCTATATCCTTAGGGAAAATGTAATCATGTAGGTACATAGGTAGTTTATATGATCTATAGGGTCTACTTGGTGCAGTTGACTCACCTTTGTGAGGAACATCTAAAGGTGTTTGACTAGGAATTAGTTAGGTTGTGGTCTATGAGCCAATTGGTTGGTCAGATGAGGTATCAATTGGAGTTTTACTTGCATTAATTGTATCATTCTCAATATGTTGTACAATTTGTAGTTCAAATTCAATAATAATAGTATCTTTGAAAGGCACAGAATGTCATACAAAAGGAAAATATGACACATCAGAAACAACAGTAATAAGAAAAATATTCTCTTTAAGGAATACATCTCTAGAAATATGTTTTTTGGTGGCCAGACTGAGGACTTTGTATCCCTTTCATCTAAAATGGTATCATGTGAATATATGGGGTATGATAATAGCTTAAAACATTTCTCTTTGAGATTTATAAATGGCTGGATAACAAAGACATCCAAAGGTTCTCATATGAGAGTAGGATGGTTTGAATTTGTATAGCAATTTATATGGGCATTTTTCCTTGATATGAGAAGTAGGGAGTCTATTGATGATGTATGTGGAACATAACCACACTCTCCCCTATATTTTAGTGATAATTTGGATTGGAAAAGAAGCGCTCTAACAGTTTCTAATAAGTTTTTGTGTTTTCTTTGCACCATACAATTTTGTTGTGGTGTGTAAGGGCAGGTTTTATCATGAATGATTCCATTTAATTTTACGAAAGATGATGCTTCTGTGTTCACGAACTCAAGTCCATTTTTTATTTTTATGGACTTAGCATTAGTATCAAACTAGTTTTCAACCATGAACATGAAAGTCTTGATAGCTTCTAAGGTGGTACTTTTACAGGTTAAGAGTTGGATACATGTACACAAATTGTATTCATCGACAAAGGTAAAGAAGTATACATGGTTGTCATGTGTCATTGTATGGTGGGGGGCCCAAAGATCAATATGTAACAGCTGAATGATTTTAGTAGAATTGTTGGTTCTACTGGAAAATGACAACCTTTCTTATCTTGCCATTAGACAAATGCTGCATAAGAAAGGTTGTTTAGTGGAAAAATTTTCAAGCATGGATCCAATCTCCTTTATTTTCTGCCACAATTCAGATCCATTGCGAATGATACTCATACTAATTCTTCGGTGGGAAAACCAATTAATCCCAACATTAATCAATACTTAACCAAAAGTAAACATCCAATCAATTTTATTAATCTATAACCACATCCGATGTCGAAATAAATCATAAGCACAATAAAAGTTGCAGAAACACTGCACTTATAAAATTTCTAGAATTCGAAAGTTATTTGTACCAAAACTCTAATAAAGAAAGTCAAAAAGAGAATGTAATCAAAACTATGAGAATATGCATAAGTCCACAACAAGGGACTTAAAACATCAAAAGAAGAATCCATGGTAGTCCAAAACATGTAGCTTACCATTCAATTCTAATCAACTGCTGGAATCACAAATGTGGTCTCATAGTAGCCGCTGGAAGATGCTACGCACTCAACAAAGTAAGAGCAGGTGTAGTATTAGCACACAAGAAAATAACACTGTATCGGTAGGGGTTATTTGGCCAAATAAAAATATGTGAATATATAACTATATCTGAGTAAAACAAGCCAAATATGCTCACTACTTAGCTACCTCTATACAGTCTGCAACACTTAACCATATTCAAAAACCTAACTTAACAAACCATTAAGAGTTAAACAAGACTAACAAGTCAAGTCAAGTTAAGTCCACTAACAAGACTCTAAGTTAAAAATACAAGACTCAATATCATAACCAAGTCAACAACACAGGGCTCAAACCATAACCAAGTCTGCAACATACGACTCAATACCTTAAACAAGTCAACAATATAAGAAGGTAACGTTAATTCTACCTATATTCACAACATGAGAATAATATCAATAATATTCCTATTTATATTTATGCCATTAGCCTAGACCTCTCACAGATCCATATAATCTCAACAAAATAATTATTAGGCAGTCGGTTCACACAAGGAATCAAAATAAGAGTAAAGTATATAATCTTCGATTCACTCATAGAACTGTCACACTTACCCGAACCTTATACATACATGCTAAGGCTTATGGTTTCCTACTAGTCATGACTTACAGAGGACGGTCTTTGTCCATGTACCAAAATCCAGTCATTAAGTGCCCGCTAACCTTCTTCCACCAAATCCCGTGAAAATGTCTAAATAGTAGTACATCCCACAAATAACAAATAAACCATCACAGTGACCATAGAACAATGATAACAACCAATAATTATAATAACCACAAGCTTTACATATAAATTCATTGAATATGACTACACTTAGAATGTCAACAACCCTTCATAACCCTTTTTCATTCCTTAACACATGCATTAACAAGAAATACTAAGGAACATTTATTATGCACACATAATACAAATTGGATTAAATGATATTAACCATCACTTACCGCAATTCAAGCTTGCACCACTCAATTAAGCCCAAGTCTTGTCCTTCTGTGTAATTTTCACTTGATGTCAGTCTAGAAAAACACAATGTAACATAGAATCAACTCAATGACCTATAATGTTGAGGATTATAATTCAATCCCAACTCCTAAGGCCAAATTCATGATCATTCCACCCATTTTAGGGGTTTTATACCATCAACTCACCTAAAGACTATCAATTTCATGGGTACTTTAGCGAATTGATGACATACAAGAGTAAATTAGTTATTAATAACTAAAGCCTAAGGATTTACACCTAATTTTATCCCCTTGCACTAGAAAACTAGTTAAAATAAGCTTTAACCCTCCCCAAAAATACATAAACTAGTGATTCTAAGGTTAATTAAACAAAATATTAGTTAAAAGTGAAAACTTTCTTATCTTTGTGATGAAAATGATGAAAAGTTAATGAAATCACCTAAATCACCCTAACTTTCCCCAAAATGTGTTTGAGAATAATGAGACATTTTTGGAGTATTTTTTGATAAAATATCGGTTTACCCAGCTATAGCGACATTGCTATAGAGGGATCTACTGCTAAAGCGGGATTGATCGGTTTTTTCCTCCACTATAGTGAGATTTTTCCCTCTATAGAACATGTTATTTTACGGAGAAAATGACTTTTGAGTTTTTCATAAGTTCAAATACTTTCGAAAAAGTTTTGAAACTGGAGAATAGAGTCGCCATTTAATTTATTTAGGAAAAATTAAGAAAACATTTAAAAATTTCTTAAACGATTCTAAAACAGATTTTTTTTCAATTTTGAAGATTCTGAGTAAGTAGTTTCTATTAATACTATTGGAAGGTCGTTAAGACACCAAGAGTATTCCGCTAACTTACAGTTATCCAGACTATTTGAAAAATAATTCCTTGGCTAACTTTGAAAAAAGTAGTTTTTTTTTTTAAAGAAATTGGTTAAGAAAATATTTTTTGAGGTTTATGCAAAATCCTTTTTTAACGACTTAGTAGGGAATTTAACTGGGCCTTAGGAAACAACAAGCAAATAAACATAAGGAAAAAAGGTAAAGGGAAGAGATTGAGAGATTTACACCCCTTTGGGTCTAAATCTATGAAACTTGTCCTAAACATTCGTTTGGGCTTTTGGCCCATTTGCACTATCCTAAACTAGTCACTTTGGGCTTTAAACCCACAACTACTTCACCTGTATTAATTTACAACTTTGACTTCGAGGCCCAAATGAATGAATGAATAAATAAATAAAGAAGTAAATAAAAATAACAATACAAATTTAGCGATTTTTCATCAATGGGTTTCAACCTATTTTCTTCCATCACTATCAACTTCTTTATCCGAAAGTCAATATGCCTTAAAATAATTGGAGAACTTGACTCAAAGAGATGGGCCTTATTGACCCATCATGAAATGCAAAGGCGAGAGAGTCCGTGCGGACTCCAACGGATTTCCATGCAAAACCAGAAAAATAAAATAAAAAAACATTAGTACATGACCAACAAAAGAAAGAAGGGAAAGAAAAGTAAAGTTGACACATAACCAACCAAAGAAAAGAAAAATTAAAATTAGTTAACACATGATCAACCAAACAAGGAAGGAAAATATAGAGAAAATTTACAAGAATGAAACAAATACGAATATATCCAGACAATCAAGCAAACACACCAAGCAAGTGGTATCTTGATATGAGATTTCTTTGCGCTCGAATAAAAGTAATATATTTGATACCAAAGCATACCTTTAGTGGCACACAAGCACACTGCAAATGTATTTGAAAGGTCTTCATGATCAAAATATTATTGTTTCATAGTCAATCAATCCAAATAACACACAAAATGTATTCAAGATTATATCAAGATAAGAATATGATCAAAATATGGACAAGATTGTAACCACTCGCTGAGATGCCAAAAAAAATATGAGGCTATATATCATCCAATTTTATCAAGAAAATAAATATTATGAAACTAGAGCCTAAAATAATAATGCAAGCAACAGTCACATTGAGAGCAAGTAAGTTGTTCAATGCTCCACTCACGAATCAAAGAAATAAATATAAAACTAGCAGTTATAAAAATACAACTTTTCCTTCCGATTTTGAGCTTTTCAGTTAGACAAAACAACAACTATATCAATTATAACACATATATTGCACCCGACCATAAGATGAGCAGTTACTAAACAGGGGAAAGAGCTTAAATAATTTTCAGTAATGATTCCTGACAGTAGGCATTTAAGGATGGAAACAAACAATTATGATGCTTTGTTCCATCTCCTAACCTTGTTTTTGTGAGTAAGATGAATATAACTTCATCCCTCTCTTCTTGATGTTATCGACCAAGAAAGATCCTTGGGAATCCTTAGCCTAAGCACAGATTATACACATAACATAATGATAACAAAAATCAAGCTATTACCTCCAAATAGACTTACTCGAATGTCCAGTAGTTCAACAAGACACTATTACATTTACCCTTCTAACAAGAACACATGTTGGAAACGAACTTAAAGGACAAATATGAATAAAAATCCAAATTTCATACCAAAAAGGTGGAAGGGATACTATTCACATCCCCATCCTTTTTCCGACAAACTCAATATGAGTTTTTAATAGTTGAGATGGTCCTCGAGGAATCATGGAATTTTATGGTTTACTATTGGATATATCCTCTCTATTATTTTGGCATTTGAGAAGCCTAAGGAACTTACAAGGTAGTCCTACTGATGACTCTACCAGCTAAACAGTAACAACAACTTAAAACAAGACAACGTCAAGCTAAAATAGTGAAGTCAAAATTAGAGCAAGAACTTAGATGGGAAATTAGTGGATTAAACCACAAGCAACACACACGATAAAAAGTAGATTAAAAATTAACTAGCGATATTAATATTAAACAACGAATTACAAAGTCGAGACATAGAAAAAGAAGCTGAAACCACAAATTAAACAATTAAGACGGGAACTAACATTAACATAGCCATACGACAAACATCATCTTCATCAAGTAAATCCTAGGGCATCCAAGGCCTCTACAATAAACAATCCCAGCCTCATCACGATTATGACTAAATAAGTATCGATATGGAGAAAGAGATGAAGAAGAAAATAAAAAAGTTAAAAGGGAAAAAGTATGTCTACCTCTTTCAGGGCAGGAAAATGAGACTTTGAGCTACCGTCGGACTCTCGACCACTACTAGGAAACGTCACCTTCAACTTGAAAACTTCAATTAACCGATTGTTTTCACTAAAAAATATTTACTAAAAAATATTTCATTGGTTTTTCAAAAGTTTTTCTTCTCCTCTAGACCTCCCCTTGTTATCTCAACAGTGAGTCTTGTATAAAAACAATTGAGGGTTGTGTTTAGGATTTGAACAATTTGGGAAAAGAGGACATTAGGGGGTAAATTCAGAATTTTTAGTGGACATATTTATGAATTACAGCTCAAGATAAGGTTTCCCAACCAACAACTTGTACCAATTTCAAATTTTTAGAGAAAATTTGAAAGAAAATCAACCAATGAAAATTGGGGCAAAAGAATAATCCCCTAAGAACCAATGAAAATCGATCGAGTATGTACGAATTCATATGATTTTATCCAAGAAAAATAAATTTTAAATGTTGGGGAGGAAACCTATGTTGTTTTATAGAATATTTGAGGTCCTTCGACTGTATAGATCCACAGGAGGGTTAGGAGATGTGTACAAATTGAAGGGGAAAGAGAGTGGTTGGGTTTCACAGTTGAATTTGGATCAGAGCTTGAGTCAGCATTGCTGGAGCTGTTGTTGTTGCTTTGAAATTGTTGTTGTGTTGATTGCTGCTGTAAACATTGAAGCAGATGTTGGGTTGATATTTTTTTACTAAAAAAGATACAATGGTTATTGATGTTGGGTCAAAGCGGGTCAGAGTGTTTGGGCCGGGGCGATGGGTCGGTTTTAAGCCTGATGAGGTGTGAAGTGGGTTGCTGGAATGGGTTGGGTAGATTAGGTTATTTTGGATTTAGGGATTTAACCATATTCCATTTAAGTTTTGGCTATATTGACAAATCAATTGGCCATTTGCATTGTAGTTGTGGCCAATTTGATTGCATTTATGACCAAATCTGATATATTTACTAAATTAATTCAAAATTCGACATGAATTAATGCCTCATTTAATCCCGAGCTTCTTTATTTACAAAAATCAAACACATATTTATTCAAAAAAATTATTTTTTAAATCAATACTTTATCTGTTTGACTTAATTTTCAAGTTTGATCTCAATAAAAGTTCAATTTTGATAAAGATGTTCATTTAAGTAACAAAATTTATACAATCTCGTATATGTAAATACGAAAATGTATAATCATCCCTTAAATGATAAAACTAACCCAAATAAATATTTTGATTTTATATAATTTCATGTAATTGAATATGATAATATATAATCTTTACTTAAAATGGAAAAATTACCGAGATAATTACATTGAAAAACTTTTTATTCGGATAAAATAATTGTTGTAATTTTATTTTAAAATTGAAGGAACTCAAAATTAAACTTAGTTGTTGAGGGCAAAAGTTAGGTGTCAAGAACTGCCCCCTCCCTTTGGGGAGGGTGGATGCAAGTTACCATGGGCAAAGAGAGTTTGACGTTCCTAAATATTGTCCGATCATAAATTCTCTTTTGAGAGGTTGATTTTTGCACGGGTTTAATGGAGTTATGTCCGGACCCCTGGTATTGGGTTTCCTACATATCTTAGGCTACATGAGAATTCAGGCCACTTGTAGCCCCATTATCAGTAATGATTAATTTTGGCACTCTAAATTGACAAATCAAATTATTGTTGATAAAATCTGCGACCACCTTCTTGGTGATGGCTCTATATGAAGAAGCTTCGACCTACATAGTGAAGTAATTAATAGCAACCAAAATGAATCTACGCCAATTTGATGCTGGTGGCTCTACTGGTCCCGATAACATCCATACCCCAAGCTACGAAAGGCCATGGTGAACTCAGCACATAAAGCTTATGTGGAGGCATTCAAATCAAATATCTATGTATCTGGAATTTTGGGAACTTCTGCACATACTTGCTACAATCATTTTTCATAGTCATCCGGAAGTAACCAGTTCTCAGAATCTTTTTAGCAAGGGCAAACCCATTCATGTGGGCTCCACAGACTTTGACGTGTACTTCTTTTATTATTTTTGTGGATTTTACGGCATCGACACATCTTAATAATCCTAGTTCTGGAGTCCTCCTAACAAGAATTTCCCCACTTGGAAAATATTCTTTGCCAAATGTTGGATTGACTTTTTTCTGATTGTTGCTAGCCTCTTCAGGATACATTCCAGATTCTAAATACCTTTTAATATTATAGTACCATGGCTTTCCATCAGGTTCCTCTTCTATGTGCGCAAATGTGTGGGTTGTTCCTTCAAACTTATTTCTAAAAGATCAATGTAACTCTGATCTGGGTGCTGAATTATGGAGGATATAGTAGCCAAAGCATCAACAAAGTCATTTTGTATCCTTGGGATATGTCTAAAATCAACTTCCTTGAATCTTCCACACAAATCCTGCACCAGCTCTACATAAGGGGTAATCTTAGAGTTCTTTACCGCCCATTCCCCCCGTACTCGGTGAATTAGCAAATCTGAGTCTCTGATGACTAAAAATTCATGAACACCTATATCAAGTGCTAACTTGAGACAAAAAATCCAAGCCTCATATTGAGCCTTGTTATTAGTACACGGGAAGCACAATTTAGTGGTTGCTGGATAGTGTTGGCCTATTTCTGACACCAAAACCGCTCCAATTCTTAAGCCTTTAAAGTTGACCGCTCCAAAAAAGAACAATCTCCATCCGGGGTATATCTCTGTAATGACTTCTCCCATGAATAAAATCTCCTCATCTAGGAAGTAAGTTTGAAGTGGTTCGTACTCATTATCAACTGTATTTGGCTAAATAATCTGCTATGTCTTGCCTCTTGATTACCTTTTGAGTCATATGCATGATGTAAAACTCACTCAATAATACTTGCCACTTGGCTAACTTTCCCGTAGACATGGCTTTCTGAAATATATACTTCAATAGATCCATTCAGGAAATGAGATACATTGTGTACGAGGATTGATAATGCCTCAACTTTTGTGCTACCCAGGTCAAAGCACAAAACGTACTTTCTACAAGTGTGTAGTGAACCTCATATGGCGTGAACTTCTTACTCAGGTAGTAGATTTCTGTCTCTTTCCTATCGGTCTTATCGTGTTGCCAGAGGTCCATCTGAAAGCATTTTTTAGAGACTAATATGTAAAGCAACAATGGACTTCCTTCCCTTGGTGGAACCAAAATAGGCAAAGAGGACAGATAATCCTTAATTCTATCAAAATTCTTCTGACACTCTTGTCCACTTATTCAATACATCTTTCTTCAACATCTTGAGAATTGGCTCACATATGTTGAAGAAAGATGTATTGAAGAATTGATAACATCTTTCTTGGTCTTTGCTGGCGATAAATCTGGAATTGTCTTGATCTTGGATGGGTTTAGCTCGATGCCCCTTCTAATGATTAGGAACCCCAGTAATTTCCCGAATGGCATGCTGAAAGCACACTTAGTAGGATTCAACTTCAAGTTGTACTTTCTTAGTTGATTGAAGAACTTTTCAAGATGTGTCAGATATTCTTAACTTTTGTAAGACTTAATAATTATATCATCCATGCACACCTCAATCTCTTTATGAATTATGTCACGAAAAATTATTGTCATAACCCTCATGTATGTCACACCAGCATTCTTGAGAGCAAACAACATCACCCTGTAATGATAAATACCTCATGGCGTAATGAAATCCATCTTTTCTGTATCTTTCTCATCCATTAATATCTTATGATACCCGGCGAAACAATCCATGAAGGACTACTTTTCATGTTTTCCACAGTTATCGATGAGGACGTGGATGTTGGGTAGAAGAAAATTATCTTTAGGACTGTCTCTATTCAAATCTCTGTAGTCAACAAAAATTTTGATCTTTTCGTCCTTTTTTGGCACTGGGACAATATTGGCTAGCCATGTTGGATATCTTGTGACCTTTACAACTTTAGACTGAATTTGTTTCATCACTTCTTACTTGATCTTCAAACTTAAGTCCGGCTTGAATTTCCATATGTTTTGCTTAACTGGACCAAACTCAAGATTAATTGATAACTTATGCAACACGATGCTGGTGTTCAACCCCGGCATATCATCGTAGGAACAAGTAATTATGTCAATGTACTCCCATATCAAGCGAATGAGTTCTCTTTTTTGTGCTTCTGCTAAGTGATCAAAAATACTTGTATCTTTGATTTCATCGTGGTCGCCTGGGTTGACTATTTCAATTTTCTCCAGGTTGTGCTTATCCCATTTTCAAATTCTTCTGTATCTTTCACTAACCGTTCCTCATTATATTCTTTCCATTCATCATCATTTACCTCCCTTTGTTCGTCTAAAACTTGAAATGACATAGGCAGGTTTTAAATTATTGCTACCGAAATAAACAAACAAAACAAGTTAGATAATAACAAGATAATAAAATATGCTAATATAATCACATTTCAAAATAACTTCTTAGATAAAGGGAGTCTTTTTCTTTGAAATTTGGGAAATAATTATAATTTATGGCTCATGACCCACGCAAATAAAGGTCCATGCCTTTTTGAAAACTGTAAAACACAAAAAGAAAATTTGAGACATAAAAGGGTGGATCGCGGGGCCTCCTCCAAATCATCACCAATTTTTAAAACTACTAGTAATTGGCCTTTCATCTACCATGATAGGCGATGAGTTATGAGTGGAGTGGAGGTCCAGTTCTGCAAAGCCTCTCCTGGTGCAACCTTCGTCACCCCACTAGACTTAGGAAAATCTTCTAGTATAGTATTGCATCCCCCGAATAGATATTCTATCCCATCCCCAAGACCATCATCTTTTGACACCTCACATAGAGGAAATGACTTGTTCAAGAGTGGCAATGATTTGGATAGACTCATCTTTGACTTATCTTCAATCTCATCTTTCTTTGTTGTCTTGTATCCTAACCCATACTTAGATGTTTTTTCTGGGACCATAATGGGATCAATAATTCCTTCCAAATTCTTACCCAAACCTTGGCTGGGATTACACCCACTTCTTAACATCACAGTCGTAATTATTTTGTAGATAAAAGGGATTGGTTTGGGGCGTCAGATCTTTCTCCGTAGCACTTATAATTTGCACTGTATAAAAACTACTACCCCTCAGAATATCTTCAATCACAAGCACATAACTATTGGGATAATTCAAATGGCTTTCTTCTCCTTGAATGACTACTTCATAGTCTTCCCAGATAAACTTTAATAGTTGATGAAGGGTTGATGAAACCAAATTTGAACTATGGATCCATGGTCTCCCCAGAAGCAGGTTGTAACTAGGATGGATATCCATAACATGAAATTTAGCCTTGAGTTCAGTAGGTTCCATATGGATGTACAAGTCAACTTAACCTATAGTATCTCTCTGCGCTCCATCAAAAGCTCCCACATTAACATGGCTTTGGAAAACTTTTCCCAAGTCATAGCCCATTTGAACCAATATAGAAAAAGGACAAAGATTCAAACCATATCTGTCATCTATCAATACCCAATTAATCACATAGTCTAGACAACTGACAGTAATGTGTAAGGCTTTATTATGTATCACCCCTCAAAAGGTAACTCTTTTTCACTAAACAATATGCGATGAATTCCTATAACATTCCCTATCACCGCAGCTAGATTTTCAACACTCATTTCTGCAGGAACATATGATTTATCTAGGAATTTCAATAAAGCTTGCCGGTGGTATTGTGAACTCATTAACAACGCCCAAATAAAAATCTAAGCCGGAGTCTTTTCTAAATGCTTGACAATTAAATAATCATTTGATTGCATATGCCTCCAAAATTCTTTGGCCTCCTCTTCAGTTATTGCCTTTTTTTGAATCCTTTCTATTGGTCAAATCTGCAGAAATATAGCATTGTACAGCCTGTGTCATCCTTTGTGCAGCGACAATCTCTACAGTAAATCTTTTCTAGGTGGTGGTGGAGCGTACACCTGAGTTGGGGCTGTTATCACTATAAATGGGGCCTTTCATTTACACTTAAGGCAGACACGACCTTTTCTATCTTCTCCACTCCTTTTATCTTTTTGGGTTTTTCTTAATCTGCCTTAGTAATAGTCTTGCTAGATACCCATTCACCCTTTATTTTGATCATGTCAACCGCGGCTCCCCCATGATTAGGAAATAAATTAATGGTGATATTTGGTGTTGATGCCTGAATAGTGATGACCTTTTGATCAATCAAGTCTTGGATCTTGTGTTTCAGGTCGATGTAATATTCGGTATTATGCCCGATCTCTCCTGAATGATAAGCATTGATTTGATCGGCATAAAAGAATCAAGAATTAGTATTGGTAGGTTTCGATTGTATAGTCTATAGATAACCAACTTCTATTAATCTTTTGAAGAGCTGGGTGCGGCTTTCAGCCAATGACGTGAATTATTGGGGAGGTTTCTTTTCAAGGTTTGGATGTGGGGGGTTATACTGGTTTTGATTAATGGAAGGAGGTACTTGATGATAGTTTAGAGATGCTTGGATGTTTATTTGTTTGTTTGGAAGGGAAACTCGAACATGAGACAGATAATTTGGCTGCAGAACTTGGTATGGGGGTAAAATATTTAGTTGTGGAGCTCGGTATTGGGGTAGGATATTTAGAAATAGAGTTTGGTATTGGGGTTGGGCGTAGAATACAGGTTGAAAACTTAGTGGCGATGGAAAGGAAAGAACGTTCCTAGGCTTGAATTTCTTCTTAAATTTTGCAATAGAATTAGTAGAGACCGTACTTTTCTTCTTTGGAAACACAAAAGACCCAAATGATGTTGGGGTTTTGATAATTTTTCCTATTTGAGTTCTTTCCTCTAGATTCCCCAATTTTTTCCAAATCTGCAAAAGTTGCCCTGATCGTGGATACTATCCTGGTATAAAATTCTCCCTCATGGGAGGTTGTACCTTACCAACTTCTTTTCTCCAATGGAAGGCATAGTCTCGAAAACACTTATCATTCTTCTGCTTGATCTGGTCTAGTGAGTATTGGTCAAGGACTATTTCAACATTAAACACAAACCTATCGAGAAAGTTTTTAACCAATGCTCTCTATCAAGACCATCTTTTTAGTTCTTGAGATGTGAACCAATCTAAAGCTTCGCCGCTTAAGCTTCGACTAAATAAGCATATTAGTAATGTCTCATTTCTTCCTACCCCAACCATTTTTTCTCAATACCTTCGTATATGGGCCATGGGATTTCTGGTGCCATTAACCACCTTAAATATAGGGACCTTGTACCCTTCTGGTAGATCTACTCCAGGATGCACACACATATTATTGTACCCCAAAGCATCATTATCCCCTGTCCCTTGAGATTCTTTGATCCTCATAATATCTTCATTAATGGCCAGCAACTTTTTTTTATGCTCGGTCCTCCACTCTTTTTATTTTCCCTCGAATGGTCTACCTCAAGATTGGGAAAAGGGCTGTAGATAACAGGGGATATGATGACATCAAAAGGATTTGGAATGATTGCTTAATTTTGAGAATGAAAATCAAAATGGTCTACCTCAAGATTAGCAACTTCTTTTCTCCGATGGAAGGCATTGTCTCGGAAACACTCATCATTCTTCTTCTTGATCTGGTCTAGTTTGTATTATTCAGGGACTTTTTCAACATTAAACACAAACCTATCGAGAAAGTTTTTAGCCAATGCCCTCTAGCCAGACCATTTTTTCAGTTCCTGAGACGTGAACCAATCTAAATCTTCGCCGCTTAAGGTTCGATTGAATAAGAGTATTAGTAATGTCTCATTTCTTCCTACCCCAACCATTTTATCACAATACCTTCTTATATGAGCCATGGGATTTTCGGTGCCATTAAACACTTCAAATATAGGGACCTTGTACCCTTCTCGTAGATCTACTCCAGGGTTCACACACAAATTATTGTACCCCAAAGCATCATTATCCCCTGTCCCTTGAGATCCTTTGATCCTCATAATATCTTCATTAATGGCCGTCAACTTTTTTTCATACTTGGTCCCCCACTCCTTTTCCTTTTCCTCGTAATGGTCTACCTCAAGATTGGGAAAGGGGCTATGGATGGCAGGAGATATGATGACATCAGAAGGATTTGGAATGATAGCTTAATTTTGAGGATGAGAGGAGGTTGGGTGGTAGGTGGGGAGGATATTTTGGAAATGGAGAACACTTTATGGAATTTGAGAGTAGTTTGGTGGAATCTAAGAGGGATTTTATGGATTTTGACGTGAATCTTATGGGTTTGGAAATGGATTTTGTAAGTTTGGAAATGGGCTTTGTAGATTTTGAGATGGATTTTGTGGATTTGGAAGCAGATTTTATGGGTTTGAAAGTAGGTTTTGGGGATTTGGAAATAAATTTTATGGATTTAGAAATGAATTTTGTGGATTTGGAGACAAATTTTGTGGGGTTAGGGATGGATTTTGTGGATGGTCAGCATCTGGTTTATTTTCTCGATTTGTGTTTTGGACAACATAAATTAGAGGATTATCGATTAGGGGATCTGTGGGTAATTGGTAAGCGGAGGCTGACGTTATGTTATTTTGATGATTCCCAAGAATAAGAGTATTGAGGGGAGAAATTTAGAGTGGAGGCCCGTGTCCTCCCAGGAGAAGAGCGTTGATGGTGATGGAAAGATTAGCCAAATCTCTGGTATGATTCATCTCCTCTTGAAACATTTCTAATTTTCTCGCAAATTCAGCAATTATCTCACTTTGTTCTATTATTATATTGTCCATAATGGTCAATGCATTATATTCATCGCTTCTAGTCATATTCGAATGATGGTTAAGGGATGTGATTTTATGATCTTTTGATCGGGTTAAGTAAGGATGTTCGATCAACTTGTTTCAACACATAGTAGTTTGCTATTATCTGTAAAGAAAAATATCTCAAACATAGATGTGCTAGATCCCATATATGATATATAGTACAAGATATTTGATAAGAAATAACTATATAGAGTTGTTTTCATCATAGGCAAATTGATCCACAGGAGCATAGTGGATAAATTTTCTTTGATTCAAACAAACACACATAAACATATAAGGCATTTATATCAAATAATGACATTATAATAAATGCACATCCTAGTTGGGGTGACCCTTTTGAGCCAAGGGTTGGCCGAACAAATTTTGAATAAAATATATGTCTTTTTAAAAGCCAATCCATTATCCCCCCAAATTTACATAGAAATATAAAAAATGCATAAACGCCTGCAAAAGTAGCATAAAAGGGATACAATTTTCTTGGAAAAGAACGATAACATGAAAGAAAGAACAAGATCCTACGCTGGGGATAGAAAAACTAGCTCCTAGATGCTCCTTCATTGGCCTTTGCCTTCTTAGCTTTATCCACCTCTTGCCATATATGATTTCTGTTAATGATCAGGTGACTCCCGCATAACTGAGCTTTTTCTTGTAGGTCATCTTTTCTATGCTATCAATCTGAGAAACCATGCAATCATCTAAATTGATCAAACACTGTATAGCATCATCAACCTATTACCTAGCTCACTTTAAATCTTCTCTCAACTAGTGTATGGTTGAGGCATCCTCCATATGCATTTATTGGTGGACGATCTAACTTTTTTGGAATTCAACTTGAAGCCTGTGGAGTCGAATCTGATGTTTTGATTCTACACCAATAATTTGGGTGGGTACATTCAGCCCCGGGATCAATGTTCCGACAAGATTCTTCTTCAACCACTCCTTGCAAGTGTCACTGGCTTTGGGTTCATACCCAATAAAAAAAATACTTTCTCTATCTTTCTTATCCTCCACCTATCTACCATGTAGTCCTTGAGTGGGGTTTCTTTTTTTTCATACTCGATGATGAATCTAAGTATAGGCGCAGTTACTGGTGTCTCCTGCTTGATTTCGAATTGCCTAAGAAATCTTCTAGGATTATAAGGACGAATCCTCCTGAGACCTGGATGTACTAAAAAAGGCCATTCACCCCCTCGAGTAGTGTACTTCCCTAGGCGAATAGCTCTGATGGACCACTGGACGTTGTCATATCTTATTTCCCCAAAAGTCTTAAAACCAAAATTTTGGAGATGCCTTCCTTTTATAATTATGCAGGAACAACCATATGTCATGCGATGGTAGAAGATCTACCCTTGTTAGAGGGTCTGGCTTCTCCTTCCTAGGATTTTTCACTAAGTGTGTCATCATCCACCATTGCAAGATGAGGTTGCAACCTTGAAAAAAATAATGCTCGATTTGACACCTTCCCAAAGCCCAATATATTTAAGCTACAATCATGGGAGCTAAGGTATGGAAAACCTTTGTGGAATCGAACTCTATTATGTAGAAGAGTGTGTGCGTCACCATAACGACTCTTAGATCAATAGTGTCATTTTCTCCTTGTGGGAACACCATAGTTCAGAGTAAACCTTACACAAATGCAAATGTTTTTTTCTCCTTTCATTTTGCCTCTGATTCAAATTTATGTCCAAAATTCTCAAAAGCTTTATACCTTCCAAATCGGCGTTACAACTCATAAAAATATATGTTTGCCCGTCACATTCCCTCAACCAGGTATCATCATTGTTTGAAAAGTCATCCTTGATCTCTTGACGATTCCATACAATAGGGACTACAATTCTTTTTTCAGGTGCACTTCTTTTGACACACATATCAATGCTCTCATAATAAGTTATTACCTCTTCAATAGTGGGGATCAATTCAACATCCCTGAAGTGAAACACCATATTGTAATTGACTCATGGTCAATAGACACAAGACAATATTTCTAATGGGCCCTATACCCCCTCGAGTATTGGGTCATCCTAGGCTCATGCCTAAAAGATAGTTTTGGTTTTTGCTCTATCCTAGGTGTCTAGAGTGGGTTTGAACCAGGTTCCCAAATGGATGACTTGGGTTTGGAAATACAAACATCCATCGGAAGGATCACGTGCGGATAAATAGTTGTATTTCCAATACTTTATTTGAAATTGAACAATAGGGGCCGGGGCATCCACAAAATCCCAATAAGCTATATATTTCAAATGAGAAGCTTGACATGAAATGCAATAGTTTAATTTCGCAGAATATAAACGCATAAGGACATAAAAAGTTTAAACATTACAATAGTTTGCCAAAAGAAGCTAATTCAAATATTTGGTTAGAACCTAGTTAGATTCCCTAGGAGAGTTGCCATTTCTATTTTGCGGAGAAAATGACCTTTGATTTTTTCACAAGTTCAAATACTTCAAAAAAGTTTTCAAACTCGTGAATAGAGTCACCACTTAATTTATTTAGAAAAATTAAGAAAACCTTTAGAAATTACTTAAATGATACCAAAATAGAAAAAAACATTTAAGTTTGAAGATTCTGAGTAAGTAGTTTCTATTTATACTCTTGGAAGATTGTTAAGGCACCAAGAGTATTCCGCTAACTTACAGTTATCCAAAAACAACAACAACAAACCCAGTATATTCTCACATAGTGGGGTCTGGGGAGGGTAGAAAGTACGCAGTCCATACCACTACCTCTAGGGAGGTAGAGAGGCTATTTCCGATAGACCCCCGGCTCAAGACAAAAGACATTAAACAGAAACATCAAAATCGTAGAACATGATACAAATAAAATAGGTACGACACTCTCAATTAGAGAAAAGAAAAATGAAATATTTAAAAAACAATTTCTTGACTAACTTTTAAAGAAGAAGTTGTTTTTGTTTAAACAAAATTGGTAAAGAAAATATTTTTTGAGGTTTATGCAAAATCAGTTGTTAATGACTTAGCAGGGAATTTAACTAGGCCTTAGGAAATAGCTAGCAAATAAAAATAGGGAAAAAGAGGTAAAGGGAAGGGATTGAGAGATTTAGATCCCTTTGGGCCCAAATCTATGAAACCTGTCCTAATTCATTTGGGTTTTTAGCCCACCTGCACCTGTCCTAAACTAGTCACTTTGGGCTTTCAGCCCACAACCGCTCCACCTGTATTAATTTATAACTTTGTCTTCGAGACCCAAATGAATGAATGAATGAATGAATAAATAAAGAAGTAAATAAAAATAACAATACAAATTTATCATTTTCTCATCAATGGGTTTCGACCTATTTTCTTCTTCCATCATTATCTACTTCTTTATCCAAAAGTCAATCTGCCTTGAAATAATTGGAGAACTCGACTCAAAGAGATGGGCTTTATTTGACCATCATGAAATGCAAAAGGGAGAGAGTCCGTGCGGACTCCAACGAATTTCCATGCAAAACCAGAAAAAAAATAAAAATATTAGTACATGACCAACAATAGAAACAAGGGAAAGAAAAGTAAAGTTGACACAACCAACCAAAGAAAAGGAAAATCAAAATTAGTTAACACATGATCAACCAAATAAGGAAGGAAAATATAGTGAAAACTTACAAGAATTAAACAAATGTGAATATATCCAGACAGTAAAGCAAACACACTAAGCAAATGGTACCTTGATGTGAGATTTCTTTGCACTCGAATGAAAGTAATAGATTTGATACCAAAGCATACTATTAGTGGTACATAAACACACTGCAAATTCATTTGAAAGGTCTTCATGATCAAAATATTATTGCTTCATAGTCAATCAATCTAAACAACAAACAAAACTTATTCAAGATTATATCAAGATAAGAATATGATCGAAATGTGGACAAGATTGTAACTACTTGCTGAGACGTCAAAAGAAAATATAAGGCTATATAGAATCCAATTTTATCAAGAAAATAAATATTATGAAATAATATGAATCAAAGAAATAGATGTAAAACTAGCAATTTTAAAAATACAGCTTTTCCTTTTGATTTTGAGCTTTTCAGTCAGACAAAACAATAGCTACATTAATTATAACACATCTATTGCACCCGATCACAAGACGAACAGTTATTAGACTAGGGAAAACGTTTAAATAATTTTCAATATTGAGTCCTAACAGCAGGCATTTAAGAATGAAAACAAACAGTTGTCATGCTTTGTTTCATCTCCTAACCTTGTTTTTGAGACTAAGATAATATAACTTCATCCCTCCCTTCTTGATGTTATCGACCAAGAAAGATCCTTGGGAATCCTTATCCTAAGCACATATTATACACATAATGTAATGATAACAAAAATTAAGATATTCCCTTCAAACAGACATACTCGAATGTCCAGCAGTTCAACAAGACACTATTAAATTTACCCTTCTAATAAGAACACATACTGGAAACGTACTCAAAGGACAAACAAGAAAAAAATTTCAAATTTCATACTAAGAAGGGTCACAACAAACAAAACTAAAAATGGGAGGTGGCAGGTCATACTATTCTCATCCTTATCCTCTTTCCGACAGACTCAAAATGAGTTCTTAATAGTCAAGATGGTCCTCGAGGAATCATGGGATTTTCCGGTTTACTATTAGATATATCCCCACCATTCTTTTGGCATTTGAGAAGCCCAAGGAACTCATGAGGTAGTCCTACTGATGACACTACTAGCTAAACAGTAATAAAAACTTAAAATAAGACAACATCAAGCTAAAACAATGAAGGAAAAATTAAAGCAAGAACCTAGATGGGAAATTGGTGGATCAAAGCACAAGCAACATAAAAGATAAAATAGTAGATTAATAATTAACTAGAGATATTAAGATTAAACAACGGATTACAATATCGAGACATGAAAAAAGAAGTTGAAGCCATAAATTAAATAATTAAGACAGGATCTAACATTAACACAACCATACGACAAACATCATCTTTATCAAGAAAGTTCTCTAGCCTCCAAGGCCTCTACAACAAGCAATTCCAGCCTCATTACGATTACGACTAAATAAGTATCGATATGGAAGAGGAGATGAAGAAGAAAATGATAAAGTTAAAAGGGAAAAAGTATATTTACCTCTTTCGGGGCAGCAAAATGAGACTTTGAGCTACCATCAAGAAATGCCACCGTATATCCTAGAACTTCAACTAACCGATGGCTTTCACTAAAAAACTTTTACTAAAAAATATTTCACTAGTTTCTTAAAAGTTTTTCTTCTCCTCTAAACCTCCCCCTTTTTAGCTCGATAGTGAGTCTTGTAGAAACAATTAAGGGTTGATTTTTTAGGCTTTGAACAATATGGGAAAAAAGGACATCAGGGTAAACTCAGAATTTTTGATGGAGATAATTATTGTAGCTCAAGATAAGGTTTCCCAACTAACAATTTGTACCAATATCAGATTTTTGGAGATAATTTGAAAAAAAAAATCAACCAATGGAATTTGGGGAAAAAGAATAATCCCCCAAGAACCAATGAAAATCAAACGAGTATGTATGAATTCTTACAATTTTATCCAAGAAAAATAATTTTTGAACGTTGGGGAGGACACCTATGTTGTTTTCTAGAAGATTCGAGGTCCTTCGACCATACGAATCCGCGTGGAGGGTCATGCAATGTGTATAAATCAAAGAGGAAAGAGAGTAGCTGGGTTTCATGACTAAATTCAGGTCATAGCCCAGGTCAGCATTGTTGGTGCTGTTGTTGTCGCATTGAAATTGTTGTTTGTTAATTGTTGTTGTCAACGTTGAAGCAAATGTTGGGTTGTCATTGTTTTACTGAAGGAGATTCAACGGTTATTGATGTCAGGCCAGAGCGGATCAGATTGTTTGGGCCATGGCAGTGGGTCGGTTTTGGGCCTGATGAGGTGAGAAATGAGCTGATGGAATGGGTTGGGTAGATTAGGTTATTTTAGATATAGGGATTTAGACATATTCCATTTATGTTTTGGCCATATTGACAACTCAATTGATCAATTGTATTGCAATTGTGGCCAATTTGATTTCAATTATGATCAAATCTAATATATTGACTAAATTAATTCAAAATTCAACAAGAATTAATACCTCATTTAATCTCAAGCTTCTTGATTTAATAAAGTCAAACACATATTTATCCAAATAAATTATTTTTAAATCAAAACTTTATCCGTTTGACTTAATTTTCAAGCTTAATCTCAATAAAAGTTCAATTTTGATAATGATGTTTATTTAAGTAACAAAATTTATACAATCTCATACATGTAAATACGAAAATGTATAATCGACCCTTAAATGATATAATTAACCCAATTAAATATTTTGATTATATATAATTTCATATAATTGAATACGATAATATATAATCTTTACATAAATGAAAAAATTACCTAGATAAATACTTTGAAAAGCCTTTTATTCGGATAAAATAATTGTTGTAATTTTATTTAAAAATTGAAGGAATTCAAAATTAAACTTAGTTGTGGAGGGTAAAAATTAGGTGTCAATACATGTCGCTATAGAAATGTGCATATTGCTATAGTGATTGTGGTGAGGCAGTACCTCAAGAATCCTCCCTGATTTTCCCTTTTCACAACACACCCTTAAACCGCTATATTTCAAACTAACCCTTTATGCCGAGATTGATACCGAGAGTTCTACTTACCCAAAATCACTTCTAGAAAGTCCTATGTGTTTCTTATCCCCTTAGCTAACATAAAATCAAGCTAAGCTTAATAAATTCCTCCCAATATATTTCTGAATTGACCTGGACTGTACCTCACTTAGATTTCGTCCAAGCGTAGCCTATAAAATTTCTAACTCTTAATCCAAAAAAAATCTTAACCCAAATTTTTGTATGAGAGACTTACTCGTGATGAAAAGGATCATTACATTTCTACAAAAGATACATGTCTAAGTTTGTTATACCATAATATATTCACATCATAATAATGAGAGATAAGAGAAAAAGAAACATGAGGTATCAGATTTTTATTTCTTGAAATAGAATTTTGTACAGTGGATTTGTGTGAGCACTTATTCATGCTAAATGTGTTGTCTACAGTGGAGTGTTGATGACATTGTGCTTTGTGGCTACATGGGAAAGTAGGAACAAACTTCAACTTAGAAGTGGAAATACTATGACTTAAAATGTAAGCGGGAATACTTGAAGTAGCACACTTAGTACTAGGATAGTTATTGTTCTTCAGACACACCCATTTCTAGCTTCACCAATCTGCAGAGGCCTCTTAAATGAAAGGGACTGCAAAATACATGAATTTTTAGTGAAATATACAACATTCTTAGGCATGGACTTGGAACAATGAATTGATACAAGGTTATACGTGCAAGAGGGTACATAGAGTACTTTATGTAAGATAATGTTTAATTCAAGTATTACACCACCAATTTGAGTTTCTTTCACTTTATAATAATTTGACAAGGTGATCAATAAAGGGTAAGGAAGGTAAATGATGTTGGTCAAGAATTTCATGTCAAAATTCATATTATTAGAGGCTCCTAAGTTAGGATCCATGTCATTACCCAAAACCAAGGGTCATGATGGCACATGTCGTAGCAAGCCTTGACAAGTAAGCCTATCACCCAGAATGATATGAAATGAAAGATAATACCAAAACCCAAGGCAAGACTCTTAGAACGAAATCGAACCACACATATATAGCAGAAACAAAAACTACACAGCCAAAGATACCAAACAATATCCCAAAACCTGATGTTATAATGTAAAAACTTCTAAATACATCTCGAATATCAAAAGATATAATAATAGTCCAAAAAGGATCAAGACTCTATCTCTAAATACAAAATAAGACATGTAATAGATAGGAAGAGATACTAGATCGACTCTAGAAGCCTAGATCAACCGCTACCTCAAATATATCACAGATACCGCCTGAATTAGCTATCGTGTGGCACACTCGTACCTGGATCTGCACCGAAAGGGCATAGTAAGGGTGAGTACGGTCCACTTGTCTAGACCAATCGAGTAAATTAGAAAATAAACCATATAAACACAAACTATGGGCATATTACTTGCAATTAGAAAATGTCCCAAATGGTAGCTCACACCATCTCAACTAACAATTCTACACATTCACATATACCACACCCAAATACGAGAAAGGAGCACAGGCATACAAATATCACATGTACAAGTATGGAAAAAAAGCACACATAGAGAGATATCTCATCAAAGACGATAATACAACACAAAATGAGCACAATATATATGAAATACGATAAAGATGATGATGATGATGATGTGATGATAGAGGTTATTGCACAACTGCCACATACACCTACCGAGATGTGGTCCTGAGGTAGGAACCATGGGGGGTTCGTCAACCCATATACAACCAATATCCATAACTCCTCTCTGGCACAAACATCGGTAGAGGGTTTTAAAAACATCATATTTTTTGTCAGAAAAATAGTATCTCCAGTATTCCCACGGTGGTACCAATGTTTCATGCATGTATGACCTAAGACATAAATTAACAAAACATACAACAGCAACAGGTACATACAAAATAAGATGTAATGAGAATGATGATATGATACACGAGGTTGCCTCACAACCTCTGTATACACCTACCGATCTGTGCTCTTGAGGTAGGACCCATGGGGGTTTGCAACCCATATACAACCAATATCCAACACTAATATCCCCTCTGGCACATACACCGGTAGAGGGTTTTTAAAGATGTCATATTTTCTATCAAAAATAGTAGTATTTTCAGTATTTTTATGGTAGTACCAATATTTCATGAATAAATATGATATGGGGATGTAATGCTCACAACCAATAAAAATGATAATATCCAATATATAACTAATATACCAACTATGTGATCCAAAAATCCACTCAAATCAACCAACCGTCCATGATCGAATATAATCCACAAACCATCAAGTGAAACATGCAAGAAAACATCATTGATGCCACATAATTCTCAAAATCTAGGCTTTTTCCCCCCAAATAGAGTGTAACCAAACATACATATATCAATATAAGACCAACAACACCATATAAGATCCCACAGAGTCACACATAGAAATAATTTCTCAAAACCACTAAATATTATCCATATAGGCCCCCCCCACAGCGCATAAATCACCTAAATACATTTTTTCATGATACAACCCCATACTCATAGTATGCTTATACATTATTATTAACTACCTAATCCAGTCTTAAGAAAGTTAAGTCATAACCTACATTGAATGTCGAAAAATGGTCCAAAAAGCCTTCAAGCAGAGATTTCCCCTCACGAATGGACCCGAAATCAATTAAAACATATAAATATAGAATTTATACATCAAAAGAAAGCCAATGATACTCGTATTACCTATTTTGAGTTGGGATCAAACCGAAACCCCAAAACAAGTTTTCAAAAAAAAAGGGTAAAATCATAATTTTATCTTAGAAACATGTTCCCCATACTTATAGGAGTCTACATCTGAAAACTAATGGAAAATGAGTTAAAAACGAGGATCAAATTAAGGAAAACAATTTTTAAGCTCTACCCTCCCCTCCAAACCCATTTTAAAAATCAAGAATTTGAAGTTGTTTTAAAGATAACATTGAGAGAAAAATGATAATTATAAGATTAGAAACTTACCTATGAAAGAAATCTCAAAAACTCTGGAATCACCCAAATTCGAGCTTTCAAGCCCCAAAAATGGTGAAGATGAGGTTCTAATTCTCAACTTGGGTGGAAATCACAAAAAGTAAGATAGAAGTTCTTGAAGAATGGATAAAATAGAGTTCTAAGTTGATAGAAAATGATTCTATGAGAAAAAATACATCGAAAATTATTAAAATCGGTGCTTCCTAACTCCCAAAATATCAATAATATGAATTTGACTTTTATACTCAGTGATGGCCACTTAAGAGATACTTTGATCACTTAAGCAACCTAATCAAAGGTTCAAAATATTGCTTACGCGACCAAAAGTTCACGTACACGACCACACCAACACCAACAATTTATAAAGCTTATTTTTTACCTCCGAAACTCATTCGGAACCCTATGAATATGATCTAATAGTGAAAATTGATTGAAGAACACGTTCTTGATCCAATGGAATCAATAAATTTATGAAAAAGGTCTTTATCACGAAATTAACCCCCCAAAAACCTTAATTTCACTATTTCTAAACCAAAGGTCGAAATGGGATCTAAAAGACACAAAATTGAACCAACCCTACTACTAACCCAAATTCAACATTTCTAACTCAATGGAGATATCAGGTTTTTGAAAAAAACATCATTTTCACAAGTTGACCCCCGAAATCCAATTTTACAACTTTTCTAACCGAGGGTCGAAATGCAATATAAAAGCCAAAAATTATACCAATAATGTTACCAGCCTAAAATTGATGATTTAGATTTGCTGGCATAGTCCTTTTTCCATCCGATGCACAGATCTCTAAATATTGACCAAAGTCAACTATATAACCTTTGTAACCACCAAAAACCATAATTTCACATAAATTAAATCGAAATGAATTAGAAATCGTGTCAATCATCCCCACACCCAAGAAATACCCTAAAAAAACCAAGGTGGTGGTGGGGGGGGGGGTAAATTGGTCAAATAACATAAAAATAAATATTTCACAAAAATCCCCAAAAATCAACTCGTTACATCATCCACCACTTAAAATCTAGTCTGTCCATATCTAAAGGCAAGGGAAAAACATAAATTAAAAAAAGTTAGGGATAAGTACCACACATATCAAACTCGACCTCTCAAGTAGACTCATCTATAGGTGATACCAAATGATACAAGAAAACAATGGAAGACACAAAATAAACCCCAAAATAGTCCACAAATCACTAAGATCCTTGGACCGATTGGAGACCTCTCTCGGATTCACAACACAACACTAGAATAGGAAGATAACAAGGTGTTTGACACCGATTACGGGCAACCCAATCTAGCTTAAAAACACTCAAAATGAAGAACAAGAAGGCAATAATTTGGCCAACAAGAACAAACACAAACTGAGAGTAGAAAACAAGAACAACACAACAAGTTTACAAGAATGAAAAAGATAGATAGTGAGATAAGGATTATTACAAGATTAAGAACTAAGTGAATTTCAACACTAACCCCTAATGAATATAATAATCAACACCACACTCTTACAGTGACCGCCAAGGGAACCAAATCACCTCAAGATCCACTGTTTCCAAGCAAAGGTCAATACTAGCTTTTTCAAGCTCTAAACTACAATGGCTATTCAAAGCCCTAACTAAGACTAAACTAAGGTGTTTTACTCTCAAAGAGAGGACTTTCAATGTTTCAATATTTCATCATTCATAAACTAATGAGAAAAGACCTAAAATGTTCTATTGATATTATTACAAGACAAGAAAAAAATGACAACAATATCCTTAATGGGTTGTAAGACCCCGCAAAATTCTCTCGTAGAATGAACCTTAGGGCATGTCAAGTGAGACGTGATTTCGTCCTTAAAAGATTAAGAAGAGACTTCCCAAGTGATTGGTATTTAAACCATATAGAATTTTCTTAAATTTGACTTTTTTTCATGTAGAGAATTGAATTAGCTTTCCAACGACACCAATTTAGTCCAAATTCGGCATCGGGGTGAGAAGTTAGGGTCATTTTATTGAGAGTTGTCGGAACTGCCCAGGTGTGACGGATGATCCGATGGACCGACGCGACCAAGGAAGAAAATCCCTTTCCTAGCCCAAGTGCGACGGCCAAGACAACGGACCATCAGGGCTACGACAGACCATCGCGACTAAGGCAATGTGATCTCATCTTGGCTATCGAGTGACGGACGATCCGACAGATCATCAAACCTGCGATGGATCATTGATCCAACTGTCACATTGAGGCAGTATGTACCTTTTTTGTTCATCGTGTGACGGACGACACGACAAACCTTCGGATTTGCGATGGACCATCGCTCCAACCGTCGCAGACCCCGTTCAGTATTTTTAAGTCCTTTTTAAAAGGGGCTTTTGGGTCCTTTCCCTTATAAACCTTGGATATATTCCAAAAAAACTTGATAGCCTTATTATCGTCCAAAACATCCAAAGGCTAGGGTTTCTTCCTTAAGAGAAAATCTAAAACCCTTCTCCAAGAAATCCAAGAACTCAGCATGGATTCTACAAATTAAGTTGAGATTTGAGTTTCCCAAGTTCAAAGGTTGCAAGAACTCTCTCTCAAGAGTAAGAAGAAGAGTTTAGAGTAAGATCATCCATCAAATTTCATAATCTAAGGTATGTGGGGTTTTGAACAAGGGTAATCCTTTCATCCTTGTGCCCAAAGGCTTATTTAAACTATAATTTTCTGCAATCTATGAGATTTTACATGAATTTGAATTAGGGTTTTTTACCCATTATTATTGATTGCAATATTTTGATGTTTCCCATGAATTTAGGGTCTAATGGCATGACTTTCACATATTTTCTTGAGAAATTGCAGCTGGGTCTATACCCCATGATTTTAATCCTTGAGAAGTTAATAGTTGAAATGTTTGAGATATTAAAGTATATGAGTATTTTGAGATTTTGAGAAAAATTGCTGAAATTTCTAGATTTCTACATGAGTTATGAATCTATATGCTTCCTATTATGCTTTTGATGAGTTTTAGCTTGAGACTGAATTATGGGTTATTGAGCCCTACTAGAGATTTGAAATTTTATGAACTCTTATGCTATAAGCACCCATGATTTGAGTATTCGGAGATTGTTGAGAAATATTTTGACCTATTGGTGATTGAGTTTTGAAATCCACTCTACTACATGAGATTACAAATTTGATTATTGGATTCTTATTGAACCATGAGATTATTCTAAAGTGGATTTTCATGAGATGAGAGAGATAAACTAAAGGGAGTAGTATTTAGCACCGAGCGGGTAAGTTACTACGGTTTCTTACCCCAAAACTACGTGCCACCGTAGGTTAGGCCTGAGGATTAGTTTATGATTATCATTGGGCCTAAGATCGAGTTGATATTGGGCCCGAGGCCGAGTTTGTTTAGTGATCACTGGACCTAGGTTATACTCTCTGGCAAGTGTATGACGCCTCTCCCCAATGTGAGATCTCTTCCTTAGGAGGAAAAAACATTAGACTCTATGTAGCTCGCATGGTTTATGTCGGTTAAGAGAAACTCCCTAAACAAAAGTATTTTCCATTAAGATAGAATATTTTCCCTTAAAACTAAAGCTTTGAGATAAGATATTTTCCTTTAAAACTAAACTACTTTCCCTTGATATGAGTATTTTTCCCTAAAACTTGAAATAAGATATTTTCCTAACGTGAATGAAATGCCTTCAAGTATGTTCCAAAGTTATATGATTTCGAATTCCAAGTATTTGAGTTCAAAAGAGTTATGAGTTCTTGAGCATAGAAGAAGTTTTAATCTCCATGAGACATATGCATGAGTTGAAAGTATTTCTTAAAGTTTCCTTTAGCCTCGAGTAATGAGAATAAGAGAAGAGTACAAATTTTAAAGCTGAAAGTATAATGACTGACGAGATTGTGTTATATTTTCCATTTTACATGATTCATGAGCTTCACAATTTATACTTATTCAAGCCATGTGGGTCATTACTTATTACATGCATGATTTGATTAAAGAGTATTGATGTTGTTTTATATAAATGCATGCACCCCTACATACTCAGTGCATTCTTAAGTGCTGATCCACATATACGTCTATGTGCTACATTGTCTTATAATGTAGGTTTAGGTGCTCAGTCCCAGCTTCGTCAGTGACTTCTGAGTACCTCTGTTTACATCCCTACGGTGGTGAGTCCTCATGGTTCGAGGACCTATCATCAGATATTTCAACATTTTGAGAGACTACGTTATTACTTTCAGTTCATTTCGAGTCAGCTGGGGACCTGTCCCAATGGCTCTCTAGTTCATGGATTAGTAGAGGCTTTATCAGACTAGTTATTAGATTGTGGTTGTGTTGAGGTTTTCCGATATTGCTTGGTCGTTTGGACCGAGCATTTTCTCCGTATTTCTTTATGATATGACTATGCTAGTGTTTGAATTATTTCATCTTGAATTGAGTGTTATTAGTAAAAATAGGCTCAAAGGGTTAGCTTGGGGCTGCTTGTAGCCTTAAGCACCGCGTGACATCTCGGGGGGTGATTTTGGGTCGTTACAAACTTAGTATTAGAGCCTAAGGATTTTAAGGAGTCCTAGGGAGTCTGACAAGACGCGTTGAGTAGAGTCTTGATCATAGGTGTGTAGCTCTCCACATCTATGAGCAAAAGGCTACAAGACATTTTAGAAAAAAATTATGTCACTACTCGAACCGGGGCCCTGGCCGTGACGAGCATTCCGAACCATGAAGGCCCGAAACACCCCTATCTATCTAGTAATAATGAACATAATTCATATGATAAAAGAAATGCGGAAGATTTACAATACTAAGGAAACATGATCATGAGTCCAATGAAATCAATAATGGGAAATAATGTCCTACAACATCTATCGGCATCTGAAAACCGTCTGCAAAATCTCTACTACATGACTAAAATAATCAACTGTCTGAAAACTGGGACAAGGCCCCCAGTAGACCCAAAACTATTAAATGATAAATAAACTGCCAGACGTCAGGCCTTTCAGAATATAGAAGGCTCACCACTTGTCTCTGCAAAACTATCTGAAGAATCTATTGATTTTTTGGACCCCTAGACTGTGCCTCCGAACCTGGGAGGGAAAGGGTCAATACAAAGTACTGGTACGCAGAATAATCCAAAAAAAAGTAGAGATTTTTATATAAAATAAATGAGATCTGATATAAAGCACATTATTGCAAAATAATTTCGAAAATACATGGGCATAGTATAATGATTTTTCAACAAAAATGTAACACATTTGAGCTAGGTGGTATACCCTACAATTTCACATTTTCACCAACTGTCAAATCTCGGTTGCCGCCGAGATTAGAGTATAAGTGAGGAAAAGACACACAAGATCACACAGCAGGGTGTCTCAACCTTATCAAGTATGGTAGTGCACAAGATCACAAAACAGGGCTCCTAACCATACTCCCAATTTGGGATGACATGACATTAGGTACACAAGATCACACAACAGGGTACCAAGTTCCCGAGTCGGCAAACACGGTTTCCAGCGTAGAGTCATTTGACTCGTGCTTTCTTCGAGTAACCACCTATCTCACAAAATCAATGCATTATACTCATTTTAATCAATCACATGTCATACTCTGCAGGGTATCGTCATACACAACTTGCAAGTCATCAATATCACATCAACTTTCCAACTTCTCATACCATTTACCACATGCACATATGTATGACTTTCACACCATTAAAACACATACACCATGGTTCTCAACATGCAATTATTCAAGAAGTTTAATCATTTATGAGTAATGTTATATCAATTGCAAAACTCATGCTCTCAATGGTTTAACACTAGTATAATATGGGGTATAAACATTATCATGGGGAAGTTAGAAAATTCACAACTCATGTACATCGCACCCTTTTGAAATTTCAGGTCACATGTTCACAATTCAACCATTTAAATACATTCAAAAAAACAACCCCATGATATCTCAATAATTCTTTCAAAATCATATATCAAAACATGTTATTTGTATCAATTGAAAACCTCCATTTGTAAGAACATATATATACTTGTATAAATTTAAAGTCTTGCGTAAATTTATTTTTGAAAACATGCCCATGAAATTTAGGACAACCCCACGTACCTCTATTTATGAAATTAGCGGCTGCTTCTTGAAGCCTATGATCTGGGGATTTTGAATCTTCAATAGATTTTGAAAACCCACCGTTGAATCTTGGGTTTCTTAAAGTTCTTTTTCGAAACCCTAGAGAGGATTCTTGATGATCTTAATGAAAATAGGGTTAAGTTGCTCAAACATACCCTAAATCCTTTGTTTGGACTATTTTAAAGGCTAGGGAAAAGTCAAATTTACCCTCAATGCCTCCTGAACGGAACTGGAAATTTGAACTTAAAAAACCGTTTCGGGTACCACCGCGACACGTCACAATCGCAGTGGTCCACTGGAATTCGACGAGTGGGAAATTGGGTGCCTCCACGACGTGCCACCATCGCAGAGCCCCACTGGAATTTGACGATTGTCAATTTGACCCTCTCCGCGACGCGCTAGACCCCAAAATGACGATGTTTACGACTTAAACCTTAAATTATTCATAACTTCTTCACTGAGGGTTCGTTTTGGATGAATCTTATATCGTTGGAAAGCTAATTCAGTCATTTACGTAATGAAAGGTTTAAATCTAGGAAATTCCACATGAAAAATAATTTATATCATTCTAGAATCTAATGCTTAGACTTTCCACGGACGAAACTTAGCTAAGAAGACGTTGGGGTGTTACAATATCGACTCCTTGGGATGATTAGTCCCTGAATAATGATACGGAACACAGACAAGCACGATTCCAAGCATACTAAATCATAGAAAGATTTAGGTAAGGGTTGTACCTTCAAATCCGCCATCTACTGGGTTAAAAAGGTGTGGGTATCTTGTTCTCATGTCGTCTTCTGATTCCCAAGTGGATTTCTCAACCTTCTGATTTCTCCATAACACCTTAATTGAAACTATTTCTTTACTTCTCAACTTCCGAACCTGACGATCTAGGATTGCAATAGGTTTCTCTTCATAGGATAGGGAGGCTGTCACCTTGATCTCTTCTACAGGCAACACCAAAGAATGGTCTCCAATGCACTTCTTCAACATGGATATGTGAAATACCAGATGGACAGAACCCAAAATGGCAGGCAATTCTAACTCATACGCAACACCACCTATTCTTCTTAAAATCTGATATGGTCCTATATAGTGAGGAATCAATTTACCTTTCTTTCCAAATCGTATAACTCCCTTCATGGGAGAAACCTTAAGAAATACCCAATCTCCGCCCTCAAATTCTAACTTTTTCCTTCTAACATCGGCGTAGGATTTATGATGACTCTGAGCTATCTTAAGTCGTTCTCTAATAAGCTTCACATCTTCCATTGCTGGATGAACAAGATCAGGCCCAAACATCTGCATCTCACCCACTTTATACCACCCTATTGGTGACCTACATCCTCTCCCATACAATGCCTCAAATGGCGCTATCTTAATACTGGAATGGAAACTATTATTATACGCGAACTCTATCAATGGAAAGTGATCCACCCAACTACCTTTAAAATCAATCACACAAGCCCTCAACATATCCTCAAGGGTCTGGATGGTGCGTTCCGTTTGCCCATCCGTTTGGGGGTGAAAAGCAGTACTTAGGTTCACTTGGGTATCTAAAGCTCTCTGAAAAGATCTCCAAAACTGAGATGAAAACTGCGTACCTCGGTCAGATATAATGAACATAGGTTCCCCATGCAAACGAACTATTTCTGCGATGAATAGCTTAGCATAATCCTCTCCTAAATAGTTAGTCCTGATAGGCAAAAAGTACGCTAACTTGGTCAACCTATCTACAATTACCCATATAGAATCATACTGGTTTCGAGATTTCGGAAGTCCTATAATGAAGTCCATATTTATCATCTCCCACTTTCATAAAGGCAGAGCTATCTCTTAGGAAGTACCTCCTGGCCTTAAATGTTCTACCTTCACTTGCTGATAGTTCAAACACTTGGAAACAAAATCAGCTACATTACGTTTCATGTTATTCCACCAATACAAAGTTTTCAGATTAGGGTACATCTTAGTAGAGCTCGGGTGAAAAACATACCTCGAAGTGTGTTCTTCATCAAGGATTCTTTCCTGCAGTCGATCAACATTCGGGATGCACGACCTACCCTGATATCTCAGAATACCATCACCACCAATTTCAAACGACATTACCTTTTGTTGACCCACATCTTTCTTGATTTGCATCAAGATGGGATCTTCAACCTGGTTTTCTTTAACTTCAGCACAAAAAGATGACTTAGCTATCTCATGAACAATCACCCCTCAATCTTTATAATCTAAGAGTCGCACTCCTAGATTTGCAAGGCGGTGAATATCCTTCACCATCTCTCTCTTCCCCTCTTCAACATGAGAAAAACTTCCCATAGACAACCTGCTGAGAGCGTCGGCTACAATATTTGCCTTGCCCAAATGGTAATGCAGGCTCATATCATAGTGTTTCAAAAGCTCCATCCAACGTCTCTGCCTGTGGTTCAATTTTTTCTGCGAGAAAATATACTACAAACTTTTATGTTCAGTATAAATATCAACATGCACTCCATAGAGATAATGCCTCCAGATCCTAAGTGCAAACACCACGGCTGCTAACTCTAAGTCATGAGTGGGGTAATTTCGCTCATGCACCTTTAACTGCCTAGATGCATAAACTACTACCTTACCATGTTGCATCACTACACAACCAACTCCCATATGGGACGCATCATAGTATACCACAAAACCATCTACACCCTCGGGAAGAGTCAAAACAGGAGCAATAGTTATCTTGTCTTTCAACTTCTCAAAACTATTTTCACACAAGTTAGACGACACAAACGTCACCTTTTTCTGAGTCAATTTAGTGAGCATAGCATCTATGGAAGAAAAACTCTCTACGAAAAAACTCTCTACGAACCTTCTGTAATAACCCGCCAAACCCAAGAAGCTCCAAATATCGGTTGGAGTCGTGGGTTTGGGCCATTTTCTCATTGCCTCAATCTTTTGGAGATCCACTCTAATCCCGTCACTAGATATAATATGCCCCAAGAAGGCAATAGCATTCAGCCAGAATTCACATTTGGAGAACTTAGCATATAACTGATGATCCTTAAGGGTCTGAACACTATGACGAATAGATCAGAATATCGTCAATGAACAGTATGACGAACAAATCTAGAAATTGATGGAACACCCTATTCATAAGATACATGAAGGCTGCGGGGGCATTAGTTAACCTGAAGGACATGACTAAGAACTCATAGTGACCACTGGAATTTGATGATTGTCAATTTGACCCTCTCCACGATGCGCTAGACCTCAAAATGATGATGTTTACGACTGGAACCTTAAATTATTCATAACTTCTTCACCGAGGGTCCGTTTTGGATGAATCTTATATCGTTGGAAATTTAATTCAGTCATTTACATAATGAAAGGTTGAAATATATAAAATTCCAAATGAAAAATAATTTAGATCATTCTAGAAGCTAATGCTTAGACTTTCTATGAATGGAACTTAGCTAAGAAGACGTCGGGGTGTTACAAATTATTTCTTCTTTCAGATTCTATCGTGCCTACAGTTGTCCCTCTCATCTAATCATTCGTGCTCTTCTATTTCAAAAAATGCCTCTCTGAAGAGCGAATATCTGCGGAAACAATGATGAGAAACCCCCACTTGTTGATCCTTTGAATGAGACTGTGTATCATGCCGAGTTTTGGGTGGCCTTTCAGGCGTTAGCCCAAGCAGTCACCGCCAATGTTTGGGCCAATAACCAAGCTGCAGTTGCTAATAAAAAAGGAGGTGATGTAGCCGCAGCTAGAATCCATGATTTTATGCAGATGAATCCGCCAGAGTCTTATGGGTCTAAGGTAGATGAGGACCCATAGTTGTACCTTGTGGAGGTGAGAAAAATTATGCAGGTGATGCATATTTCTGAGGAAGAAAGTGTTGTATTGGTGTCTTACAGGTTAAAGGACATAGCTTATGACTGGGTTGTATCATGGAGGAAGGGTAGAGGTGAGAATGCTGCTTCTATGACTTGGCAAATATTCCAAGATGCATTCATGGAAAAGTTCTTTCCGCTTGAGATGAGGGAAGCAAAGATTGAGAAGTTTATAAACTTGAGGTATGGATCCATGATTGTTAAGAAGGACTTCTTGAAGTTCAACCAGTTGGCCAAGTATGCTCTTGATTTGATTTCTGACACCCGAGCTAGTATGAGTAAGTTTGTGACAGGTGTTTCTGGTTTAGTGCTGAAAGAGTGTAAGACTACGATGCTGCATAGGGATATGGATCTGGCTAGGTTGATGATGCATGCCCAATATATAGAGGCGGATAAGGTTAGGGAGAAAGATTGAGTGAGGGGTAATAAGAAGGCTAGATTTAAGCAACATGAGATTAGCCAGCCTAGGTTCTATGGAGGGAACCACCCTCAGTTTTAGAAGTGTCCGTCTATGCCAACACCTTCATCATCTAGTGCTCTCGCACGTAGAAGCAGGAAGGATCAAGGGGGTAGGTCCCTTATGTCTAGGTCGCAGAACAGTGTTGGTAACAGGCCCCGTTATCCTCCTTGTGCTAAGTGTGGTAGGGATCATCCCGGTGAGCGTTTTGTAGATTTGAGGGGCTATTTAGGTTGTGGTAAGCAGGTCCACAGATACTTAGATATTTTCCTCATGCTAGAAAGGGGAACAGAGATGCTCGACCTCAGGCACAGGCTACTAGTGCACCAGTTCCTGTACCCCATCCCGTCCTTGCTCAGGGTGCTTTATCCAGCACTGTTGGCGGCCAGCGCCAGAATAGATTCTATGCCTTACCATCCCATCAGGAGCAGGATACCTCTCTCGATGTTGTTACTGGTATGCTCCGTGTCTTTGGCCTTGATGTCTATATGTTGTTGGACTTTGGGTCAACTCTCTCTTATGTGACCCCACTTGTAACTGTGAATTTCAAAATGAGTCCCAAAAAGATTCTTGATCCTTTCCTAGTCTCCACCCCCGTAGGGGAGTTAATTATTGCTAAACAAGTGTATAGAGATTATCCTGTTAGTGTTCTTCATAGAGTCATACTTTCTAATTTGATAGAGTTATACATGGTGGATTTTAACCTTATTCTGGGTATGGATTGGCTTCATTCTTGCTATGCATCTATAGAATGTCATACCCATGTGGTCAAGTTTTAGTTTCCTGATGAACCAGCTTTTGAGTGGTCCGGGAGTTCGGTATCTCCCAAGAGTCATTTTATCTCCTATCTCAAAGCCAGAAAGCTAATATACAAGGTTGCATATATCACCTAGTTAGAGTCAAAGACACTAAGTTTGAGGCTCCAACTATTCAGTCAGTCGATATTGTTAATAAGATTCCAGATGTTTTTTCCGAAAGATCTCCCAGGGGTACCTCCCGATAGAGAGATAGAATTCAGGATTGACCTTTTTCTCGACACTTGGCCCATTTCTATTCCACCATACCGTGTGATACCTGTAGAGCTTAAGGAGTTGAAAGAGAAACTCAAAGGTCTCTTAGACAAAGGTTTTATTAGGCCCCGTATTTCTCCTTGGGGTGCACCTGTCTTATTCATGCAAAAGAAAGATGGTTCTTTGCGTATGTGCATTGACTACCGCCAGCTTAACAAGGTCACCGTCAAGAACATGTATCCTCTTCCGAGAATTTATGACCTGTTTGATCAGTTACAAGGTTCAAGTTATTTCTCCAAGATAGTCCTTAGATCCGGCTATCATTAACTTAAAGTGAGGGAATGTGATATTCCAAAGACAGCTTTTCGAACCCGCTATGGTCACTTTGAGTTTTTAGTCATGTCTTTTGAGCTAACCAATGCCCCAGCCGCCTTCATGGACCTCATGAATCGAGTGTTCAAGCAATATCTCGATATGTTTGTCATTATTTTCATAGATGATATCCTTGTGTACTCTCGTAATGAGAATGATCGTGTGAATCATCTTAGAATTGTCTTGCAAACCCTCAGAGATCACTATTGTTTGCCAAATTCAATAAATGTGAATTTTGACTAAGGTCTGTAGCCTTTCTGGGTCATATCGTGTCAACCAGAGGTATTAGAGTTGATCCCCAAAAGATAGAAGTTATGAAAAATTGGCCTAGACCTATCTCCCCATCTGACATTAGGAGTTTCTTGGGTCAAGACGGCTACTACTGCCGTTTTATTGAGGGTTTCTCTTTTATTACATCTCCCATGACCCGATTGACCCAAAATAAAGTCAAGTTCCAATGGTCAAATTCCTGTGAGAAGAGTTTTCAGGAGTTGAAGACTTGACTTACTTCAGCCCCTGTGTTGACTTTGCCTGATGGTATAAATGGTTTTGTGGTGTATTGTAATGCCTCTAGAATTGGTTTGGGTTGTGTTTTAATGCAAAGAGGTAAGGTTATAGCCTACGCCTCTAGACAGTTAAAACCGCATGAGAAGAATTACCCAACCCATGATCTTGAGTTAGCTGCTGTTGTCTTTGCTTTGAAAATCTGGAGACACTATCTTTATGGTGTTTATGTTAATGTGTTTACTGATCATAAGTGCCTGCAGTATGTGTTTACGTAGATGGAGTTGAATCTTAGGCAGAAGAGGTGGTTGGAGTTGTTAAAAGACTATGATAAAAGTGTGTTGTATTACCCGGGCAAGGCCAACGTAGTGGCGGATGCCCTTAGCAAATTGTCTATAGGTAGTATTGCCCATATAAAGGAAGGTAAGAAAGAGTTAGCTTGTGATATGCATTAGTTTGGCTAGATTGGGTGTTAGGTTTCTTGATTCAGCTGAGGGAAGTACTTTGGTGCAAAGTAGTTTCGAATCCTCTTTAGTTTTGGAAGTGAAGGAGAAGAAAGATAGAGATCCTAGTTTTGTCAGACTGAAGAAGGCAGTTAAGGACCAAAAGGTAGAGGTTTTCTCCCAAGAGGGAGATGGTGTGTTGAGATTGCAAGGTAGATTCTATGTTCCATGTGTTGATGATCTGAGGCAGAGGATTATGGCTAAAGCGCATGCCGCGCGTTATTCTATTCATCCCAGCACTACCAAGATGTACCGTGACTTGCGGGAAATCTATTGGTGGAATGGTATGAAGAAGGATATAGTCAAATTCGTAGCAAAGTGTGCAATGTGACAACAGGTTAAGGTAGAGCACCAAAAACCTGGTGGTGCGATGCAAGAGTTTGGTATACCCGCTTGGAAGTGGGAGGCGGTGAATATGGACTTCGTAACTGGGTTGCCTCTTTCGCATCGTCATCATGATTCTATTTGGGTTATTGTAGACAGGATGACTAAATCCGTAGATTTCTTGCCCGTGCATACATCTTATTCAGCTGAGAATTATGCTAGATTGTATATTCGGGAGTTAGTCAGGCTGCATGGAGTTTCCTCATCCATCATTTCGGATAGGGGCACTTAATTTACTTCTCAGTTTTGGAGGGCATTCCAGTAGGGTCTTGGTACCCAAGTCCTTTTGAGTTTTGCTTTCCATCCACAAATAAATGATCAGGCTAAGAGGACTATTCAGACCCTGGAAGATATGTTGAGGGCATGTGCTCTTAATTTCAAAGGTAGTTGGGATGAGAATTTACCATTGATAAAGTTTGCCTATAACAATAGTTACCAAGCTAGTATCGGGATGGAACCATTTGAGGCCTTGTATGGTAGAAGATGTAGATCACCCATAGATTGGTTTGAAGTGGGTGAAGCTGCCGTGATTGGGCCTAATGCAGTGTTTGAAGCCATGGAGAAAGTTAAGTTGATTAGAGAGAGGTTAAAGGTAGCTCAGAGTCGTCAAAAGTCATATGCCATTGTGAGAAGAAGAGATCTTGAGTTTGAAGTGGGTAATTTGGTGTACTTGAAGATTTCACCCTTGAAAGGGGTAAAAAGGTTTGGTAAAAAGGGGAAGCTTAGTCCCCGTTATGTTGGCCCGTATAGAGTCTTGAGTCGTGTTGATAAGGTGGCCTATGAGGTTGAGTTGCCCGCAGAGTTGTCAGCTATTCATCTTTCAGAGAATGCCGATATTCAGAACAGTCTTTCATTCGATGAGATTCCCATAGAGATCCTATATTTTCAGATCCGTAGACTGAGGAACAAAGAGGTTCCCTTGGTCAAAGTTTTGTGGCAGAACCAGTCAGTTGAGGGCGCTACTTGGGAGGAACAAGAAGACATGTGATTCAAGTAACCGCACCTCTTTTCTGCAAGTTCAGATTAATCTGAAGGTATTATTCTTCCTTAATTCAGCCCTTCTAATCTAAAGTTCAGCTATGTATCTATTCTTGCATGAGTTCTTGCAATTTCTGATGTATTCAAGAGTTTAGAGAGATTCATCTATGTGTACTCTATTTTTCCTGTGTTCCTAGTCCAACCAGCGACATTCAAGGATGAATATTTCCAAGGGAGAGATATTGTAAGACCTCACGAAATTCTCTTGTAGAATGAACCTTAGGGCGTGTCAAGTGAGGCGTGATTCCGTCCCTAAAAGATTGAGAAGAGACTTCGCAAGTTATTGGTATTTAAACCATACAGAATTTTCTTAAATTTGACTTTTTGTCATGTAGATAATTGAATTAGCTTTCCAACGACACCAATTTCGTCCAAATCTGGCATCGGGGTGAGAAGTTATGGCCATTTTACTGAGAGTTGTCGGAACCGCCCAGGTGCGACGGATGATCCGACAGACCATCGAGTCTGCTATAGATCATCATTTGGACCGTCGTAACTAAGGCAGAAACTCCCTTTCCTGGCCCAAGTGCGACGTCCAGGACGATTGACCGTTAAGGCTGCGACGGACCGTTGCTGAGACCATCCCCACTAAGGTAGTGTGGTCTCATCTTGTCTATCAAGCGATGGAAGATCCGACGGACTGTCGGACCTAAAATGGACCGTCGATCCGACCGTCTCATCGAGGCAGTATGTCCCTTTTCTGGTCATCATGCGACGGACGACCCGATGGACCGTAGGACTTGCGACGGACCATCACTCTGACCGTCGCTACCCCGTTTAGTATTTTTAAGTCCTTTTTAAAAGGGGCTTTTGGGTCTTTTCCCTTTTAACCCTCAGATATATTCCAAATGAATTTGATAGCCTCATTATCTCCCAAAACATCCAAAGGCTAAGGTTTCTCCCTCAAGAGCAAATCTAAAACCCTACTCCAAGAAATCCAAGAACTCACCATGGATTCTACAAATTGAGTTGCGATTTGAGTTTCCCAAGCTCAAAGGTTGCAAGAACTCTCTCTCAAGAGTAAGAAGAAGAGTTTAGAGCAAGCTCGTCCATCCAATTTCATAAAGCTATGTGGGGTTTTGAAAAAGGGTAATCCTTTTATCCTTGTGCCCGAAGGCTTATTTAAACTATGATTTTCTGCAATCTTTGAGATTTTACATGAATTTGAATTAGGGTTTTTCAACCATTATTATTGATTGCAATATTTTGATGTTTCCCATGAATTGGGGGTCTAATGGCATGACTTTCACATGTTTTCTTGAGAAATTGCAGCTGGGTCTATACCCCATGATTTTAATCCTTGAGAAGTTAATAGTTGAAATGTTTGAGATACTAAAGTACACGAGTATGTTGAGATTTTGAGATAAATTACTGAAATTTCCAGATTTCTACATGAGTTATGAATCTATATGCTATCTATTATGCTTTTGATGAGTTTTAACTTGAGAATGAATTATGGGTTATTGAGCCCTACTTGAGATTTGCAATTTTATGAACTCTTATGCTATAAGCACCCATGATTTGAGTATTCGGATATTTTTGAGAAATGTTTTGACCTAATGGTCATTGAGTTTTGAAATCCACTCTACTACATGAGATCACAAATTTGATTATTGGGTTCTTATTGAACCAGGAGATTATTCTAAAGTGGATTTTCAGGAGATGAGTGAGATAAAATAAAGGGAGTAGTATTTAGCACCGAGCAGGTAAGTTACTACGGTTTCTTACCCCAAAACTACGTGCCATTGTAGGTTGGGCCTGAGGCCGAGTTTATGATTATCATTGGGCCTAAGGACGAGTTGATATTGGCCCCGAGGCCGAGTTTGTTTAGTGATCACTGCACCTAGGTTATGCTCCCTGGAAAGAGTATGACGCCTCTCCCCAACGTGAGGTCTCTTCCTTAGGAGGACAAAATGTTGGACTCCATGTAGCTCACATGGTTTATGTCGGTTAAGAGAAACTCCCTAAACAAAATTATTTTCCATTGAGATAGAATATTTCCCCTTAAAACTAAAGCTTTGAGATAAGATATTTTCCTTTAAAACTAAAATACTTTCCCTTGATATGAGTATTTTTTCCTAAAGCTTGAAATGAAACATTTTTCTAACGTGAATGAAATGCCTTCAAGTATGTTCCAAAGTTATATGATTTCGAATTCCAAGTATTTGAGTTCAAAAGAGTTATGAGTTCTTGAGCATAGAAGAAGTTTTAATCTCCATGAGACATATGCATGAGTTGAAAGTATTTCTTAAAGTTTCCTTTAGCCTTGAGTAATGAGAATAAGAGAAGAGTACAAATTTCAATGATGAAAGTATAATGACTCATGAGATTGTGTTACATGTTCCATTTTACATGATTTATGAGCTTCGCATTTTATACTTATTCAAGCCATGTGGGTCATTACTTATTACATGCATGATTTGATTAAAGAGTATTGATGTTGTTTTATATAAATGCATGCTCCCCCACATACTTAATTCATTCTTAAGTGTTGATCCACATATATGTCTATGTGTTACATTGTCTTATAATGTAGGTTCAGGTGCTCAGTCCCAGCCTCGTCAGTGACTTCCGAATACTTCTGTCTATATCCCTACAGTGGTGAGGCCTCATGGTTTGAGGACCTATCATCAGACATTTCGGCATTTTGATAGACTATGTTATTACTTTCAGTTCATTTTGAGTCAGTTGGGGACCTGTCCCAATGGCTCTCTAGTTCATGGATTAGTAGAGGCTTTATCAGACTAGTTATCAGATTATGGTTGTGTTGAGGTTTTTTGGTATTTCTTGGTCATTTGGATCGAGCATCCGTATTTCCTTTCATATGATATGACTATGCTAGTGTTTGAATTATTTCATCTTGAAATGAGTGTTATTAGTAGAAATAGGCTCAAAGGGTTAGCTTGGGGCTACTTGTAGCCTTAAGCACTGTGTGACATCCCGTAAGGCAATTTTGGGTCGTTACATGGGTGGGGTGGCCATGGAGCGCATATGGGCCAAGTGAAGTAACCAAAATGCCCTTAATGAGGTGACCAAATCGTAAACCATTAACTGTTATCCAAATACGCGAGTCCTCAAGTCTTTAATGCTCCAAGCAATCTTCCACTCACAACCTTGTTTATGCTCAAAACGGGTCCTCCATGCATGTCCATGTGTCCTCGAGGTGACCACGTCTTGATTTTCTAGGTGTTATCCTCTAAAGATGTCATCAAAAGATAAGATGGCCTTTTGACTTGTATCAACAGGCCGACGTCTGCACTGGACCTTAACCTTTGGAAGAACTATAGAATGCAACCATCTAACACCCCTGGCTAGAATAGAGACAGGATCCTCGACAAAAGATAACCATTTATATAACTAGACTGAATCCTAATGAATGACATGAGACTCATCAAGAATGTATCGATGAAGCATAGAACCATGAAAAAACTGAGTGAACAACTGGTAAATCTGGGGGTAATTTTAACTCATAAGCCACATCCCCAATAGTCCGAAGTAACCTGAAAGGTCCAATATCCTTTCCCCAAATCTCATCACACCCTTCATGGGCTATGTCGCGCCTTGTTTCGAACCAATCAAAACAACACACAACATGTGGTGGTTTTTCGTGACACTTGGGGTTTTGAAAATTTATTTTTTATTGTCGCCACCTAATTTTTTAGGAAAATTAAGAAAAAATCATTTTTATGTAAAACATTGTTTCAGTCTATCAAAAATATTTTGAGATTCTGAGTAACGGTTTTGGTTACTCGAGGGGAAGGCGTTAGGCACCCCTCAGTGCCTATCCGAACATAGTCCTTAAACCCAGTTTAGAAAATATTATTGCTTCGTTATTTGCTAAAATTGTGATAAGAAATCCTTGATTATATATATATTTTATTTATTATTATTTTTATGCAAAGGGGAGAAGAAACTTAAGGTGCAATAAACATGATGCTACCAAGTACAAGGAAATAATATGATTATTGCGGAAATATACATGTATTTTAAGTATGAAAAAGGGTGATAATATAATTTACACATATATTAGAAAGTCAAAAGCCTGATAATTCTATAAGGGAATTTAAAGATATGTGAATTTAAGTATATAACTACAATATTATGGAGTAAATAAATTGGATATACTCTTGATATTAATTATAAATTGCCTAATGCACATGTCTGTAGAAATAAGACTTGCATTCCACATTTTTTCTTTCTAGTAAAAAATCAATTATATCCCCCTACTATTTTAGGAACACCTTTTATAAATGCCATCTACCTCTACGCATCTTGATGCAAATGGTTTTCAAGCTACTTATAAAAATAAAAAAATCTCATATTCTTTTATAACAGATCCTGTAATAAAGGATAATACTTGATGCCACTTCCTAAGAATCATTGTAATTGAGTTTTATCCGTGATAATACTTGTGCTTGTGATGACAAGTTTTATAAATTGCAATCTTAGTTTGAAGGCTTAGATTTGAATGTGCAAACTTTAACTGCGGAAAATGTCCTTGAATTATAAAAAGAAATTTCTGATGAAAAACTTCGGGAAAAAATTATTAATCGTGCTGCAAAAAAAATATGCTAATAGCATTCCTATTAATTCTAAAGCAGTTACTAAAACTCATGACTATGATATGCCTTATTCTTTGGCCGAGGTTAATCGACGCCTCGCTTTACGCAAAACCCCTGGGAGAAATACTTCTTTTGATGATTTAAAAACCAAGTATGTTTATGCTTGATTTATTATAATATAAAGTCTGGGTAACTGGTTTTACGTAGTCCCAATAAGAGAAAGCTAGTTTTGCTCCTTTCATTGTCATGGTTTTTTCAGTCATGGACCTGGTTCTCCAGTCTTCTATTGATATGAGTTTTTGATGACCATTTTGGAATATCCATGCACTCCTGGGTTGTTTCGCTTATTTTATCGTCTTCAATTTCACTACTTCCAGTAAATAGTAGGATTGACTCATAAAAAGCTCTTGTTTTATAAATTCACCTGCACTATAAAGGTTAGTGAACAACTCATGTAACTCAAAACTCTGATTGAAAAATTTGCCTTCAATTTGATGATAATTCCACTATTTCTTATCGAAATTCCTTTTCTATGTATCGTAGTATGCCTGCTAGACAATATATTTCTCCTATTGAACCTCCTGTTTATGACCCAGCTAGGAATCGTGCTACATCCTTGCATACTTTAAACTCTGCAGAATTGCATAATTCTTTTAGAAATGTTGAAAAGGTTAAAATTAATCCTAAAACTCATATAGTTCAAGATAATGATAGTATTTCTGATAAAGAAAATCTAACTCCTTCGGAGATGGAATTTGATGTCAATAGTATCTAAAATCCTTATTTTGATTTCTGAAAATGGTTTAAATGATTCCACATCAGATAGATTTTAGTCCTGGCCCGCAGGCAAGAAATTATATAAAAAAAGAATTCTTTGGTGAAAACTGGAAAAGCTTTAGAATATGTTTTTTCGAAACTTATAGTTCTGACAATATGAAAAATATTTCAGAAGAATTCTATGAAATGTGTGCATTGCATAATCAGATTATTTATTTTGCACCATGGTTTATATCTGCATATTTGCCTAAATATATTAATGTGATAGAAAGAACTTTAGATTTTTTAAAAAAAATTCCAGATATTATCACTGATAAAACTCAATTAAACCGATTCTTAGGAAGGCTCATGAAATGTTAATGATTGTTAAATGTGTTTTAAAATTCCAAAATTATTTATATAATCAAAAATTCATTGTTCGAATTGACGCACAATCCGTTAAATATATGCTTGATAAAGATTTCAAACATGATGCTTCTAAACTAATTTTTGCAAGATAGCAAGCTCAACTGGCCCCTTACGATTTTGAAATACAATATAAAAAGGGTAGTGAAAATTCTTTACCTGATTTTCTGTCTCGTGAATATATCAATAACTCATAAAATTTTTACAGGCAATCTTGGACTGTGAGAAGGACCCAAGGAGAATGAATTATTAAACTTTCTACTTATCCGAAAAAACTATTATTATCATTATTAAATGTGTTCCTGTGAACGAAGATATCCATTTCTTAATACTAAGAAAAATTGTCCATGACATGATAAGAGAAGACTTATATCTTCCAAATTTTAAAGAAATAAGAGATGAAATCGACTGGTCCGACTTTGATACATCATTTGATAAATTTTAATCTTTTGTGCAGTATGGATCCACCCTGGCAAAGGGCCATAGGATGTGGAAAAGGCGGCATAAGCCAAGGTTCCTCCTACCATGGAGGAAGAAACATCTCTTCATCTTTCTACACTTCTTCCTTTTCTAATTTCTCGGTATTACAACAGGGAAATAGAACTTTGATTAATCAAAAAATTTCACAAATTGCTGAATCATCATCCAAAAACCAGCATATGAGCACTTTAATTCATTTAGAAAATCTTTTAATTTTTCGAAAAAATTCCCAGATATTATCACTGATAAAACTCAATTACAACAATTCTTAGGAAGTCTTAATTATATTTCCCCTTTCTATCAGAACTTATCCCGGGATTTGGCACCTTTGTATGATAGACTGAAAAAGAATCACAAAGAACCTTGGACTACTACTCGCACTAAGCTAGTCCAAATGATTAAAAAACGTGTTGAGTCTTTACCTTGTGTAACCCTTGCGAATCCTGCATGGATAAAAATCACAGAAACTGATGCTTCCAACATAGGTTACGGAGGAATTCTAAAACAAGTGAATCCCCATACTAGTTCTGAAAATCTTATAAGATTTCATTCAGGAAAATGGTCTGAAAGTCAGAAAAAATACGCCACGGTGTCTCATGAAATATTAACGATTGTTAAATGTTTTTTAAAATTCCAAGATGATTTATATAATAAAAAATCCATTGTTTGAAATGACGCACATTCCGTTAAATATATGTTTCATAAAGATTTCAAACATGATGCTTCTAAACTAATTTTTGCAAGATTGCAAGCTCAACTGGCCCCTTTCAATTTTGAAATACAATATAAAAAGGGTAGTGAAATTTTTTTACCTGATTTTCTATCTCGTGAATATATTTTTACAGGTAATTCTTGGGCTGTGAGAAGGAATCAAGGAGAATGAATTATTATACTTTCTACCTATCCAAAAAACTATTATTACCATTATTAAATGTGTTCCTGTGAACGAAGATATCCATTTCTTAATACTAAGAAAAATTGTCCATGACATGATAAGAGAAGACTTATATCTTCCAAATTTTGAAGAAATAAGCTATGAAATTGACTGGTTCGACTTTGATACATCATTTGATGAATTTTAATCTTTTGATGCAGTATGGATACTTCAGACCTATATGTTTGCTAAGCAAACAGATTCATTTGCCTCAATTGTTCAAGAAAATACTGCCGATAGGCCAAATTATGAAAAGCTTGGCACTAGAGAACTAATAGTTCTTGTCTAAAATACTCAAATATGCAAGCAAGAAGATCCATGGAGACTACTCCAAAAATACTTGATCACTAACCTTTATATTGCAGGTGAATCTTATAAAACAAGAGCTTTTTATGAGTCAATCCTATTATCTACTGGAAGTAGTGAAATTGAAAACTATCAAATGAGCGAAACAATCCCAGGAGTGCATAGATATTCCAAAATGGTCGTCAAAAAACTCATATCAATAGAAGACTAGGGAACCACGTCCATGACTGAAAAAACCATGATAATGAAAGGAGAGAAAATAGCTTTCACTTATTGGGACTACGTAAAAGCATTTACCCAGACTTTATATTATAATAACATCAAGCAAAAACGTACTTTGTTTTTAAAAGTCTGTGCTAAAGTTTTTGAAGATCCCATTCCAAATTGGTTTATCCAATGGTGGTCGTATCATGGCCCCACAGTTAAGATCTTGCCACCAGAATATTTTCATCTTTACAAAGAATGAAAAATGACATCACCATTTTTAACAGAATTATACCTTTCTGAACATGTTTGCAAATTGGATACCATTAATCAAATGTACTTTTTCATAGAATTTTCTATTCCGTGGATCCATAAATGGAGTGTTGAATTCGGATATACTAAAGATCAACTACCGGGCTTATATAGGGTATTTTATACCAATTTTTGCAAAAAATTAACCCGCCAAGATCCAGTTACAAAAATCCCTTATGGAAAAGACTTGCAATAAACAATTGTACGAAAAAACGCCGAATATGCTCATGCTCCACAGAAAGAAATTATCCATGACAAAGGCCTAAACTATATTTTTAGAAGAATCTCCATTCAAGAAGGAGATAAACTGGAAATAATTTAAAAATACTTAGCAGAAGTTCGAAATAAACTACTAAAAATGATAAAACAAAGTTCAAATTCGTCTATGAAAAACATTACCAGTGAAGAAGCAGAAAACACTGAAGATATTTGTGATTCTCAGTCGCTACCTCCAGAACATATCCTCACAATTGAAAAGATCGAAAAAACCTAAGCATTTCTCTATCAACTGAAGAAAAAGGGAAAAGACAAAACAGGACAAGCAATCCCCAACAACTAATTACTATGTTTAACTATAGGGCCCATTTGTAACAGTAAAAATACTATGCGCAGGGAACCACTGTTGAACCCATAAGACTATGCGCAAATTATTTTTTTTCAATAAAAGATTCCTTATTCTGTATAAGGAGGGAGGAGTTTTCCTTCCCCTTCTCTCTCTATGCCTAGCTCTCTCTCTACTTTGTAATATACTGTGAAGATAAATAAAAGGCAGATAGCCATCGTTTAATACTGTTCAGGATTTCCATCCGGCTAGCTTCAAGGTACATAGTTTTTCTTCTTTTAACTTACTCTTTATACTTCTTCTTCCTGCCAGCCGTGACCATGTCCGGCTAAGAAAATTCTCATGTCTATGTTAAAAATCTAACTCCTATTATTAGATAATTATGAAGAATCCAGACTTTATCTAAATATGAGAAAATGTTAAATAACTTCTAACTTGGTTCCAAAATAGTGGTAAAGTCGAGTTTAATATATCTTAGGTTGGCCTGGTTTCAGTGACTCCGTCTAGTAAGTTGTGCCTCTTTAGCCCTTAAATTTGATAGACACAAAGGGCGAGTTTTTGCACAATTAAAACTTCTAGACACATGGGTTCAACCTAAGCATAGTAAATCTCTGACAGGCCCTTTGTTTGGGTAAAAGATTTCCATACATTTATTAAGCTATTTGACATTCCCTTATATTTAGATTGGTGTTTTTGCTTCGATATTTCGTCTAAAGCTTAAGCCGATATTCTTATGATAAGTCTGAACGCAGCGGGGCTTACCCCTGCTAAAGGATCCTTGTCATATGGTATCAGAGACAAGTTCATATGACAAGTTTAGGCATACCGAAATCTTTTTCAGAAGCATTGTTAACAAAAAAAGCAGTGCAGGACCACGGGGATTTTGAAGGTTTTAGGAGACCCTTTTCTTAAAGATTATCAATCTCCTTTTTTCAGAATTCTACTAACTCTGCATTCATTTGGCAGGGTTGGGATTTTGTTGGAATATTAGTTTTGCTGAAATTATTTTCATAAGGAAGGGAAACAACATGTTCTTTTCTTTTCTAAAAATCATTTGGGTGATCCGCACAAATATCAGCAATCAATTGACAAGAAATCATTTTTATTTTTTCTTGTATTTTCACAGAACTCAGTGTATTTTGAACATTCATACTCATAATTTTAAATTGTAAGAAATTTAACTGAATTTTTTTCATGTCAATCAAAGCATTGATATCTCTAGTTACAGGATCTATAATAAAATATTATGAGATTTTTTTATTTTTATAAGTAGCTTGAAAACCATTTGCATCAAGATGCGTAAAAGGGTAGATGACATTTATAAAAGGTGTTCCTAAAATAATAGGGGGATATAATTGATTTTTTACTAGAAAGAAAAAATGTGGAATGCAAGTCTTATTTCTACAGACATGTGCATTAGGCAATTTATAATTAATATCAAGAGTATGTCCAGATGCAGATCTAATGATATGAGTAGTTTTTTGAAAATATATCACTTAATCCATCAATATTCCATTCATAAATTGATTCTCCACAATATGACGTATTTTTCATATTCCATTCTTTTTTTCTATTAAAACATCTGGAGGAGTTGGTAGAGGATAATACGTAGCAGACATACGGGGAAAATCAGCATATCGTTTGGGTTGTTTTTAAATTGTACCTCTAAGCTTGTGAAGCTCTGAGTAATTGGTCTCTATAATAGGAGAAGAGTCACTCTAAAAAGTATTTTCAAGTTGTTGCAGATCAGAAAATGTTCTAGAAAAATCCAGAGGATTGATGTTTAATTTTGAAAACTTTTCTTCAAGTAATTTTTCTAGTTTTTCCATATGAGAGAATTTCGCAAAACCTTCAATATCAGGGGGTCATTGAACACAAGGTTTAATAGTCAATTCTTCAGACTTATTTTCTAAAGTAGAAGAAACATTAGAAGTTTTTGGATCATCATTAAGAATTTTCACTAGTTTAATCAATTCATCAAGTTTTTTGTCAAGCGAGGAAATGTGTTTCCCAAGAACTTTCACATAGAGACTTAAATAATTATTTTGAGCAATTAACTTATTAATGTCTACAATAGTGATTCGACCAACATCATTATCAATGAATTTTTGGAATGCAGAATAAGTAATACCCGTAATCTTAGGAAGTATAAAAGGTGACTGGGGGGGGGGGGTAAACACATTCAATAATATTGCCACTAGTATCTTGGCAAGATATTTCTATCACATTAATATATTTAGGAAAATATGAATATATAAACCATGGTGCAAAACAAATAATCTGATTATGCAATGCACACATTTCATAGAATTCTTCTTTTATATAATTTCTTGCGTGTGAGCTAGGACTAAAATCTATCTGATGTGGAATCATTCAAACCATTTTCAGAAATCAAATTAAGGATTTTAAATACTATTGACATCAAATTCCATCTCTGAAGGAGTTGGATTTTCTTTATCAGAAATATTATCATTATCTTGAACTATATGAGTTTTAGAATTAATTTTAACCTTTTCAATATTTCAAAAAGAATTATGCAATTCTGCAGAGTTTAAAGTATGCAAGGATGCAACACGATTCCTAGTTGGGCCATAAACATGAGGTTCAATAGGAGAAATATATTGTCTAGCAGGCATACTATGAGACATAGCAAAGGAATTTCGATAAGAAATAGTAGAATTATCATCAAATTGAAGACAAATTTTTCCATCAGAGTTTTGAGTTACATGAGTTAATTCTGAATTGGTCACTTCTCCGGCAAGTCTTTTGGGAGAAACGACTGAATTCAAAATCCAGGTGTCAGGGAAGTTAATTTCTTCCCATCTTATAGGCCTTTTGGGACTAACCTTGGATTTTAGAAAATTGGTTTCTATAAGAATGGTATAATCATAAGGATATTCAATTAATCTACATTTAGGAGTCATTGTAGTCATAAGACGATAATAAATGTGATAGCATTTATTTTAATGCTGGAAAATACAATCTAGGAAGGGATCTACCAACAGGAAGAGAAGATGTTGTCTATACTCTTATGTTAACCATCATGGAATATTTTGGAGGAAGTTTTACCAACCAGTATGAAAATACTCATACTATTCTTAATGGTCTTAGATGTAGACAATTAGGAGAATTTAGGTGGTATAAAGATACCTTTCTAAGTCGAGTTATGGACCTACCTGAAAATAACCTACAACACTGGAAGGCCAAATTCATAGATGGACTCCCTCATTTGTTTGGTGAAAGGGTTAAAAAAATACTTAGGGGATCATCTATTTAGATATCCTGGAAAGATTATACTTATGGTCAGCTTATAGCAATTACCACTGATGAGGGTTTAGCTTTATGTAATGAATTGAGATTGAATAGACAAATTAAGATGCATAAGTTTAGAGAAAAGTCTCAATTAGGAGATTTCTATTATCAATTTGGTATGAACCAACAGGCTTCCACCTCTCAACAGAAAACTCATAGGCATTCTAAGTCTTATAGAAAAAAGAATTACCGACGAAGGTCTAAAGAAGAAAGAGAGACATGAAAAGCCCATCGTAAGTCTACTAGATTTACCAAAAATAGGTCTTAGAGAGAACTAGCAAAAATCAAGTGTTACAACTGCAAACAGTATGGGCATATAGCTCTAAGTAGTAAGCTCCAAAAAATAAAGTCTCTAGGTCTTACTGATGAACTCCATGATCAAATTTATGGCTTTTTATATTCTTCTGGTTCTTAGTCTGATTACAACTTTGAATTTGAATCAGAAAATGAGATTAATTTGCCTGAATCTTCTGATAGTAATCATGAAAATGACAAAGCTTACCCTGATTGTCCTGATAATACTTGAGCTTGTGATGACATATTTTATAAATTTCAATCTCAGTTTGAAGACTTAGATTTAAATGTACAAACTTTAACTGCTGAAAATGTCCTTGAATTATTAAAAGAAATTTCTGATGAAAAACTTCGGGAAAAAATTATTAATGTTACTGCAAAATCTTCAATATCAGGGGGTCGTTGAACACAAGGTTTAATAGTCAATTCTTCAGACTTATTTTCTGAAGTAGAAGCAACATTAGAACTTTTTGGACCATCATTAAGAATTTTCACTATTTTAATCAATTCATCAAGTTTTTTCTCAAGCGAGGAAATGTGTTCCCCAAGAACTTTCACATTGAGACTTAAATAATTATTTTGAGCAATTAACTTATTAATTTCTGCAATAGTGATTCGACCAACATCATTATCAATGAGTTTTCAGAATGCAGAATAAGTAATACCTGTATTTTTAGGAAGTATAAAAGGTGACTAGGAGGGATAAACATATTCATTAATATTGCCACTAGTATCTTGGTAAGATCTTTCTATCACATTAATATATTTAGGCAATTTATAATTAATATCAAGAGTATGTCCAGATGAAGATCTAATGATATGAGTAGTTTATTGAAAATATCTAGTAGGGATTAATCTTCTTGAATGCAACTAATATCTGCACCACTATCAATCATAGCAATATTAGTCATAAAAATATCATTATTAATCAATATAGTGCAATTAATATACCATTTATGAGCAGTAACAATTTGCATCATTCCTAAAAACAAATTATTTTTTATATCCAGATTTTGAATATTAATATCATTGGTATTTTCAGTAATTTCTGGACCTTTGGACGTAGAAGGCACATCATAAGGAGAAACATGATGAGAAGAATTTTCTTTAATTTTTGAAATCCTGTGATCACAAATCATTTGATTTTGTTTTAAGGAAATAATTTCTTTTCTCAAATTTTCAACCTCAATTTTTAAATCATCAAAAGAAGTATCTCTACCAGGGGTTTTACATTTAAGGTCAACACCAAGAATATTTCTACTAGGGGTTTACCCCTGATTAAGGATCCTTGTCATATGGTATCAGAGCTTGGTTATTTCATAGTTATTTGATGTACAGGTGTGACAGATTTAAGCATAGGCATTAAATTTTAAAATAAGGATTTGGGAGAAGTTAGTACAAAAAGTACTAAACTTGAAGAGGTAGATTTACCTCAAAATCTTAATTTATTAATTAAATGGACTCTTCCAAAAATCGACAAAAAAAACATTTATGAATATGGATATTTTGATAAAATTCTGCATAAACAAATTGGTAAAACTACCGAACAATCTATTGCCTTAAATGTTGATGAACAAACTATTCAGTTGCTTAATTAAAACGATGTAGATACTATTAAAAATCATTATAATTTCATGCATATTGGCTTAGTACAAATTGCTTTTAAACCCCTTACTCTGAGAGGCCTTCCAGAAACATTTTCAGCGGCACAACGTGATGCTAGAAATCTAAATTTTAGACAATCTTTAATGGAAACTATTGAATCTACTCTTGCATATGGCCCTATTTATTTTAATGTTCAACCAAATTTACAATTATCTTTGACTGATAGAAATATTTTTGATGTATTGACCTTAAATGTAAAAATCCATAGTTATAAGTATGCCCCTGGATTTGAACTCAAAGGAGTATCTTATAGCATTTATTACCGTCTTATGACTACAATGACTCCAAAATGTAGATTAATTGAAGATCCTTCCGATTATACCATTCTTATAGAAACCAATTTTCTGAAATCCAAGGTTCGTACCAGAAGGCCTATAAGATGGGAAGAAATTAACTTCCCTAACACCTGGATTTTGAATTCAGTCATTTCTCCCAAACAACTTCTAGGAGAAGTGACCAATTCAGAATTAAATCATGTAACTCAAAACTCTGATGGAAAAAATTGTCTTCAATTTGATGATAATTCTACTATTTCTTATCGAAATTCCTTTTCTATCTCTCGTGGTATGCTTGCTAGACAATATATTTCTCATATTGAACCTCCTGTTTATGGCCCAGCTAGGAATCATGTTGCATCCTTGCATACTTTAAACTCTGCAGAATTGCATAATTCTTTTAGAAATATTAAAAAGGTTAAAATTAATCCTAAAACTCATATAGTACAATATAATGATAATATTTCTGATTAAGAAAATCTAACTCCTTCGGAGATGGAATTTGATGTCAATAGTACTTAAAATCCTTATTTTGATTTCTAAAAATGGTTTAAATCATTCCACATCAGATAGATTTTAGTCCTGGCTCACAAGAAAGAAATTATGTATAAAATAAATTCTTTGGTGAAAACTGGAAAAACTTTAGAACTTTCTGATGATATGAAAAATATTTCAGAAGAATTCTATGAAATGTGTGCATTGCATAATCAGATTATTTGTTTTGCACCATGATTTATATCTGCATATTTACCTAAATATATTATTGTGATAGAAAGATCTTACCAAGATACTACTGGCAATATTGTTGAATGTGTTTACCCCCCCGCCACCTTTTATACTTCCTAATAATATGGGTATTACTTATTCTACATTTCAAAAATTCATTGATAATGTTATTGGTCGAATCACTATTGCAGAAATTAATAAGTTAATTCCTCAAAATAATTATTTAAGTCTCTATGTGAAAGTTCTTGGGGAACACATTTCCTCGCTTGACAAAAAACTTGATGAATTGATTAAAATAGTTGAAATTCTTAATGATGGTCCAAAAACTTATAATGTTGCTTCTACTTTAGAAAATAAGTTTGAAGAATTGACTATTAAACCTTGTGTTCAACGACCCCCAGATATTGAAGGTTTTACAAAATTCTCCCATATGGAAAAACTAGAAAAAATGCTTGACGGATTTTTTTTAAAATTAAACATCAATCCTATGGATTTTTCTAACACATTTTGTAATCTACAGTAAATTAAAAATACTTTTCAGAGTGACTCTTCTCATATTTTAGATACCAATTACTCAGAGCTAAACAAGCTTAGAGGTACAATAAAAAAATAACCCAAATGATATGTTGATCTTCCCCGTATGTCTGCTACGTATTATCCTCGTACAACTCCTCTAGGTGTTTTAATAGAAGAAAGAGAATGGAAAATGACTAATACATCATATTTTGGAGAATCAATTTATTAATGGAATATTGATGGATTAAGTGAGAAACAAATCTATATCCAAGTTTATCGTATGCTTATGTATTCTACTATAGAAAAAGCCACAACATCTGCTAAAAATAAAGACAAATACACTGATTCTGAAGTTTGTAAGATGATTGTTGTTGGTTTTACTGACCAACTTCGAGGCTGGTGGGATAGTTATTTAAAGGAAGAAGATAGATTAGGATAATTTAGCTGGTTTAAAGATACCTTTCTAAGTCGAGTTATGGACCTACCTAAAAATAACCTACAATACTGGAAGGCTAAATTCATAGATGGACTCTCTCCTTCGTTTGGTGAAAGGATTAGAAAAAAACTTAGGGATTCATCTATTGAGATACCCTGGAAAGATTATACTTATGGTCATCTTATAGCAATTACGATTGATGAGGGTTTAGCTTTATGTAATGAATTGAAATTGAATAGACAAATTAAGATGGATACATTTAGAGAAAAGTCTCAATTAGGAGACTTTTGTGATCAATTTGGTATGAACCAACATGCTTCCACCTCTCAACAGAAAACACATAGGAATTCTAAGTCTTATAGAAAAAATAATTACCGACGAAGGTCTAAAGAAGAAAGAGAGACTCGAAAAGCCCATCGCAAGTCTATGAGACTTACCAAAAATAGGTCTTAGAGAGACCTAGCAAAAATAAGTGTTACAACTGCAAACAGTATGAGCATATAGCTCCAAATTGTAAGATCCAAAAAATCAAGTCTCTAGGTCTTATTGATGAACTCCATGATCAAATTTATAGCTTGTCATATACTTCTGGTTCTGAGTCTGATTACAACTTTGAATCTAAATCAGAAAATGAGATTGATTTGCCTGAATCTTTTGGTAGTAATCATGAAAATAAAAAAGCTTGCCCTGATTGTCCTGATAATACTTGTGCTTGTGATAAAATATTTTATAAATTGCAATCTCAGTTTGAAGACTTAGATTTAAATGTGCAAACTTTAACTGCTGAAAATGTCTTTGAATTATTAAAAGAAATTTCTGATGATAAACTTCGGGAAAAAATTATTAATCTTGCTGCAAAAAAATCTGCTAATAGCATTCCTATTAATTTTAAAGAAGTTACTAAAACTCATGACTATGATATGCCTTATTCTATGGACAAGGTTAATCGACGCCTCGCTTTATGCAAAATCCCTGGTAGAGATACTTCTTTTGATGATTTAAAAATTGAGGTTGAATATTTCAGAAAAGAAATTATTTCCTTAACACAAAATCAAATGATTTGTGATCACAGGATTTCAAAAATTGAAGAAAATACTTCTCATCATGTTTCTCCTTATGATGTGCCTTCTACGTCCAAAGGTCCAGAAATTACTGAAAATAGCGATGATATTAATATTCAAAATCTGGATATAAAAAATAATTTATTTTTAGAAATGATGCAAATTGTTACCGCTCATAAATGGTATATTAATTGCACTATATTGATTAATAATGATATTTCTATAACTAATATTGCTATGATTGATAGTGGTGCAAATGTTAGTTGCATTCAAGAAGGATTAATCCCTACTAGATATTTTAAAAAAAACGACTCATATCATTAGATCTGCATTTGGACATACTCTTGATACTAATTATAAATTGCCTAATGCACATGTCTGTAGAAATAAGACTTGCATTCCACATTTTTTCTTTCTAGTAAAAAATCAATTATATTCCCCTATTATTTTAGGAACACCTTTTATATATGTCATCTACCCTTTTACGCATCTTGATGAAAATGATTTTCAAGCTACTTTTAAAAATAAAAAAAATCTCATATTCTTTTATTATAGATCCTGTAACGAGAGATATCAATGCTTTGATTGACATGAAACAAACTCAGTTAAATTTCTTACAATTTAAAATTAAGAGTATGAATGTTCAAAATACACTGAGTTCTGTGAAAATACAAGAAAAAATAAAAATGATTTCTAATCAATTGATTGTTGATATTTGTGCGGATCACACAAATGCTTTTTGGAAAAGAAAAGAACATGGTGTTTCCCTTCCTTATGAAAATGATTTCAGCGAAACTAATATTCCAACAAAATCCCGACCCTTCCAAATTAATGCAGAGTTAGTAGAATTCTGCAAAAAAGAGATTGATAATCTTCAAGAAAAGGGTCTCCTAAAACCTTCAAAATCCCCGTGATCATGCACTGCTTTTTATGTTAACAATGCTGCTGAAAAAGAACGTGGTATGCCTAGACTTGTCATTAATTACAAACCGCTAAGTAAGGTTTTAAAAAGGATTAGGTATCCAATACCTAATAAAAAAACTTATTATCTAGATTATATGATGCTAATATATTTTCAAAATTCGATTTAAAATCTGGCTATTGGAAAATTTGTATTGCGAACGAACATACTTATAGAACTGCATTTAATGTGCCTTTTGGTCAATATGAATGGAATGTTATGCCTTTTGGTTTGAAAAATGCTCCTTCTGAATTCCAAAAAATCATGAATGATATATTCAATCCCTACATGAATTTTATAATTATTTATATAGATAATATTCTCGTTTTTTCAAAAACAATAGAATTACATTTTAAACACCTGAATATTTTCAAACAAATTGTTATACAAAATGGTTTAGTTATTTCTAAACCAAAAATGTCTCTATTTCAAACTGATATTCGATTTCTTGGACATAATATTTCTAAAGGTAAAATTGAACCAATACCAAGATCTTTAGATTTTTTGTAGAAATTCCCAGATATTATCACTGATAAAACTCAATTACAACGATTCTTAGGAAGTGTTAATTATATTTCCCCTTTCTATCAGAACTTATCCCGGGATTTGGCATCTTTGTATGATAGATTGAAAAAGAATCACAAAGAACCTTGGACTACTACTCACACTAAGCTAGTCCAAATGATTAAAAAACGTGTTGAGTCTTTACCTTGTGTAGCACTTGCGAATCCTGCATGGTTAAAAATCGTAGAAACTGATGCTTCCAACATAGGTAATGGAGTAATTCTAAAACAAGTGAATCCCTATACTAATTCTGAAAATCTTATTAGATTTCATTTAGGAAAATGGTGTGAAAGCCAGAAAAAATACGCCACAGTGGCTCATGAAATGTTAACTATTGTTAAATGTGTTTTAAAATTTCAAGATGATTTATATAATCAAAAATTCATTGTTCGAACTGACGCACAATCCATTAAATATATTTTTGATATAGATTTCAAATATGATGCTTCTAAATTAATTTTTGCAAGATGGCAAGCTCAACTGGCCCCTTACGATTTTGAAATACAATATAAAAAGGGTAGTGAAAATTCTTTACCTGATTTTCTGTCTCGTGAATATATCAATAACTCATAAAATTTTTACAGGAAATTCTTCGACTGTGAACAGGAACCAAGGAGAATGAATTATTATACTTTCTACCTATCCGAAAAACTATTATTACCATTATTAAATTTGTTCCTGTGAACGAAGATATCCATTTCTTAATACTAAGAAAAATTATCCATGACATGATAAGAGAAAACTTATGTCTTCCAAATTTTGAAGAAATAAGAGATTAAATCAACTGGTCCGACTTTGATACATCAGTTGATAAATTTTAATCTTTTGATGCAGTACGGATCCACCCTGGCAAAGGGACAGAGGATATGGAAATGGCGCCAGAAGCCAAGGTTCCTCCTACTATTGAGGTAAAAACATCTCTTCATCTTTCTACACTTCTTTCTCTTCTAATTCCCCGGTATTACAACAGGGAAATAGAACTTTGATTAATGCAAAAATTTCTGAAATTGCTGAATCATCATAAAAAAACCAGCGTATGAGCACGCCAATTCATTTAAAAGATATTCTATAAGATCACCCTTTCTATGAACAACTTAAGTCCTATATGTTTTCTAAGCAAACAGATTTGTTTGCCTCAATTGTTCAAGAAAATACTGCCAATAGGCCAAATTATGAAAATCTTGACACTAAAGAACTAATAGTTCTTGTCGAAAATACTCAAATATTCAATCAAGAAGATCCATGGAGACTACTTCAAAAATACTTGATCACTAACCTTTATATTGCGGGTGAATCTTATAAAACAAGAGCTTTTTATGAGTCAATCCTACTGTCTACTGGAAGTAGTAAAATTGAACACTATCAAATGAGATAAACAACCCCAGGAGTGCATGGATATTCCAAAATGGTCAACAAAAAGCTCATATCAATAGAAGACTGGGGAACCACGACCATGACTGAAAAATCCATGACAATGAAAGGAGCGAAAATAGCTTTCACTTATTGGGACTACGTAAAAGAATTTACCCAGACTTTATATTATAATAACATCAAGCATAAACATAATTGGTTTTTAAAAGTATGTGCTAAAGTATTTGAAGATCCCATTCCAAATTGGTTTATCAAATGGTGGTCGTATCATGGCCCCACAGTTAAGATCTTGCCACCAGAATATTTTCATTTGTACAAAGAATGGAAAAAGACTTCCCCATTTTTAACAGAATTATACCTTTCTGAACATGTCTGCAAATTGGATACCATTGATCAAATGTACTTTTTCGTAGAATTTTCCATTCCGTGATCCATAAATGGAGTGTTGAATTCTGGTATACTAAAGATCAACTACTAGGCTTATATAGGATATTTTATACCAACTTTTGGGAAAAATTAACCCGCCAAGATCCGGTTACAAAAATCCCTTATGGAAAAGACTTGGAAGAAACCATTATACGAAAGAATGCCAAATATGCCCATGCTCTACAGAAAGAAATTATCGATGACAAAGGCCTAAACTATATTTCTAGAAGAATCTCTGTTTAAGAAGGAGATAAACTGGTAATGATTGAAAATTACTTAGCAGAAATTCAAAATAAACTACTAAAAATGATAAAACAAAGTTCATATTCTTCTATGAAAATCATTACCAGTGAAGAAGCAGAAAACACTGAAGATATTTGTGATTCACAGTCACTACCTCCAGAACATATCCTCACAAATGAAGAGATCGAAAAAACCGAAGCATTTCTCTATCAACTGAAGAAAAAGGGAAAAGACAAAACAGGACAGGGAAGCCCCAACAACTAATTACTATGTTTTACTATAGGGCCCATTTGTAATAGTAAAAATACAATGCGCCGAGATCCACTGTAGGACCAATAGTACTATGCCCAGATTTTTTTTTTCTATAAAAGATGCCTCATTCTGTATAAGGAGGGAGGAGTTTTCCTTCCCCTTCCCTTTCTAAGCCTATCTCTCTCTACTTTGTATTATACTGTGAAGATAAATAAAAGGCAGATAGCCATCGTTTAATACTGTTCAGGATTTCCATCCGGCCAGCTTCAAGGTACATAATTTTTGTCCTTTTAACTTACTTTTTATACTCCTTCCTGCCAACCGTGACCATATCCGGCTAAGAAAATTCTCATGTCTATATTAAAAATCTAAGTCCTATTATTAGATAATTATGAAGAATCCAGACTTTATCTAAATATGAAAAAATGGTAAATATCTTCTAACTTGGTTCCAAAATGGTGGTACAGTCGAGTTTAATATATCTTAGGTTGGCCTAGTCTCAGTGACTCCGTCTAGTAAGTTATACCTATTTAGCTCATAAATTTGATAGACACAAAGGGCGATTTTTTTGCACAACTAGAACTTCTAGACACATGGGTTCGACCTAAGCATAGTAAATCTCTGACAGGCCCTTTGTTTGGGTAAAATATTTACATATAGTTATTAATCTATTTAACATTCCCTTATATTTCGATTGGTGTTTTTGGTTCGATATTTTTACTAAAGCTTAAGCCGATATTCTTATGATAAGTCTGAATGCAGCGTGGTTTACCCCTGCTTAAGGATCCTTGTCATATGGTGTCAGAGACTGGTTATTTCATAGTTATCTGATGTACAGGTGTGACAGATTTAAGCATACGCATGAAATTTTAAAATATGGATTTGGGAGAAGTTAGTACAAAAAGTACTAAACTTGAAGAGGTAGATTTACCTCAAAATCTCGATTTATTAAATAAATGGACTCTTCCAAAAATCGACATAAAAACTATTTATGAATACGAATATTTTGATAAAATTTTGTATAAACAAATTGTTAAAACTACCGAACAATCTATTGCCTTAAATGCTGATGAACAAACTATTCACGTGCTTAATAAAAATGATATAGATTCTTTTAAAAATCGTTATAATTTCATGCATATTGGCTTAGTACAAATTGATTTTAAACCCCTTACTCTGAGAGGTCTTCCAGAAACATTTTTAGCGGCACTACGTGATGCTAGAAATCTAAATTTTAGACAATCTTTAATGGGAACTATTGAATCTACTCTTGCATATGGCCCTATTTATTTTAATGTTCAAACAAATTTACAATTATCTTTAAATGATAGAAATATTCTTGATGTGTTGACCTTAAATATAAAAACCCATGGTTATAATCATTCCCCTGGATCTAAACTCATAGGAATATCTTATCACATTTATTACCATCTTATGACTACAATGACTCCTAAATGTAGATTAATTGAAGATCCTTCCAATAATACCATTCTAATAGAAACCAATTTTCTAAAATCAAAGGTTAGTACTAAAAGGCCTATAAGATGGGAATAAATTAACTTCCCTGACACCTAGATTTTGAATTTAGTTGTTTCTCCCAAACAACTTGCAGGACAAGTGACCAATTCAAAATTAACTCTTGTAACTTAAAACTCTGATGGAAAAATCTATCTTCAATTTGATGATAATTCTACTATTTCTTATCAAAATTCCTTTGCTATGTCTTGTAGTATGCCTGCTAGATAATATATTTCTCCAATTGAACCTTCTATTTATGGTCTATCTAGGAATAGTGCTGCATCCTTGCATACTTTAAACTTTGCAGAATTGCCTAATTCTTTTAGAAATGTTGAAAAGGTTAAAATTTAATCCTAAAACTCATATAGTTCAAGATATTGATAATATTTTTGATAAAGAAAATCCAACTCCTTCGGAGATGGAATTTGATGTCAACAGTATTTAAAATCCTTATTTAGATTTTTGAAGATGGTTTAAATGATTCCACAATAGATAGATTTAAGTCCTGGCTCATAGACAAGAAATTATGTAAAAAAAGAATTCTTTGCTGAAAACTAGAAAAGCTTTAGAACATGGTTTTTCGAAACTTAATAGTTCTGAAGATATGAAAAATATTTCAGAAGAATTCTATGAAATGTGTGCATTGCATAATCAGATTATTTGTTTTGCACCATGGTTTATATCTGCATATTTGCCAAAATATATTAATGTGATAGAAAAATCTTACCAAGATACTGTGGCAATATTATTGAATGTGTTATCCCCCCTAGTCACCACTTATACTTCTTAATAATACGGGTATTACTTATTCTGCATTCCAAAAATTCATTGATAATGATGTTGGTCGAATCACTATTGCAGAAATTAATAAGTTAATTGCTCAAAATAATTATTTAAGTCTCTATGTGAAGTTCTTGGGAAGCACATTTCCTCGCTTGACAAAAAACTTGATAAATTGATTAAAATAGTAAAAATTCTTAATGATGGTCCAAAAACTTCTAATGTTGCTTCTACGTCAAAAAATAAGTCTGAATAATTGACTATAAAACCTCGTGTTCAACGGCCCCTTGATATTGAAGGTTTTGCAAAATTCTCTCATATGGAAAAACAAGAAAAATTGCTTGACGAAAAGTTTTCAAAATTAAATATCAATCCTATGGATTTTTCTAACACATTTTCTGATCTACAACAAATTGAAAATACTTTTCAGAGTGACTCTTCTCCTATTATAGATACCAATTACTCAGAGCTTAACAAGGTCAGAAGTACAATTAAAAAACAACTCAAACGATATGTTGATCTTCCCCGTATGTATGCTACATATTATCCTCGTCCTACTCCTCCAGATGTTTTAATAGAAGAAAGAGAATGAAATATGACTAATACATCATACTGTGGAGAATCAATTTATGAATGGAATATTGATGGATTAAATGAGAAACAAATCTTGATCCAACTTCATCGTATGCTTATGTATTCTTCTAGCTCAAAAGACACAGCATCTGCTGAAAATAAAGACAAACGCACTAATTCTGAAGTTTGTAAGATGATTGTTGCTGGTTTTACTGGCCAATTTTGGAAATTAGTTAGAAGCTATTTAACATTTTCTTATATTTAGATAAAGTCTGGATTCTTCATAATTATCTAATAATAGGAGTTAGATTTTTAACATAGACATGAGAATTATTTGAGTATTTTCGACAAGAACTATTAGTTCTCTAGTGTGAAGCTTTTCATAATTTGGCCTATCGACAATATTTTCTTGAACAATTAAGGCAAACGAATCTCCTTGCTTAGCAAACATATAGGACTGAAGTTGTTCATATAAAGGGTGATCTTCTGGAATATCTTCTAAATGAATTGAAATTCTCATATGCTGGTTTTTAGATGATGATTCAGCAATTTGCAAAATTTTTGCATTAATCAAAGTTCTATTTCCCTATACCGGGAAATTAGAAGGGGAAGAAGTGTAGGAAGATGAAGAGATGTTTCTGCCTCCTTAGTAGGAGTAACCTTGGATTCTGCAGCCTTTTCCACGTCCTCTGGCTCTTTGCCAGGGAGGATCCATACTACATCAAAAGATTAAAATTTATCAAATGATGTATCAAAGTCGGACCAACTGATTTCATCTCTTATTTCTTTAAAATTTGGAAGATATAAGTCTTTTCTTATCATGTCATGGACAATTTTTCTTAGTATTAAGAAATGGATATCTTCGTTCACAGGAACACATTTAATAATGGTAATAATAGTTTTTTTTGGATAGGTAGAAAGTATAATAATTCATTCTCCTTGGCTCCTACTCACAGTCCAAGAATTGCCTGTAAAAATTTTATGAGTTATTGATATATTCATGAGACAGAAAATCAGGTAAAGAATTTTCACTACCCTTTTTATATTGTATTTCAAAATTGAAAGGGGCCAATTGAGCTTGCCATCTTGCAAAAAATAGTTTAGAAGCATAATGTTTGAAATCTTTATCAAACATATACTTAACGGATTGTGCGTCAGTTTGAATAATGATTTTTTGATTATATAAATCATCTTGGAATTTTAAAACACATTTAACAATCATTAACATTTCATGAGCCACAATGGCATATTTTTTCTAGCTTTTAGACCATTTTCCTGAATGAAATCTAATAAGATTTTTATAATTAGTATAGGGATTCACTTGTTTTAGAATTACTCCATAACCTATGTTGGAAGCATCAGTTTCTACGATTTTTAACTATGCAGGATTCGCAAGGGTTACACAAGGTAAAGACTCACCACAATTTTTAATCATTTGGACTAGCTTAGTGTGAGTAGTAGTCCAAGGTTCTTTGTGATTCTTTTTCAATCTATCATACAAAGGTGCCAAATCCTGGGATAAGTTCTAATAGAAAGGGGAAATATAATTAAGACTTCCTAAATTGAGTTTTATCGATGATAATATAGGGAATTTTTTTGAAAAATCTAAAGATTTTTGTATTGGTTCAATTTTACCTTTAGAAATATTATGTCCAAGAAGTCGAATATCAGTTTGAAATAGAGACATTTTTGGTTTAGAAATAACTAAACCATTTTGTATAACAATTTGTTTGAAAATATTCAGGTGTTTAAAATGTAATTCTATTGTTTTAGAAAAACAAGAATATCATATATATAAACAATTACAAAATTTATGTAGAGATTGAATATATCATTCATGATTTTTTTGGAATTCAGAAGGAGCATTTTTCAAACCTAAAGGCATAACATTCCATTCATATTGACCAAAAGGCACATTAAATGCAGTTGAAAAGGATCTACCAGCAGGAAGAGAAGATGTTGTCAGCATATGACAAGGATCCTTAAGCAGGGGTAAGCCACGTTGCATTCATACTTATCATAAGAATATTGGCTTAAGCTTTAGTCGAAGTATCGAACCAAAAACACCAATCGAAATATAAGGGAAAGTCAAATAGCTTAATAATTGTATGGAAATCTTTTATCCAAACAAAGGGTCTGTCAGAGATTTAATAGGCTTAGGTCGAACCCATGTGTCTAAACATTCTAATTGTGTAAAAATTCACCCTTTATGTCTATAAAATTTATGGACTAAAAAGGCACAACTTACTAGACGGAGTCACTGAGACCAGGCCAACCTAAGACATATTAAACTCGACTATACCACCATTTTTGAACCAAGTTAGAAACTATTTAATATTTTCTCATATTTAGATAAAGTGTGGATTCTTCATAATTATCTAATAATAGGAGTTATATTTTTAACATAGACATGAGAATTTTCGTAGCCAAATATGGTCACGGCTGGCAGGAAGAAGGAGTATAAAAAGCAAGTTAAAAGAAGAAAAACTATGTACCTTGAAGCTGGCCGGATGGAAAGCTTGAACAACATTAAACGGTGGATATCTTCCTTTTATTTATCTTCATAGTATATTACAAAGTAGAGAGAGAGCTAGGCTTAGAGAGAGAAGGGGAAGGAAAACTCTTGCCTCCTTATACAGAATGAGACGTCCTTTATAGAAAAAAAAGAATCTATGGATAATACTATGGGTCCTACAGTGGGTCCCTACGCATAGTATTTTTACTGTTACAAATGGGCCCTATAGTAAAACATAGTAATTAGTTGTTGGTGCTTGCTTGTCCTGTTTTGTCTTTACCCTTTTTCTTCAGTTGATAGAGAAATGCTTCTTTTTTTTTATATCTTCATTTGTGAGGATATGTTCTGGAGGTAGTGACTGTGAATCACAAATATTTTCAGTGTTTTTTTGCTTCTTCACTAGTAAAGCTTTTCATAGAAGTATCTGAACTTTGTTCTATCATTTTTAGTAGTTTATTTCGAACTTCTGCTAAGTGTTTTTCAATCATTTCCAGTTTATCTCCTTCTTGAACGGAGATTCATCTAGAAATATAGTTTAGACCTTTGTCGTCGATAATTTCTTTCTGTGGAGCATGGGCATATTTAGGGTTTTTTCGTATAATGGTTTCTTGCAAGTCTTTTCCATAAGGAATTTTTGTAATCGGATCCTGGCGGGTTAATTTTTGCCCAAAATTGGTATAAAATACCCTATATAAGCCCGGTATTTGATCTTTAGTATACCCGAAATCAACACTCTATTTATGGATCCACGGAATGGAGAATTCTATGAAAAAGTACATTTGATCAATGGTATCCAATTTGCAAACATATTCAGAAAGGTATAATTCTGTTAAAAATGGTGAAATCTTTTTCCATTCTTTGTAAAGATGAAAATATTTTGATGGAAAGATCTTAACTGTGGGTCCATGATACGACCACCATTGGATAAACCAATTTGGAATGAGATTGATTTGCCTTAATCAACTGATAGTAATCTTGAAAATGAAAAAGCTTGCCCTGATTTTCCTAGTAATATTGTGCTTATGATGACATATTTTTTAAATTGCAATCTCAGTTTGAAGACTTAGATTTAAATGTGCAAACTTTAACTGCTGAAAATGTCCTTGAATTATTAAAAGAAATTTCTGATGAAAAACTTCGGGAAAAAAATATTAATCTTGCTGCAAAAAAATCTGCTAATTGCATTCTTATTAATTCTAAAGCAGTTACTAAAACTCATGACTATGATATGCCTTATTCTTTGGCCAAGGTTAATCGATGCCTCGATTTAAGAAAACCCCCTGGTAGAGATACTTCTTTTGATGATTTAAAAATTGAGGTTGAAAATTTGAAAAAATAAATTATTTCCTTAAACAAAATCAAATGATTTGTGATCACAGGATTTCAAATATTGAAGAAAATACTTCTCATCATATTTCTCCTTATGATGTGCCTTCTACGTCCAAAGGTCCAGAAATTACTGAAAATACCAATGATATTAATATTCAAAATCTGGATATAAAAATAATTTGGTTTAGGAATGATGCAAATTGTTACCGCTCATAAATGGTATATTAATTGCACTATATTGATTAATAATGATATTTCTATAACTAATATTGCTATGATTGATAGTGGTGCAGATGTTAGTTGCATTCAAGAAGGATTAATCCCTACTAGATATTTTCAAAAAACTACTCATATCATTAGATCTGCATCTGGACATACTCTTGATATTAATTATAAATTGCCTAGTGAACATGTCTATAGAAATAAGACTTGCATTCCACATTTTTTCTTTCTAGTAAAAAATCAATTATATCCCCCCTATTATTTTAGGAACACCTTTTATAAATGTCATCTACCCTTTTACGCATCTTGATGCAAATGGTTTTCATGCTACTTATAAAAATAAAAAAATCTCATATTCTTTTATTACAAATCCTGTAACTAGAGGTATCAATGCTTTGATTGACATGAAACAAACTCAGTTAAATTTCTTACAATTTGAAATTATGAGTATAAATGTTCAAAATACACTGAGTTCTGTGAAAATACAAGAAAAAATAAAAATGATTTCTAGTCAATTGATTGCTGATATTTGTGCAAATCACCCAAATGCTTTTTGAAAAAGAAAAGAACATGTTGTTTCCCTTCCTTATGAAAATGATTTCAGCGAAACTAATATTCCAAAAAAATCCAGACCCTGCCAAATGAATGCAGAGTTAGTAGAATTCTGCAAAAAGGAGATTGATAATCTTCAAGAAAAGGGTCTCCTAAAACCTTCAAAATCCCCGTGGTCATGCACTGTTTTTTATGTTAACAATGCTGCTGAAAAAGAACGCGGTATGCCTAGACTTGTCATTAATTACAAACCACTAAATAAGGTTTTGAAATGGATTAGGTATCCAATACCTAATAAAAAAGACTTATTATCTAGATTATATAATGCCAATATATTTTCAAGATTCGATTTAAAATCTGGTTATTGGCAAATTCGTATTGCAAATGAACATACTTATAGAACTGCATTTAATGGGTCAATATGAATGGAATGTTATGCCTTTTCGTTTGAAAAATGCTCCTTCTGAATTTCAAAAAATCATGAATGATATATTTAATCCCTACATAAATTTTTTAATTATTTATATAGATGATATTCTTGTTTTTTCTAAAACAATAGAATTATATTTTAAACACCTGAATATTTTCAAACAAATTGTTATACAAAATGATTTAGTTATTTCTAAACCAAAAATATCTCTATTTCAAACAGATATTCGATTTCTTGGACATAATATTTCTAAAGGTAAAATTGAACCAATACTAAGATCTTTAGCTTTTTCAAAAAAAAATCCCAGATATTATCATTGATAAAACTCAATTACAACGATTCTTAGGAAGTATTAATTATATTTCCTCTTTCAATCAGAACTTATCCCAGTATTTGGCACCTTTGTATGATAGATTGAAAAAGAATCACAAAGAACCTTGGACTACTACTCACACTAAGCTAGTCCGAATGATTAAAAACCGTGTTGAGTCTTTACCTTGTGTAACCCTTGCGAATCCTGTATGGTTAAAAATCGTAGAAACTGATGCTTCCAACATAGGTTATGGAGGAATTCTAAAACAAGTAAATCCCCATACTAATTCTGAAAATCTTATTAGATTTTATTTAGGAAAATGGTTTGAAAGCCAGAAAAAATATGTCATGGTGGCTGATGAAATGTTAACGATTGTTAAATGTGTTTTAAAATTACAAGATGATTTATATAATAAAAAATTCATTGTTCGAACTGACGCACAATCCATTAAATATATGTTTGATAAAGGTTTCAAACATGATGCTTCTAAACTAATTTTTGCAAGATGGCAAGCTCAACTGGCCCCTTTCGATTTTGAAATACAATATAAAAAGGGTAGTGAAAATTCTTTATCTGATTTTCTGTCTCGTGCATATATCAACAACTCATAAAAATTTTACAGGTAATTCTTGGACTGTAAGCAGGAGCCAAGGAGAATGAATTATTATACTTTCTACCTATCCAAAAAAAATTATTATTACCATTATTAAATGTGTTCCTGTGAACGAAGATATCCATTTCTTAATACTAAGAAAAATTGTCTATGAAATGATAAGAGAAGACTTATATCTTCCAAATTTTGAAGAAATAAGAGATGAAATCGACTGATCCGACTTTGATACATCATTTGATAAATTTTAATCTTTTGATTCAGTATGGATCGACCCTGGCAAAGGGCCAGAGGATGTGGAAAAGGCGACAGAAGCACAGGTTCCTCCTACTATGGAGGCAGAAACATCTCTTCATCTTCCTACACTTCTTTCTCTTTTAATTTCCCAATATTAGAACAGGGAAATAGAACTTTGATTAATTCAAAAATTTCGCAAATTGCTGAATCATCAACCAAAAACTAGCATATGAGCACTTCAATTCATTTAGAAGATATTCCAGAAGATCACCCTTTATATGAACAAATTCAGTCCTATATGTTTGCTAAGCAAACAGATTCGTTTGCCTCAATTGTTCAAGAAAATACTGCTGATAGGCAAAATTATTAAAAGCTTGACACTAGAGAACTAATAGTTCTTGTCAAAAATACTCAAATATGCAAGCAAGAAGATCCATAGAGACTACTCCAAAAATACTTGATCACTAACATTTATATTGCAAGTAAATCTTATAAAACAAGAGCTTTTTATGAGTCAATCCTACTATCTACTGGAAGTAGTGAATTGAACACTATCAAATAAGCAAAAAAAAAACCAGGAGTGCATGGATATTCTAAAATGGTCATCAAAAAACTCATATCACTAGAAGATTGGGGAACCACGTCCATAACTTTAAAAACCATGATAATGAAAGGAGCAAAAATAACTTTCACTTATTGGGACTACGTAAAAGCATTTACCCAGACTTTATATTATAATAACATCAAGCATAAACATACTTGGTTTTTAAAAGTCTGTGCTAAAGTATTTGAAGATCCCATTCCAAATTGGTTTATCCAATGGTGGTCGTATCATGGCCACACAGTCAAGATCTTGCCACCAGAGTATTTTCATCTTTACAAAGAATGGAAAAAGACTTCACCATTTTTAATAGAATGGTACCTTTCTGAACATGTATGCAAATTGGATAGCATTGATCAAATGTACTTTTTCATAGAATTTTCCATTCCGTGGATCCATAAATGGAGTGTTGAATTCGAGTATACTAAAGATCAACTACCGGGCTTATATAGGGTATTTTATACCAACTTTCGGGGAAAATTAACCCGCCAGGATTTGGTTACAAAAATCCCTTATGGAAAAGACTTGCAAGAAACCATTATACGAAAAAATGCCGAATATGCTCATGCTCCACAGAAAGAAATTATCAAAAACCAAGGGCCTGTCAGAGATTTAATATGCTTAGGTCGAACCCATGTGTCTAGAAGTTCTAACTTGATTCCAAAATGGTGGTACAGTCGAGTTTAATATGTCTTAGGTTGGCCTGGTCTCAGTGACTCCGTATAGTAAGTTGTGTCTTTTTAGCCCATAAATTTGATAGACACAAAGGGCGAAGTTTTGCACAATTAGAACTTCTAGACACATGGGTTCAACCTAAGTATATTAAATCTCTGACAGGCCCTTTGTTTGGGTAAAAGATTTCGATACAGTTATTAAGCTATTTGACATTCCCTTATATTTTGATTGGTGTTTTTGGTTCGATATTTCGACTAAAGCTTAAGTCGATATTCTTATGATAAGTTTGAACGCAGCGTGGCTTATCCCTGCATAAGGATCCTTGTCATATGCTTAAGCCGATATTCTTATGATAAGTTTGAACGTAGTGTGGCTTACCCCTGCTTAAGGATCCTTGTCATATGGTATCAGAGACAGGTTCATATGACAAGTCTAGGCATACCGCATTTTTTTCAGCACCATTGTTAACATAAAAATCAGTGCATGACCACGGAGATTTTGAATACGTAGCAGACATATGGGGAAGATCAACATATCATTTGGGTTGATTTTTAATTGTACCTATGAGCTTGTTAAGATCTGAGTAATTGGTATCTATAATAGGAGAAGAGTCACTCTGAAAAGTATTTTCAATTTTCTGTAGATCAAAAAATGTGTTAGAAAAATCTATAGGATTGATGTTTAATTTTGAAAACTTTTCGTCAAGCAATTTTTCTAGTTTTTTCATATGAGAGAATTTTGCAAAACATTCAATATCAGGGGGTCGTTGAACACAAGGTTTAATAGTCAATTCTTCAGACTTATTTTTTAAAGTAGAAGCAACATTAGAAGTTTTTGGACCATCATTAAGAATTTTCACTATTTTAATCAATTCATCAAGTTTTTGGTCAAGCGAGGAAATGTGTTCCCCAAGAACTTTCACATAGAGACTTAAATAATTATTTTGAGCAATTAACTTATTAATTTCTGCAATAGTGATTCGACCAACATCATTATCAATGAATTTTTGGAATGCAGAATAAGTAATACCCATATTATTAGGAAGTATAAAAGGTGACTGGAGGGGATAAACACATTCAATAATATTGTCACTAGTATCTTGGTAAGATCTTTCTACCATATTAATATATTTAAGAAAATATGCAGATACAAAACCATGGTGCAAAACAAATAATCTGATTATACAATGCACATATTTCATAGAATTCTTCTGAAATATTTTTCATATCGTCAGAACTATAAGTTTCGAAAAAACATGTTCTAAAGCTTTTCCAGTTTTCACCAAAGAATTCTTTTTTTTACATAATTTCTTGCCTGTGAGCCAGGACTAAAATCTATCTGATGTGGAATCATTTAAACCATTTTCAGTAATCAAAATAAGGATTTTAAATACTGTTGACATCAAATTCCATATCCGGAGTTGAATTTTCTTTATCAAAAATATTATCATTATCTTGAACTATATGAGTTTTAGGATTAATTTTAACCTTTCAACATTTCTAAAAGAATTATGCAATTCTGCAGAGTTTAAAGTATTCAAGGATGCAGCACAATTCCTAGCTGGGCCATAAACAGGTAGTTTAATAGGAGAAATATATTGTCTAGGAACCATACTACGAGACATAGCAAAGGAATTTTGATAAGAAATAGTAGAATTATCATCAAATGGAAGACAAATTTTTCCATCAGAGCTTTGAGTTACATGAGTTAATTTTTAATTGGTCACTTCTCCTACAAGTTGTTTGGGAGAAACGACTGAATTCAAAATCCAGGTGTCAGGGAAGTTAATTTCTTCCCATCTTTTATAGGCCTTTTGGTACTAACCTTGGATATTAGAAAATTAGTTTCTATAAGAATGGTATAATTGGAAGGATCTTTAATTAATCTACATTTAGGAGTCATTGTAGTCATAAGACGGTAATAAATGAGATAAGATACTCCTATGAGTTCAGATCCAGGGGCATAATTATAACCATGGGTTTTTACATTTAAGGTCAACACATCAAGAATATTTCTATCAGTCAAAGAAAATTATAAATTTGGTTGAACATTAAAATATATAGGGTCATATACAAGAGTAGATTCAATAGTTCCCATTAAAGATTGTCTAAAATTTAGATTTTTAGCATCACGTAGTGCCGCTAAAAATATTTCTGGCAGACCTCTCAGAGTAAGGGGTTTAAAAGAAATTTGTACTAAGACAATATGCATGAGATTATAATGATTTTTAAAAGTATCTACATCATTTTTACTAAGCACATGAATAGTTTGTTCATCTGTATTGAAGGCAATAGATTGTTCGGTAGTTTTAACAATTTGTTTATGCATAATTTTATCAAAATATCCGTATTCATAATCATATGAAAAACATATGACAAGGATCCTTAAGCAAGGGTAAGCCACGCTGCGTTTAGACTTATCATAAGAATATCAACTTAAGATTTAGTCGAAATATCGAACCAAAAACACCAATCAAAATATAAGGGAATGTCAAAAAGCTTAATAACTGTATGAAAATCTTTTACCCAAATAAAGGGTCTGTCAGAGATTTAATATACTTAGTTCAAACCCATGTGTCTAATTATCCATGACATGATAAGAGAAGACTTATATATTCTAAATTATGAAGAAATAAGAGATGAAATCGATTAGTCCGACTTTGATACATAATTTGATAAATATAGTCCAAGATAATGAAAAATATTTCAGAAGAATTCTATGAAATGTGTGCATTGCATAATCAGATTATTTGGTTTGCACCATGGTTTATAGCTGCATATTTGCCTAAATATATTAATGTGATAGAAAGATCTTACCAAGATACTAGTGGCAATATTATTGAATGTGTTTATCCCCCCAGTCACCTTTTATACTTCCTAATAATACGGGTATTACTTATTCTGCATTCCAAAAATTCATTGATGATGATGTTGGTCGAATCATTATTGCAGAAATTAATAAGTTAATTGCTCAAAATAATTATTTAAGTCTCTATGTGAAAGTTCTTTGGGAACACATTTCCTCGCTTGACAAAAAACTTGATGAATTGATTAAAATAGTAAAAATTCTTAATGATGGTCCAAAAACATCAAATGTTGCTTCTACTTCAAAAAATAAGTCTGAAGAATGGACTATTAAACCTTTTGTTCAACGACCCCCTGACATTGAAGGTTCTGCAAAAGTCTCTCATATGGAAAAACTAGAAAAATTGCTTGACGAAAAGTTTTCAAAATTAAACATCAATCCTATGGACTTTTCTAACACATTTTCTGATCTACATCAAATTGAAAATACTTTTCAGAGTGACTCTTCTCCTATTATAGATACCAATTACTCAGAGCTTAACAAACTCAGAGGTACAATTCAAAAACAACCCAAACGATATGCTGATCTTCCCCGTATGTCTGCTACGTATTATCCTCGTCCTACTTCTCCAGATGTTTTAATAGAAGAAAGAGAATGAAATATGACTAATACGTCATATTGTGGAGAATCAATTTATGAGTGGAATGTTTTACCTTTTGGTTTAAAAAATGCTCCTACTGAATTCCAAAAAATCATGAATGATATATTCAATCCCTACATGAATTTTGTAATTGTTTATATAGATGATAATCTTGTTTTTTCTAAAATAATAAAATTATATTTTAAACACCTGAATATTTTCAAACAAATTGTTATACAAAATGGTTTAGTTATTTCTAAACCAAAAATGTTTCTATTTCAAACTGATATTCGATTTCTTGGTCATAATATTTCTAAAGGAAAAATTGAACCAATACAAAGATCTTTAGATTTTTCGAAAAAATTTCCAGATATTATCACTGATAAAACTCAATTACAACGATTCTTAGGAAGTCTTAATTATATTTCCCCTTTCTATCAGAACTTATCCCAGGATTTGGCACCTTTGTATGATAGATTAAAAATGAAAAGAACATGTTGTTTCCCTTCCTTATGAAAATGATTTCAGATAAACAACCCCAGGCGTGCATGGATATTCCAAAATGGTCTGACAAATATATGACAAGGATCCTTAAGCAGGGGTAAGCCACGCTGCGTTCAAATTTATCATAAGAATATCGGCTTAAGCTTTAGTCGAAATATCAAATCAAAAATACTAATCGAAATATAAGGGAATTCCAAATAGCTTAATAATTGTATGGAAATCTTTTACCCAAACAAAGGGCCTGTCAGAGATTTAATATGCTTAGGTCAAACCCATGTGTCTAGAAGTTCTAATTGTGCCATAGTCGCCCTTTGTGTCTATCAAATTTATGAGCTAAAGAGGCACAACTTTCTAGACGAAGTCACTAGACCAGGACAACCTAAGACATATTAAACTCGACTGTACCACCATTTTGGAATCAAGTTAGAAGCTATTTGACATTTTCTCATATTTAGATAAAGTCTGGATTCTTCATAATTATCTAATTATAGGAGTTAGATTTTTAACATAGACATGAGAATTTTCTAAGCCGAACATGGTAAAGGCTGACAGGAAGAAGGAGTATAAAAAGTAAGTTAAAAGAAGAAAAACTATGTACCTTGAAGCTGGCCGGATGGAAAGCCTGAACAGTACTAAACAGTGGCTATCTGCCTTTTATTCTTCAAACTTATTTTTTGAAGTAGAAGCAACATTTGAAGTTTTTGGACCATCATTAAGAATTTTTACTATTTTAATCAATTCATCAAGTTTTTTGTCAAGTGAGGAAATGTGTTCCCCAAGAACTTTCACATAGAGACTTAAATAATTATTTTGAGCAATTAACTTATTAATTTCTGCAATAGTGATTCGACCAACATCATTATCAATGAATTTTTGGAATGCAGAATAAGTAATACCCGTATTATTAGGAAGTATAAAAGTTGACTGGGGGGATAAACACATTCAATAATATTGCCACTAGTATCTTGGTAAGATCTTTCTATCACATTAATATATTTAGGCAAATATGCAAATATAAACCATGGTGCAAACCAAATAATCTGATTATGCAATGCACACATTTCATAGAATTCTTCTGAAATATTTTTCATTATCCTGAACTATATTTATCAAATGATGTATCAAAGTAGGACTAGTCGATTTCATCTCTTATTTCTTCAAAATTTAAAAGATATAAGTCTTCTCTTCTCATGTCATGGATAATTTTTATTAGTATTAAGAAATGGATATCTTCGTTCACAGGAACACATTTAATCATGGTTTAAATGATTCCACATCAGATAGATTTTAGTCCTGGATCACAGGCAAGAAATTAAGTAAAAAAAAAATTCTTTGGTGAAAACTGGAAAAGCTTTAGAACATGGTTTTTCGAAACTTATAGTTCTGACGATATGAAAAATATTTCAGAAGATTTCTATGAAATGTGTGCATTGCATAATCAGATTATTTATTTTGCACCATGAGTTATATCTTCATATTTGCCTAAATATATTAATGTGATAGAAAGATCTTACCAAGATACTAGTGGAAATATTATTGAATGTGTTTATCTCCCCCAGTCACCTTTTATACTTCCTAATAATATGGGTATTACTTGTTCTGCATTCCAAATATTCGTTGATAATGTTGTTGGTCGAATCACTATTGCAGAAATTAATAAGTTAATTGCTCAAAATAATTATTTAAGTCTCTATGTGAAAGTTCTTGGGGAACACATTTCGTCGCTTGACAAAAAACTTGATGAATTGATTAAAATAGTGAAAACTCTTAATGATGGTCCAAAAACTTCTAATGTTGCTTCTTCTTTAGAAAATAAGTCTGCAAAATTGACTATTAAACCTTGTGTTCAACGATCCCCTGATATTGAAGGTTTTCCGAAATTCTCTCATATGGAAAAACTAGAAAAATTGCTTGACGAAAAGTTTTCAAAATTAAACATCAATCCTATGGATTTTTCTAACATATTTTCTGATCTACAGCAAATTGAAAATACTTTTCAGATTGACTCTTCTCCTATTATAGATACCAATTACTCAGAGCTTAACAAGGTCAGAGGTACAATTAAAAAACAACCCAAATGAGATGCTGATCTTCCCCATATGTCTGCTACGTATTATCCTCGCCGTACTCCTCTAGATGTTTTAACAGAAGAAAGAGAATGGAATATGACTAATACATCATATTGTGGAGAATCAATTTATGAATGGAATATTGATGGATTAAGTGAGAAACAAATCTCAATCCAAGTTCATCGTATGCTTATGTATTCTACAATAGCAAAAGCCACAACATCTGCTGAAAATAAAGACAAACGCATTGATTCTGAAGTTTGTAAGATGATTGTTGTTGGTTTTACTGGCCAACCTCGAGACTGGTTAGATAATTATTTAAAGGAAGAAGATAGATTAAAAATCTTCAACTCCAAAGTTGCCACTGCTAGAAAAGATAATCTAGAAAGGGATCTACCTGCAGGAAGAGAAGATGTTGTCTATACTCTTATGTTAACTATTATGGAACATTTTGGAGGAAGGTTTACCAATCAGTATGAAAATACTCGCACTCTTCTTAATGGTCTTAGATGCAGACAATTAGGAGAGTTTAGGTGGTATAAAGATACCTTTCTAAGTCGAGTTATGGACCTACCTGAAAATAACCTACAATACTGGAAGGCCAAATTCATAGATGGACTCCCTCCTTTGTTTAGTGAAAGGGTTAGAAAAAAACTTAGGGGATCATCTATTGAGATACCCTGGAAAGATTATAATTATGGTCACATTATAGAAATTACCACTGATGAGGGTTTATCTTTATGTAATGAATTGAAATTGAATAGACAAATTAAGATGGATAAGTTTAGAGAAAAGTCTAAATTAGGAGACTTTTGTGATCAATTTGGTATGAGCCAACAGGCTTCCAACTCTCAACAGAAAACTTATAGGCATTCTAAGTCTTATAGAAAAAAGAATTACTGACGAAGGTCTAAAGAAGAAAGAGAGACTCGTAAAGCCCATCGTAAGTCTATGAGATTTACCAAAAATAGGTCTAAGAGAGACCTAGCAAAAATCAAGTGTTACAACTACAAATAGTATGGGCATATAGCTCCAAATTGTAAGCTCCAAAAAATCAAGTCTCTAGGTCTTACTGATGAACTCCATGATCATATTTATGGTTTGTTATATGCTTCTGGTTCTGAGTCTGATTACAACTTTGAATCAGAATCAGAAAATGAGATTAATTTGCCTGAATCTTCTAATAGTAATCTTGAAAATGAAAAGTTTGCCCTGATTGTCCTGATAATATTTGTGCTTGTGATGACATGTTTTATAAATTGCAATCTCAGTTTGAAGACTTAGATTTAAATGAAAATAATTGTTATTTTAATAACAATGAAAATAATTGTTATAGTAGTATCAAAAATGATATACCTTGGACGTAGTAGCAGATGAACGTATATACCTCGCATTTCTAATCCTTTGAAATCTGAAAACTTAAATAAGCATTGAAAAATATAAAAATGTAGCGTAAAACGTTAGAATTATTTATTGAATAAACAAGTTAAGATTGGCGGGTGGACTCTTTTGAGAAATTTGAATTTTAGTAACTCAATTCCTGACTAAGTTGACATTGAAATTTCATTTTTATTTTGTTATACTTTTAAAGAAAAAACTTAGAGGTTGCTATGCTAGTCTTACTTAAAATTGGTGATGACTTTTTCAAAAGAATTAGCCGAGTGGGATAAAATATATTTTTTTCTAGTAATACTCATGTGTTATTCGTGAAAATTGGGGCATTAAAGCTACTTCTAAAGGATAGACAAATAATAAAGCAATCATAAGTTGAATAATCAAATCAAGCTACCGTGAACAAATTCAACAATGAGAGTTAGTTCTTATAAAAACTCAACATAAATTAAACCAAAAAAGGTAAAGAATACGAGACTCCATTTAGGAGTATTGGCTTTTAAAATTTGCGAATCGAAGATCTTCAATCCTAGAGACGGTTCACCCAATGCTTGGATCAAAACGAGTTTCGTATGAAACTCCAACTCCCGAGTTCACATGAAAGAAATAAAAAGATAAGGATTAGGAATTTGACAGTCAGATAATAACCCAAGAAAGATGAAATTATAAGAGAATATGACCCGATGCTTGGGTCAAAACTAGTTCCGTATGAAACTCCAGCTCCCGAGTTCACATGAAACAAATAAAAAGAGTAGGATTAGGAATTCGATAGTCAGATAATAACCCAATAAAGATGAAATTATGAGAGAATACACATTTAAACTTCAAGATACCCAATAAATGATATTACATTGCACTAATTGAAACAAAAAAAGGAAAAAAAACTTCAAGATGCCAATGTGGTTCAACTAATACGGGACTCGAACAAATGTATTTAAACTTCGAAAAACTAACATTAAGAAAGGAACTCATTACCAACTTCACTAATTTTATACAGAGAATAGAATATATTACTTATTTTGAAAATCGGAACAACTATGTTTTGAAAGAAAATTAAGATTAGATTGGAGCCACACATCCACGAATTAAATAAAGAACGACATCATGACCGGACTAAAAATGAAATGAATCACATATCCGCATACTTTGAACATGGTACAGCCATGAGAATGAGAATTGAGGTTAAATCAGATTTTTTTTAAAACAAGTTCAAGATCAAAACATTACATATCCTTTTGTTTTTGAAAGAAAGAATCACATACGGAGAACATGATGGATGAAACTCATAAGAAACAGGGTTTCTGCATAGTCAATAGGCAGTGATAGAAAGACGCAAATAGTGATGAAAATATCCACCTGGTAGTTAATTTCTCAAAAAAAAGCAACGATAAAATCACAATGGGTCGAGGACAAAGACCAGGCTCTCATCAAAACCAAGAACAGAGATCAAGAACACGACCAACAACTTCTTATAACCGTACTTAACCATTCACGCACTTGGTTTGCAACAAGAAACCGCATGTAGCCTCAAAACAAATAGATGCGCATACGCACATATCCGCACACATATTACTACAAAAAATAAAAAATTTAGGACCAAAATTACATTCATCCACAGAAAAACAGCAATAACATAAGCTTGAACCAAGATTAGACAATTCACATATTCATAAAAACTCAGAAAAATAAAGGAGAAAGGAAACAAAGTGATGAATCCGCACCTTGTTTGGTGCTGCAAAACGAAGCTATAACGTCGAGATATTTTCTGGCGATCAAAACTCGACCATGATGACACCGCCTTTAAACCAATGCCGAAAGGAAACTAACAATTTTGAGACCGCTTTTGTTTTCACTTCTCGACCTCACTGATTTCTACTTCCCTTTTCTTTTCCTTATTTTTTGATTTTTCTCTCTGTTTTCTTCCCTTTTCCCCTCTTTTTCAATGTCCCTGATGCCTTTTCTCTTTCTTTCATCCCCCAAAGACCTTGCTTTTTCTTTCTTTATCTTTGAATACCCAAAAAAAATTCAAACCTTTTAAACCTTTTTCCCTTCTGCCCCCTTTCTTTACCGTTTTATCTCTATTTCTTAACCCCCCAAAATTATGCTCTTTCCCTTTACGATCTCCAGATTGTCACCCTGTTTTTTTTTTTCTGGCCCTTCACTCTTTTTTTTTCTCTTCTCTTCCCACGGATTTTAAATCCTTTTATCACTATTTTTTTGCTCTTTCTCCATGGATTGGAGCTTTTTCAGCCCCTTTTTGTGCCTTTTCGAGACTTGTCCTAATGGGGATGACCATACCCACTTTTATAGGTGCAAGTTCAAACTTGAAAGTTCAGATTTAAAACTTCAGAAATTGAAAACGAGAAGAAAAAAGGTGGGAAGATTCGAATTTCAAATAAAAAATCCTCCCCCATATACAATTTTCAGAGCCATTACTTCTAGAGTTGAAATCGACAACAGATTTAGCACCATTTTGTGTCATGGTCACCACTCTTTTTTTGAATTTCAGTTATTACTGTTAGAGGTATTAGAGTTAATTGAAGAGAATAAACGGCTAGGATTAGATGAGAATTAGTGAACCTTAAGGGTCCAGATGATGCCAGCTCAACTTCAAGGCTATTAAAACACAACAACCAAGAGAGAGAAGGCAAGCAATTACCGATATTTTTCTCACCTTGTCTTATTCCAGATTCCCTCTTTTCTTCTTCTCCACTCCTTACCCATTTCTAAATCTATATCCTTCTTCTATTGTAGATCTCGATTTCCATGGCGGCTATCTAGTTAAATCTAGTTTTCAATTTCATTCAGTTTTTCATTCCTGTATTTTTGAATTCCATTTCAGTTATATAAAAAACTAGAAAATTATCCCAAAACAAACTGTTTCCTTCTTATTTTTTTACTGTTTAATCGAATAAGAAGGCTCGATTCTGACATTTGGTATCAGAGACAACGATCTTTCAAACCACATTCTAATATGGTGGATGGTACTCATGCTCAAGTGGTAGATGCTAAGATCGCTCAGCATGATGAAGTGTTAGACGAGCTCACTAACCACTATCATGTTTTGAATGAGACGCAAATAGGTATTAGGGGTACACTCGAGCTGATTTTAGATCATTTAACTACCTTGGAGAGGGGGCAAAATCAAGGTCCAGTTCCAGACCCAGCTTTGGGTGATGGAATCTTACCCATGCCTGCCCCTGATGCTCGTTTTAATAGGCCTCAAGGTATGCCAGTTCCTATTCCCAAATGGGAATTGCCAAGCTTTGAAGGTAAGGACCCAAGGCATGGTTACGCAAATATAAAAGGTAATTTAACTTGTATAGAATTGCTGAGAACCAAAGAGTTGAAGGTGTTGCATTATATTTGAATGGTTTAGCAGAAACTTGGTATAACCCCCTTATGTTTAGCCAGGGTGTGGTTACTTGGGGGTCTTTAAGGAAGAGATACATATCATATTTGGTAAAGTATTGATGGAAGATATAGTGGAAGAATTTAATAAACTCACCCAAACTGGTACTATTGATGAATATCTAGGTAAGTGGGAAGATCTCAAACCCCAGATGATCATGAGAAATTCTGCCCTGAATGAGTCCTATTTTTATCTAGTTTTATAGGTGGTCTGAAGGAGGAAATTAAGTTTGCAGTCAAGATATTTAAACCTGTTACCTTTAGTGTTGATATTGAACAAGCTAAGTTGCAGGAAAAGGCTCTTTAGGTTGTACAAAGAAAAAGCATCCCAATGGCTAAATCTTCTACATCTGTGGTAGGGCCTGTAGTCAACAAACCATCTAGTGTCACTCCAATTAGAAAGCCTACTCCTCTTAGACTCACTCCTGAGGTTTATGAGCATAGAAAAGCTAACAAGTTATACTTCAGATGTGGCAACAAGTTTATAGCAGGGCATCAATGTAAAACCAAACAGCTTAATTGCATGATAGGTGAAGAAGCTGAGGTACCTGAAGTGTTAGAGGAGTTTCCAGAAACTAGTGATGTGGTTATTGAACTTGATGACCCACAGAAAATACAAGAAACAGTATGTTTGAGTGCATTATCAGGCAATAGCAAGGGAGTGAACTCCATCCTAGTGATGGGATCTGTTAAGAATAGAAAGTTATAGGTATTGGTGGACTCTGGCAGCACTCACAGCTTTGTTGATAAGAAAACGGTGCATGACTCAGGCTATGCAGCTGTTTATAGCACTCCAATGAAGGTCACAGTAGCTGATGGTAATTATGTTATGTGCTACATGGTTTGTGATGGCTTTATTTGGATGATAGGGGGAAAGAATTTCCAAGAAGACTTGAGGATCATTAACTTGGGAGAAACTTGGTATAACCCCCTTATGTTTAGCCAGGGTGTGGTTACTTGGGGGTCTTTAAGAAAGAGATATGTATCATATTTGGTAAAGTATTGATGGAAAATATAGTGGAAGAATTTAATAAACTCACCCAAACTGGTACTATTGATGAATATCTAGGTAAGTGGGAAGATCTCAAACCCCAGATGTTCATGAGAAATCCTGCCCTAAATGAGTCCTATTTTTATCTAGTTTTATAGGTGGTCTGAAGGAGGAAATTAAGTTTGCAGTCAAGATATTTAAACCTGCTACCTTTAGTGTTGCTATTGAACAAGCTAGGTTGCAGGAAAAGGCTCTTCAGGTTCTACAAAGAAAAAGCATCCCTATGGCTAAATCTTCTACATCTGTGGTAGGGCATGCAGTCAACAAACCATCTAGTGTCACTCCAATTAGAAATCCTACTCCACTTAGACTCACTCCTGAGGTTTATGAGCATAGAAAAGCTAACAAGTTATACTTCAGGTGTTGCAACAAGTTTACCACAGGGCATCAATGTAAAACCAAACAGCTTAATTGCATGATAGGTGAAGAAGCTGAGGTACCTGAAGTGTTAGAGGAGTTTCTAGAAACTAGTGATGTGGTTATTGAACTTTATGACCCACAAAAAATACAAGAAGCAGTATGTTTGAGTACATTATCAGGCAATAGCAAGGGAGTGAACTCCATCCTAGTGGTGGGATCTGTTAAGAATAGGAAGTTATAGGTATTGGTGGACTCTGTAAGCACTTACAGCTTTGTTGATGAGAAAATGGTGCATGACTCAGGCTATGCAGCTGTTTAGAGCACTCCAACGAAGGTCACAGTAGCTGATGGTAATTATGTGATGTGCTACATGGTTTGTGATGGCTTTATTTGGATGATAGGGGGAAAGAATTTCCAAGAAGACTTGAGGATCATTAACTTGGGAGGTTGTGATTTGGTCATGAGAAATGATTGGATAAAGAAATATAACCCCACTAAGTTTGATCATGAAAAGAGATGTGTTACAGTAGGGAAGAAGGGCAACAAAACCGTACTTCGTGCTATTCCAGAAGAAGGGAGTTTGAATATAATTAGCAACAGTTCTATGGGAAAATTATTGAAGAAGGGATAGACTCTTATGGTTTATTTGTTTATGATTTAGGAACATCCAGTGCGAACACATGAGGTAGTTACAGATTCTATACAGCAGGTGCTATAAAAGTTTGAAGTTATGTTTGCTGAACCTAAGACTCTACCACCTGTTAGAGCTTTAGATCACTCTATTCCTATGAAACCTGGGGCATCACCAGTCAACTTGAGTCTATATAGGTATAATTATTATCAGAAGGAAGAATTAGAGAGACAAATATCCAAGATGATAAGTAATGGCATCATTCAGCATTGTTAATCTCCCTTCTCCTCCCAGCTCTGTTGGTAAAAAAGAAGGATGGTACCTGGAGGTTCTGTGTTGATTACAGGGGCCTCATTGACATTACTATTAAGGACAAGTATCTAATTCCTGTTGTGGATGACTTGTTAGATGAGTTATGTGGGGCTTGAATTTTTTCTAAGGTGGATTTGAGGGCTGGTTACTATCAAATTAGTATGAAGGTAGAAAATATGTTCAAGATAGCATTCAAAACTCACATGGGGCACTATGAGTTTAGGGTTATGCCTTTTGGGCTAACCAATACCCCGACTACATTCCAAGCTCTCATGAACCAGGTGTTTAAACCCTATCTCAAAAAATTTATTCTTGTATTTTTTGATGTTATTTTAATCTATATTCAGTCCTTAACTTAGCATGTACAACATCTAGAGTTGGTATTTCAAACTCTTAGTGCTCATTCCCTGTATACTAAGAGGTCTAAATGTACATTCGGCCAGCCCAAAGTCGAGTATTTAGGATATATCATCACAATGGAGGGAGTCTCTACTGATCCTGAGAAGGTTAAAGCCATGATGAGCTTGTATAGACCTACTACCATGAGAGAATTGAGGAGTTTTCTAGGTCTCACAGGGTATTATAAAAAATATGTGGCTAATAATGGGAGCATTTGTCGACCTTTGTCTGATTTATTGAAGAAAGATGCCTTTAAGTGGTCTGAAGAAATTGAGAATGCTTTTGAATCATTAAAAAGAGCTATGTCCACTACTCCAGTTTTGGCTCTACCAGATTACTCTCTAATGTTTGAAGTGGAGACTGATGCTTGTCAATATGGTATAGGTGCAGTACTAAAAAAAGAAGGCAAACCTGTGGCTTACTTTAGTAAGGTTTTATCTCAGAAGCACAGGGATAAGTCCATCTATGAGAAAGAATTCATGACGTTGCTTAGTGAAATTGATAATGGAGGCATTACTTGCAATATAAAAGATTTTTGGTCAAAACTGACCACCATATCCTAAAGTACTTGCTGGAACAGAGAATTGTTACTGCTATTCAACAAAAGGGACTTATAAAACTACTTGGACTTAAATATGAGGTCCAAACAAGCGAGGAGCAGAGAATAAGGTAGCAGATTCTTTATTGAGGCAACAAGAACCCAATGAAGGGTCTGTTGAGGCCTCCCAACTTAGGGCCATCAGTACATCAGTACCATTATGGGCTTAAGACATAATTATCAGCTATGAAAGTGACTCCTTAGTAGCTGATCTAATTGTACAGTTATCCATTAACACACAAGGTCCACACACCTGGAACTATAACTTCGGAGTATTAAGAAAGCAAGGGAAGATTTATGTAGGAACCAATGGATAATTAAGGTTTCAATTGATCAAAATCTTTCATGACTCCACTTTCGGAGGCCATTCCGGTCAACTTGGAACACTTAAGAGACTGAAGAAACTGTTTTATTGTCCACTGATGAAACAAATGGTGATAGACTATATCCTAAGATGTGATGTGTGCAAAAGGAGTAAGGATGATAATGTAGCCTATCCTGGACTTTTGCAACCACTTCCTATTCCTAACCAAGCCTGGCGGGACATAAGTATGGATTTCATTAAAGGGTTACCTAGTTCCAAAGGTAAGGATACTATTTTAGTGGTAGTGGAAAGATTGACCAAATCTTCCCACTTCATAGCTTTATCCCACCCCTTTATTGTTGCACAGTTTGCTGAGAAGTTCTGGAAAACTTTTCATACCCTTATGGGACACCTGAAACTATAGTTATTGATCGAGATAAGATCTTTTTGAGCAATTTTTGGCAAGCCTTGTTTAAACTCAAGGGAACACAAATTCTATATAGCTCAGCCTACCACACTCAAATAGATGGTCAGACAAAAAAGGTCAACAGATGTATTGAGACTTACCTCAGATGTATGACCAGTCATAAGCCTAAACAATGGAAGAGTTGGTTACATTTTACAGAATGGTGGTACAATACAAACTACCATCCTAGTTTGCAATGCACCCCTTTGGAAGCTCTATATGGTTTCTCACCCCTACAACTATCCATGGGACCCTTATTAGAAACTATAGTTCCAGCTGCTGATGATGCAATGATGAGGAGACAACAAATGTTATAGCTTTTAAAGGATAATCTTCACAAAGCTCAAGAGAGAATGAAGTTGTTTGCTGATAAGAGAAGATCTGAAAGAGTGTTTCAAGTGGGAGATATGGTTTACCTGAAACTACAACCATATGGACAAGCTTTCATTGCTGTCAGAAAGAATTTAAGATTGTGTTCTAAGTATTTTTGCCCTTATCAAGTGATCAGCATAGTGGGGCAAGTTGCTTACAAATTATAGCTACCACCTACGTCCAAAATACATCCAGTGTTCCATGTCTCTTTGCTAAAAAAGAAATTGAGTACCCATGTTGTTTTCCAGACAAATCTGCCTATCACTAATGAAGAGGGTCAAATATTGGTGCAACCTACTACTATTCTACAGAGACAATTGGTCAAAAGAGGTAACTCAGCTGCTGTTAAGGTGCTTGTGCAGTGGTCTAACTTAGCTCCAGAAAATGCTTCTTGGGAGGACTATGATGACCTCAAGGAAAAATTTCCAAATTTTGATGCCAATCCTTGAGGTCAAGGATTGAATAAAAGGGGGGCGGTATGTCATGGTCACCACTCTTTTTTTGAATTACAGTTAATACTATTAGAGGTAGTAGAGTTAATTAAAGAGAATAAATGGCTAGGATTAGATGAGAATTAGTGAACCTTAAGGGTCCAGATGATGCCAGCTCAACTCCAAGGCTATTAAAACACAACAACCAGGAGAGAGAAGGCAAGTAATTACTGGTATTTTTCTCACCTTGTCTTCTTCTAGATTCCCTCTTTTCTTCTTCTCCTCTCCTTACCTATTTCTATATCTATCTCCTTTTTCTATTGCAGATCTCGGATTCCATGGCGGCTATCTAGTTAAATCTAGTTTTCAATTTCATTCAGTTTTTCATTCCTGTATTTTTGAATTCCATTTCAGTTATATAAAAACCAAGAAAATTGTCCCAAAACAAACTGTTTCCTTCTTATTTTGTTACTGTTTAATCGAATTAGAAGGCTCGATTCTGACATTTTGGGGTCTATTTTTTCTAATTTTTGGGTTTCATAGGCTGAAAGGGGTGAAAAATAGGGAGAATCTTGTAGGAGTAACAACCATGTCTGCCATGACGTGGCTAGGGTTGTTGTTTTGAGGGAGGTAGAGGGAAAAGGAGAAGGAGAGAGGAGAGGTTGATGGTTGTCATTGTTATTTTGGGGAATGGGTGATGTGATTATACACTGTGTTTTGGGAGAAGGGAAACATGCGTGATTGTGGAGAAGAGATGCATTTTGGTTATTGGGATTTTTTATTAATTTGATCTATATGATCTTTTGATCGGACGACTAAGAACAAGTACCCTAAATAATAATAATAATTAAAAATATGTATATATGTATATAGATAAATATATGAAAAAAGACCATTTTTTATTCGTCTGATCATTTAATCGGACAGTTTAAATTTAACAAAAAATAAGAAATAATTAAATATATATATATATGATATAAATATATGTAATACCCCGTACTTTTCCTAGCTTGAAAAGTATCCCTAAGAATGTTAGAAGCCTTCTTTGAAAGATGAATCTACTTTTGTACATATGGTATTTTCAAAATTTTTACTTTTTATCATGTGGGGAATCGAATAAGCTTTCCATCGATACCACATTCGCCCAAATTCGACACCCGGGTGAAGAGTTAGAGCCTTTTTAGTGAGACAGTGTATCACCTGAGCCTTCAGCGCATCGCGTAGATAGCTCAAATGACAATTGTCAATTTCTAGTGTTGCTCCGCAATAGTGGCACATCGCACCAAACTTCCAGGTCGCAGACAAGGTGTCAACGCGATAGCTCTGTGTCGTGCCACCGTACAATTTCCCATTTGTCTCTTTCTAGTGACTTGGTGCGATAGTGGTGCGTCGCACCAAGGATGAAAACTGAGAAATTTTTTTAGACATTAAAGACATGTCCTAGGGTTAAAAGGTTCAATTTCCCACCCTATATAAGCCTTATAACACGAGATTTGGCCATAATTCAGCAACTTATACTCGATTACTCTCAAAAACTCTCAAGAACTAGCCCTAGGGTTTTCATAGAAGGTTCAATTACAAGGGAATTCACTGTCAAATTTAAATAATCTCTCCTTCAATCTTTTTAGAATCACGAACTAAGGTATGTGTTGTGTTCATTCTTGGATACCTTTCATCCATGAAGCCCAAGAATCTCTTTTCTAAGTTTAAGTCTATGGATTTCTTTATGAATTTCATGTTGGGTTTGTTTTGTTTATGTTGAGAATGATCAATTGATTTCAAATCCATGTTGGATGATCAATTTATGTGGAATTGATTTGTATAGATGTATATTCATGTGAACCTATGAATAAACCCTAGGATGATGAAATTAGAGATGAATTATGATGATTAATTATTGTATAATGTTGTCTACATATGCTATGCCTACCATGTGTTTGATTAAATTTCTAGATGAAGGAACAATGCCCAACTAGTATGATATCATGAAATCCCCATGTATGTACAAGCTTATGCATATCACATGTTTGATGAAGTGCTTCAACATATGAACTATGAATTGTGTTATTGGTCATGTGTTGAAGTAAGCCATGCTATGTCAGTTTCTTCTTATAGAGTCCTAGGGGTACTTGTACCCAAACATTTAGCTGTGTGCCTAGATCTATATCATGTTTTCATGATACTCTCAGTCAAGCTATGATCCATAGAACTCAGTCAGTCATGTGACTCAGGAAATCTCAGAAATCTCAGTAATCTCAGTAGTTCAGTAATCTCAGTGATCTCAGTACTCAGTAATCTCAGTAACCTCAGTTTTCCCAGTCAACCAAACCAGTTCTTCATAATCAGAACTGTCAGACACAGTTAATCATGTATCAGTAGCATAGTATCAGTCCCTCAGTATTCAATAATACAATATCAGTCTTTCTCACTCATCAGTGACTCAGAATCTATATCAGTAAAGTCAGTAGTCAGAACTCAGTATTCAGTCCTATCACGATCTCAGTTACAGTTACGTAGTCATGCATGTATTCTCACGTTCATGTTAGTCAGCCAGTTAGTATTGTTCATGCATATAAAACATTTGCATTCAGCCTACCTCACTTGCATACCAGTACATTTAAAGTACTAACGCATTTGCGTTATTGTGTCTTATACCATATGTTTAGAAGCACGAGCTCCATAGAACCAGTAACATCCCAGTTCAGTGATCAGAGTTAGCAGTGAGTCCTCATTTTTTGAGGACATGATGATCACATTACTATTTCAATTTTTAGTTTATTTCAGTAGTCGGGGTTAGTTGGGGACATGTCCCATCAACTCTTTATTCAGACAGTTTAGAGGCTTTCAGACTATATCATGTTAGACATTTATTTTAGATTTGCTTTGGTATTGTTATACCATTTTCAGACATTGTTTATCAAATGTTCATTCAGTTTTGAACTTTATGGCCATTCAGTTCATATTTCCGCATATTTACAATATATTTTTCATTGCTCAGTTACAGATATCAGTCATGGGTTAGCTTGTGGTCCTTTGGGGTCATGAACAGCGTGTAATATCTTAGGTACCAGATTTGGGGCGTTATAAACTTGGTATCAGAGCTTAAGGTTCAATAGTGTCCTAGGATGTCTGAAAAACCGCATCTAGTAGAGTCTTGTACATGCATGTGTTGTGCACCACACTTATGTGCAGGAGGCTATGAGATGTTTTAGGAACAGTTTCCCTTCTTTCAGTATTCATGTCGTGCCAATGAGCATAGGCTCAAAGTTAAACTCTCAGTCATGAATCAGTCTGTAGATGCCCCATGCATCACTCCAGTATCTCAGTAAGGTGAGCATTCTTAGAGGGACATAGTGCCCCAAGGGAGAGATACCCCATTATTTCCTCAACGCTCTCATGTATTAAATTAAGTTTCTCTTCGCATAAGAAATCCAGTTTAGAATAGTGGGTAATCATAAGTTGACCCTCAAAGTCCCAACCTCAGCTATGGCCCAAGTATTCATAGGCTTAGTTCAGTTCACGAAATTCAGTTTATGTATCATGTTTCAGCCTCAGTCATGTTCTCAGGTTCTAGTTCATACATACTTCTCGCATAATCATGGGGTCATCAGTGTTTTTCAGTCACGTAATAGTTTTCTTAAACTTACTCAGTTAGGTTCTCATATTTCTGCTCATGCATGTTTAGTAAGATGATCTCGGATTCATTAGCATTTCCGATTAAGATAAAATTTCTCCTTGGTCTTACTCAATTTCATGTTCAGTGTTCATTACAAACTTGTTATTCAGTTCATGCTCAGATCCCCATTACAAATTTGGTACTAAGTACCCTTGCATATTCAGTCATGCATTCATATATCAGTTCAGTCATATAATTATGCATCAGACATGCATTCTCACTAGGGGAAATTCAATTCATCAACATAATCAGTCATGTATGTATGAGTCAATTATCAGTCATGCATCAGGTATGCATGAATTCAACTTATTAGTCATGCATCAGATTTGCATGTTCAGTATGTTATATTCAGATCTTCAGTCATGTCAGTCAAGAGATCATGTTTCAGTTATTCATGTTCAGTATGTACGTCAGTTTATGTTCTTCCCCTCACTCTCAGTCTCATTCTAGGACGAATTTTCTCAAGGGGGAGATATTGTAATACCCCGTACTTTTCCTAGATTGAAAAGTTTCCCTAAGAATGTTAGAAGCTTTTTTTGAAAGATGAATCTACTTTTGTACACCTGGTATTTTCAATTTTTTCACCTTTTATCATGTGGGGAATCGAATAAGCTTTCATCGATACCAAATTCTCCCCAATCTGACACCCGGGTGAAGAGTTAAAGCCTTTTTAGTGAGACAGTGTATCACCTGAGCCTTCAGTGCATCGCGGAGATAGCTCAAATGGCAATTTTCAATTTCTAGTGTTGCTCCACAATAGTGGAGCTTTGCGCCAAACTTCCAGGTCGCAGACAAGGTGTAAACGCGATAGCTCCGCGTCGCGCCACCGAGCATTTTTCCATTTGTCACTTTTTAGTGACTTGGCGCGATAGTGGCACGTTACGCCAAGGATGAAAACTGGGAAAATCTCAAACATTAAAGACGTGTCCTAGGGTTAAAAGGGTCAATTTACCACCCTATATAAGCCTTATAACACGAGATTTGGCCATAATTCAGCAACTTATACTCGATTACTCTCAAAAACTCTCAATAACAAGCCCTAGGGTTTTCATAGAAGGTTCAATTCCAAGGGAATTCATCATCAAATTTCAAGAATCTCTCCTTCAATCTTCATAGAATCACGAACTAAGGTATGCGTAGTGTTCATTCATGGACTCCTTTCGTCCATGAAGCCCAAGAATCTCTTTTCGAAGTTTAAGTCTATGAATTTATTTATGAATTTCATGTTGGGTTTGTTTTGTTTTTGTTGAGAATGATCAATTGAATTCAAATCCATGTTGGGTGATCAATTTATGTGGAATTGATTTGTATAGATGTATATTCATGTGAACCTATGAATAAACCCTAGGATGATGAAATTAGAGATGAATCATGATGATTAATTATTGTATAATGTTGTCTGCATATGCTATGCCTACCATGTGTTTGATTAAATTTTTAGATAAAGGAAAAATGCCCAACTAGTATGATATCATGAAATCCCCATGTATGTACAAGCTTATGCATATAACATGTTTGATGAAGTACTTCAATAGATGAACTATGAATTGTGTTGTTGGTCATGTGTTCAAGTAAGCCATGCTATGTCAGTTTCTTTTTATTGAGTCCTGGGGGTACTTGTACCCTAACATTTAGTTGTGTGCCAAGAGCCATGTCATGTTTTCATGATACTCTCAGTCAATCTATGATCCATAGAACTCAGTCAGTCATGTGACTCAGGAAATCTCAAAAATCTCAGTAATCTCAGTAGTTCAGTAATCTCAGTGATCTCAGTACTCAATAATCTCAGTAACCTCAGTTTTCCCAGTCAATCTTAGTAACTTCAGTATTCTCAGTCAGTCCTCAGAACTCAGTACATTCTGTCAGTCAACAGAAAACAATACCACTAGTATCAGTTTAGTTCAGCTAATCAGTTCAATTCAGTTAATCAGTTCATCTCAATTAATCAATTCAGTGTCTTTCAGATGGGAGTAGGATTCAGCACCAAGCGAGCCTAGGGATGGGGACTCACCCGCTAGATAGAATTGAGATCCTTAGAAGCAATCCCTAAGTTCCAGAACTACGTAGCCAGTGTAGGTATGAGATGTCACCCGTTAGATAGGACTGACATACTCAGGGATCACCCGTTAGCGCATTTAAATGTATAGGACTTATCCTAGGGGTCACTCGCTAGATTATGACTACTCCACAATAGTTGTCTTTACCAGTGGTGCGGTACTGACACCTTTCCAACTGGGGTTACAGGTTGGACCCCAGTTAGCTTAGCATGGGGCTTTTCGGTTAGATGAATACATCCAACAGTTTCAATTACAGAATTAGGATTGTCAGATACAGTCAATTCAGCTCAGTAGTATAGATCTAGGACTGTCAGATATAGTCAATCCTTATCATTATAAATAGACTCCGAGATCACCCACTAGGTAGGACTGATCTCAACTATGGCCACTCAGTATTAATATCATCAGATTTAGATATCACCCGCTAGATAGGACTGATCTCAAATTCAGTTACTCAGATACAGTATGAAACTCAGCTAGTTCCATCAGATTCAGGACTGTCAGACACAGTCACTCATGTTATCAGTATTTAACTTCAGGACTGTTAGATACAGTCAACCAGACCAGTTCTTCATAATTAGAACTGTCAGACATAGTTATTCATGTATCAGTAACATAGTATCAGTCCCTTAGTATTCAGTAATACAGTATCAGTCTTTCTCACTCATCAGTGTCTCAGATGTTTATATCTGTAAAGTCAGTAGTCAGAACTCAGTATTCAGTCCTATCATGATCTCAATTACGATTACATAGTCATGCATGTATTCTCATGTTCATGTTAGTCAGTCAGTTAGTATTGTTCATGCATATGAACCATTTGCATTCATCTTACCGTACTTCCTTACCAGTACATTCAAAGTACTGACGCATTTGCGCTATGGTGTCTTATACCATAAGTTTAGAAGCACGAGCTCCAGAGAACCAGTAGCAACCCAGTTCAGCGATCAGAGTTAGCAGTGAGTCCTCATCCTTCGAAGACATGATGATCACATTACTATTTCAGTTTTTAGTTTATTCCAGTAGTCGGGGTTAGTTGGGGACATGTCCCATCAACTCCTTATTCAGATAGTTTAGAGGTTTTCAGACTATAGCATGTTAGACTGTTATTTCATATTTGCTTTGGTATTGTTATACCATTTTCAGACATTGTTAATCAAATGTTCATTCAGTTTTGAACCTTATGGCCATTCAGTTCATGTTTTAACATATTTACAGTATATTTTTCAGTGCTCAGTTACAGATATCAGTCATGGGTTAGCTTGTGGTCCTTTGGGGTCATGAGCACCGTGTAACGTCTCGGGTACCATATTTGGGGTATTACAATATATGTATGTATGTATGTATACACAAATGTAAATTATTCATAAAGTTGAAAATTTTAGATCTTTGGATTAAAAACAAATTGACGGACCAGATTAATTTGTGCTAGTTGGATGAAGTTTATGTTTCTTTAATGACGTGGCGATGTATGATTGGTAGATATTTTGTAGGGTGGATTGATGAAGTGGACAGGGATATTGGACCAATTTTGGGATTCTTTGGCTGAAATTTATAAACAAGAGTTGGGTTTGGATAAAATAAAAGTTGAAATTGAATTAATGTTGGCTTGAATGCTCTTTTCTATAAAAATTAATTTTATCGATGCTTCCTACTATCCTAAAATTATTTTAGTAGTACGTATATAAATTATAGACATAATTTGTATAAGCATCAAATTTAATATCTTTACAATTTAATATTAACAAATATATATATATATATATGTGTGTGTGTATGTATAAAATTAAGAATATAATAAAATATGTACGCATACTTATAAAGAATATATATTTTAAATAATAAGAATATACATATATATGGTCATAATATCGTCTAAAAAAATAAATTAGACAAAATGCAAATGCAATTACCAAAAGATATTTTTGTGATTTTGATGTTAAAATATTTAATTAAAATATTTTACAATATGATAAGAAAACAAATACTCTTTTTATTCTTCTCAAAATTCACCAAAATAAAAATAAAAATATGAATTTATCTTTGAAAAATTATTTTGGGCCAAGAAGCATCGACAAAATAATTAGAGGAAAAAGAGCGAGCCAAAATTAGGTGTCAATAATTTGCCCCTGATTGACCGAAGATTAGTGTGAAAATCTTTGGGCAATCACATTGACGTAATCAATTTTTTCTCAGGCAAAAAATGTTGAAAGATTATGGCCGAGCTCCGATTTTTGAGCTACCTACATATATCGGGTTTCACAAAAAATTAGGTCATTTTTAGTTCGAATTATAGCAAATTTGATCATTTTCAAAATTTGCCTCAGTGTATAATTATGGCGACATGAGTTCATACAGGGGTAAAGAGCTCAAGGCGATTCACAAGGATCCAAGCTCAGGAGTTACAAAATCTACAAGCCATGTTCATGAAGATGGATGTGTTTGAGTATGCCATGAGTTCATCCAAAGGAGTGTATGTTTTGAAGTGTGAAGAAGGACCTTAAAAACACTCCAAGGCATCCTCTACACTCCAAGGGAGCCTTTCCTTGGCTCTCATTAAGGGCATTTTGGGTTTTTAATGTAATAGATATAAATAGATTTTAGTAGGCTTATTTTCTCTTTAGTTGATTATTGATATTGAAACTTGAAAGACATTTCTCTTTAGAGGGAGTGTTTATAGTGTAGGGCTTGGAAAAGCCACTTGAAACTAGGGCAATACATAGTGTGGATTCACATGTGTTGCATTTTTGCTTAGAAATGTGGGGGCTTGAGGAGGTTGAGTTCCCCTTGTGTCTACGTAAGAGCTTGGTGTTACTCATATGAGTCATAGGGGTCTTTAGATTTGATACATCTTTTGGTTCTTATTGTTTGTATGTTCTTATGTCAAGATACCTGTCCTTTACATTTATGCAATTAGTTTATGGTTTGTTTTTTTAATCTGTGTGGTGTTTGCTTCTTTAGTGTAGTCTTCATCTCTTTTTCTTCTTTCTGATCTTGTATCTATATCATTTGGTATGAAGAGCCACGTTTTAGAGTTTTTCCTACAATTCTAAGTCTTGGATTGTTGTTGCCTTAAGAAAATCACCACAAAAAAAGAGTCAAAAAACCCAAAATCACAAAAAAAATGTTGAGTCACATTTTTGTCATTTAGGCAGAAATTTAGATCCTAGATCTACTTAGTTTTGTGTGTTTTGTTAAGTTTATAGTGCTAGATCCTTGTTCCTTAGCACTAATAGAGTCTAGATCTCAGATTTGAGCTAAATCTGGGTTGTTTTAAACTATCCACTATTATTGAGCTTGTTTTGAAGAAACTTGAGGATGGATCTCATTTTTGGGCTAGTGTGGTTGTGGCGTTTGAGTTGATATTGTGGTATTTGTGTTTTTCTTGGCAAAGTAACCTTGGATCCTCAAGAATTATCAAATTTGAAGGTCATTTGCCTAGTGGTCAACGTTGGTCAACTCTTGAATATTCTTGTAGTTCTTCATCACCTTTATATCTTGTTGAAGAAGAATATTCAAAAGTGGTTGCTTGATCAACAAAAAGGAAGAAAGAGGGTGTAGCAGTTGTTTATACAAATAATATTCCAAGCATATTCCAAGTCTTCCTAAAGAAGAATAGACAAAAGGAATATTCAAGTACAATTGAAAGTACATGGGGGGGACCATTCCAAATTCATACTCATTTGAGCTTGAAAAAGGCTCCAAACCTTGCATTTTCCCACTCAAAGACCATCCTACTATCTCTTGATTGAAGATTGACCGAAACACAAAGTGAAGAACAAATTTTTTTTTCAAAATGATCGTCCAACCACAAGTTGTCACGTCATCACTTCCCTACAACCCTATTTTAAGCTCAAATTTTAATTTCTTAGTTTCTATCCTTGATTCCTTAGTTGCATTTTCTTTATTCTAGCACTAATTGACAAACTAGTAACTATCTACTAGGTTGTGAGTTAGTTTTGAATCTTTTTCTTTCGTGTTTACGTTCTTTGTGTGTTTTTTTCTTTTTGTGATTCATTGTAATTCTTGGTTCAAGTCCGAACAAGGTTTATTTAAGTCATTTCAAATAAAAATCTATTTCAGACAAGAGTATACTCATCCCTCAATTTCTCACAGACTACAAGCCGCTTTCAACACTTGTGAAGCCAAGTGTGAGGTAAAATAAAAGAGTGAGAGTATGGTGAGGCTATTTTGGGCTATCTTGTGTATTGTTTTGTAGGTGTGTTTTTAGGTACATTAGCAATGGAATCTGACGGTACAACCTCTCAAACTATGGTCAATGATATTGATGGTGCTATCTTGTCTCAACTTAAAGCCCTTTCCCGTGAAATGAAAATGATGCAAATGGGTTTTGGTAGACTAGAGGCGGAAATGTCAACATTGGGTGGTAGGCTGGATCAAGTGGAAATATAAAGGAACTCCAGACCCTCTACTACTCAACACTACCATGTGTTTTCGAGTGGACATGTCCAAAATACTTCAAATACTATTTCCTCTGAAGCTCTCTATTAAATGCTCTATCCACCAAGACCTCCACAAAACCAAGTCCAAACTCCATAAACCTGAGGCCTCAACAGACCTTTACATCCTCAACTAAGCCAAGTCCAATAAGAAGGACTTGGAAATCAAATACCAACCCCAAACCCGAATGCTCCACTACAAGACCCACCTAACCAAAGACCATATCCTCCATAAAATCCCATGCCTCCAATCCAAACTCCACTTAACCATAGACCTTAACATCCATCAAATCCCCCATACCAAGCTCCACTTAACCAAAACCAACCCATCCATGTAGAAGAATATGGTAGAGGAGGTCAATAAGAGGGTTTTGGTGCTTACAGTGATGACTACATGATTAAAGAAGAGATGGGAGTTAGATATGAGAAAATAGGACATCAAGGTAGATATCGAGAGCATGAAGGTAGGCATGGTCATGTAAATCCACAAGGAAAATGAGAGGTTGGCATAAATTCTATCAAGGTTGGCATTCATTCCTATTTTCAAAGGTGAGAGTGATCTCGAAGTATATCTTTCATAGAAGTTTTCTTGTGAAAAGCTCTTCCAAGTTAATGATCTTTTAGAAGAGAAGAAGAGTTGCTATTTTATAGCCCACTTTAAAGGTTATGCCAACACTTGGTGGGATTCTACTAAATGGTTTGGAAATGTGATGATTGGTGGCCAACCTCCTCCTTAGGAAATATTGAAGAGGCTTATGAGGGAGAGACACGTACCGTAGAGATATAGACACGAGTTCCTTGCAAAACTATACAACTTGAGGAAATGAAACAAGAGTGTCATGGCTTACTATGATGTATTTCAACAATTGATTTTGAAGCTTGATCATCGGAGAGAACAAGTACATCATGACATCATACACTTCAAGGTTGGGTTGAACAAAGATATCTCTTCTTACGTGGCTCTTCACAAGTTTGAAACTATTGATGGTATCTTCCAAGGAGAACTAGAGGTTGAGAGAGAAATCAAAGAAAGACAGCCTACAACAAAGGCCAACAAGTACCCGCGGGCTGGTCTAGAAACAAAGAGGTAATTCCATCATCTTTGAGTTGGAGAAAGAACAAAAATACTTCATTTAATGCTCCATAAATTGTGACTAAGGCTACCCAATATCAACCTCCAAGAAATAAAGGTAAACCAAATCCAACTTCTAATTCTAAGGTGTTTCAATGCTTTAAATTTCAAGGGTGGTAACACAAGGCTAGTAAGTGTCCAAATTGAAGAAATATGATCCTTAGGAAAGGGAAGTTGTACTATCTTGGAGAGGAGGTGGGGTTGGAAACTGAGAAGACTGAGGCCGAGCCTTAAGATGGAGATCAACTAGATGATGAGTTATGAGAAGAAGGTGATGAAGATGACACTTGGCCGAAAGAAGGTGAGTGTCAAGTTCCAAACTTTATGGTAAGACGAGTCTTGGTTAGTAAGGTTTTATATTATCCAAGCCTAAGGGAGAATCTATTCCATACTAAACGTCTTATCAAGGAAGGTGTATGTACAATGGTTATTAATAGTATGAGTTGCAATAATGTTGCTAGTGCTACTATGATTGACTTCTTAAAACTCCCCACTATTTCACATGCAAGTCCCTACAAGTTACAATGATTGAATGAGTACGAAGAATTGAAGGTGATTCGGCAATGATTGATTTGGTTCCAAGTGGGAAACTACCAAGATGAGGTTTTACGTGATGTAATTCCTATGCAAGCATGTTATTTTTTGTTGGGTAGACCATGGTAATTTGATAGGTCTACCCAGCATGATGGAAGAACCAATAGGTATTCACTTGAAGTCTATGGCCAAAAATTCATGCTTCATCTTTTGTCACCATCTTAAGTGAGTGAGATACATCAATAATTGAGGGAGTTGAAATAAAAGGGGAGAAAAGAGAGGGAACCCAAGAGTGGGAAAGGTGGAGAAGCCGAGGGAGTTCCTAGTTCTGAGGGGAAATATCCTATGATTATGTTGGCTAGGAAGAAGGATCTCTTCAAGGAGCATGATAACAAAGCACCTATGCTTTTCCTAGCCCATGCTTTTACTACTAACCCTTCTTCTTCTTTTTCTATTCCTCCTTCTATTTCCTTTGTTTTTCAGGAATTTGAATATGTTTTTCCAAAGGAACTTCCACAAGGGTTACCCCCACTTCGGGGAATTGAGCATTAAATAGACTTTGTGCCAGGCTCTTAATTTCCCAACAAAACGGCGTATAGAAGTAACCCTAAGAACACCAAAGAACTTCAAAGGCAAGTTGAGGAACTTCTCAACAAAGGATACATCAAGGAAAGTATGAGTCCATATGCGGTGTCAGTCTTTTTGGTGCCAAAGAAAGATGGAAGATGGAGAATGTGTGTGGACTGCTGAGCCATTAATAAAATAATAGTAAAGTATCACCACCATATTCCCCAATTGGATGATATGTTTCATGAGTTAAATAGTTTTTATGTGTTCTTCAAAGATTAATCTTAGGGGTGGCTATCACCAAATATGAATGCAACTGGGTGATGAATGGAAAACCACCTTCAAGACCAAGTGTGGTCTCTATGAATGGTTGGTTATGCCATTCGGCCTCACTAATGCTCCTAGTACTTTCATGCGGTTAATGAATCATGTGATCAAACCATTCATTTAAAAGTTTTTTGTTGTGTACTTTGATGATGTCTTTGTTTATAGCAAATCCCTTGAAGAACATGTGTTGTATTTGCAAAGTGTATTTGATGTCCTTAGAAAGGAAAAGTCATATGCTAATCTTGAGAAATGCTCTTGTGGTGTTGATAAAGTTATGTTCTTGGGATTTTTTATAAGTTCAAGGGGAGTTGAGGTGTATGAATCCAATATAGACACTATTAAAAGTTGGCTGAACCCAAAATCCATTGGAGAAATCCGAAGTTTCCATGGGTTGGCAAGCATTTATAGAAGGTTTGTCAAAGGGTTTAGTATCATAGCCTCTCCCTTGAATGAGGTCATCCGAAAGGAGCAACCCTTCAAGTGGGGTGATGAGCAATCTAAGGGCTTTCTATGCTCATTTCTACCCCATTGTTGATAAGATGTTTGAAGTTAAATGTGATGTAAGTAAAGTAGAAATAGGTGTCGTCTTAATGCAAGATCTTACGCCTATTTCCTATTTTAGTGAAAATCTCAAGGGCGCGACTCTAAATTATTTCACTTATGATCTAGAGTTATATGCCTTGATTAGAGATTTGGGTAATTGACAACATTAATTGTGGCCCAAAGAGTTTGTGATCCGAACGAACCATGAATCCTTTAAACATCTTAGGGCCGAAGAAAAGCTAAAAAAGTGGCATGCTAAGTGGATTGAATTCCTATAAACCTTCACTTATGCCATTCAATACAAGAAGGGAAAGAAAAATGTGGTGGCCAGCGTATTATCTAGGAAACATGTGTTTATTTCTACCTTATCTTCCAAATTGATGGGAATTGAGAGCGTAAGAATGTTGTATCCCGAGGAACCCACATTTGGCCCTATCATTCGGCAATGCGAAGAGTGGGATAGGGATAAATGGCTCACAGACGGGGTTTCCACTCCATATTAAAAATTTGATGGGTATTTGTTCAAAGAAAGAAGGTTATGTGTGCCCTCTAGTTCTTGGAGAGAGTTTTTTATGAGAGAGGCATATGATGGTTCTCTAATGGGACACTTTGGCATTGATAAGACCCTCGGGATCTTAGAGGAACAATTCTATAAGCCTAAAATACGTAAAGATGTTGCTATGATTTGAATGTATGGATTGTAGGAGTGCCAAATCACGCCTCCCCCCTCAAGGATTTTTTACCCCACTCTCCACTCCCCTTTTCCCTTGGATTGACATATCTATGGACTTTGTTTTGGGGCTTATAAGGACTAGGAGAGGTAGGGATAGCATTTTTGTAGTGGTTAACTGATTCTAAAAGATGGCCCACTTTATTCCATGTTCTAAAAGTAAGGATGCATCTAGTGTAGCTTCGTTATTTGTTGAGCATGTTGTTAAGATACATGGGATTCCTCGGACTATTATTAGTGATAGGGACTCCATCTTCCTTAGTCACTATTGGAAGTCGGTGTGGGGTAGTCTTGGTACAAAGTTACTATTCACAACCTCTTGCCACCCACAAACCGATGGCCAAATGGAAGTAGTAAATAGGACATTGGGTTCTATACTATGATCTATGGTTTAAGGTAAGATGACTTCTTGGGAGGATCACTTACTCCTAGTCGAATTTGCTTATAATTGTGTTATCCATTCGACCATGGGTATAACCCCCTTTGAGTGTGTATACGGCTTGAATCCCCTTACCCATTTAGATTTAACACCTTTGTCTAGTGATCTTGTGTTGAGCTTAGATGGAATCAAAAGGGGCGAAGCCATGAAAAAAATGCATCAAAATATGAGAAGTCGACTTGAAAAGAGAAATCAAGAGGTTGGTAAGAGATCCAACAAGGGGAGAAGGAGACTTGTACTTGAATCAGATGATTGGGTGTGGGTGCACCTAAGGAAGGAGCAGTTTCCAACACAAAGGAAAGCCAAGTTGATGTCGAGGGGTGATGGTCCTTTTCAACTACTTGAAAGGATCAATGATAATACCTACAAAATTGATCTACCTCCAGATTATCAAGTGCACAATACCTTCAATGTGTGTGACCTCTCACTTATCGACACCATTCATGTTGATGAAGTTGCAAATTTAAGGTTAAATTTCCTTCAAGATAGAGAGGATGATACGGGGGTAAATATCTCAAGGCCATTCACATGGATCCAAGCTCGAGAGTTACAAAATCTACAAGCCATGTTCATAAAGATGGATGTGTTTGAGTATGATATGATTTCATCCAAAGGAGTGTATGTTTTGAAGTGTGAAGAAAGACCTTAAAAACACTCCAAGGACTCCTATCCTCTACTCTCCAAGGGCGCCTTTCCTTGGCTCTCATTAAGGGCATTTTGGTCTTTTAATGTAATAGCTATAAATAGATTTTAGTAGGCTTATTTTCTCTTTAGTTGATTATTGATATTGAAACTTGAAAGACATTTCTCTTGAGAGGGAGTGTTTATAGTGTAGGGATTAGCAAACCACTTGAAACTAGGGCAATACATAGTGTGGATTCACTTGTGTTACATTTTTCTTAGAAACGTGGGTGCTTGAGGAGGTTGAGTTCCCCTTGTGTCTACGTAAGATCTTGATGTTGCTAATATGAGTCATAGGGGACTTTAGATTTGATACATATTTTGGTTCTCATGGTTTATATGTTCTTATGTCAAGAGACCTATCCTTGACATTTATGCAATTAGTTTGTGGTTTGTTTCTTGAATCCGTGTGGTGTTTGCTTCTTTAGTATAGTCTTCATCTCTTTTTCTTCTTTCTTAGCTTGGATCTATATCACCGGTTCCTTCGAAGGTGACTATGAAGATTTTAGCACGGATGGAATATGGCAGTGCTTATCCCTGAATTGGTTATTTGAGATAGTTGGAGATGAAAAGACATTGGATAACAATATATGTCAAGTATTTCGAGAGAAAAAGGGAATGCAGATTTTGAAAACTGCCCGCGTTGGATTAAGATGGCTTTGGGCTATGACACCAAGGAAAAAAATGAAATGATTGATCTGAGTTGAGCTCAATTTCTTTGCCGGAATCCTTGACGTAGCCAGGGATGCTTGACATTCTTCTAGCTTGCCCCAGTTTACTGCTAAGAAGGTACATTTATATTATACTGCATGGTCCTGGAAAATTGGTAAAAAGGGTGAAAAGTACCTATTGTTCAAAAATTGTAAATTGAAATTATAATGTAAGGAGTAGAGTTTAGTTATTCAAACTAGTATTGTCTCTATTTGTGGAGGCTACTAATGGCGGGGTAATGACTGAAATATAATAAGCCTTCGTCGGCTGAGTGATTGTTGTAGAATAAAGCCATCCGACTGGCGAGCAGTTGAAGAATACGCCATCCGACTAGCAGGGAGTTGTTGAAGAATAAAGCCATCCGATTAGCGGGTAGTTTTTGAGAAGTAAGCGTCATCCGACTGACGAGTCGTGTTTGAAAAGTAAAGCCTCCGACTAGTGGGGTAATTTCCTAAAAGTAACCACCTCATCCTAGCAAGGAAACCTTCACTCTGAACTAGATGATGGTATTTTTATTGGGATTTGATGCTACTGCGATAGTGGCTTTCTTGCTATCACCATGGTGGATGTAGATGCATTTGCTATGATAGCGGGCTTTCTGGCGTGCTTGCTATGCTGCGACTCTCTGATTGGTAGACCGTGCTCTGTTTGCTGAAATATGATTCTCTGATATTGCAGAGCGTTGCTTTTCTTATGTATATTCTTTGATTTGTGGCGGGGCTTCCCCCTTACTGGTGCATAACTTTTGAAATAGCGGAGAGTTATAGTGCTCATTCGCATACTCCGCTATGGAGGAGGGTCGTTTTGCTTGCTTATGTATAATTTTTGAAATATGGAATTCAACTTTTTTTGCTTATGTACAGTCCTTGAAATACGGAAGCTCGACTTTGTTTGCTTATGTACAGTCTTCAGAATGTGGAAGCTTGACTTTGTTTTCTCATGTACAGTCCTCTAAATGCATGAGTTTGACTTTGTTGAAGTTAGATGACACTCTCTGATTAGCGAAGTTATTCGATGCAGTTAGACGATGATTCTTTGATTGGCGAAGTTATTCGACGTAGTCAGGTGGTTGGCACAGATTGGCAGAGATTATTCAAAAAAGTAAAATATCCTAAGTTTTATATAAGGATCCTCTTTTCATCATCTCTGACCTGAGTCTTCAAAACATACATGCAAAAGAATTCAAATGAAATTTTTAGAGCTGGTGAGGACCGTACAAATGTATGTAAAAAGAATAAAGTAAGGGAAAGAATATTTGGCTCATGTTGTAGTGATAAGCTGCATGATGCCTCTGATCCTGTCCCAAAATCTTGACTTGGTGTTGTCCTTTTCGATTCCTAATTCCTGCGATCAAAAAAAATCCTTAGTTGGGAGGGGGTGTTGAGTTGTGTCGACTTGGGGATTCTGGCTTTGTCTATGGAATTCTCCAACGCTTCCTCGGTTGCTCGATCATTCCCAAATATATAAATATATATATATATATATTCACAAATATATTATGTATATATTAAGTATATATAGTAATCCTCCATGATTTTAAGTTATGGCATGTCCTGAAATCCGTTAAGCCTCCATTTGTTGATCGTGACCCATGTAGCTTTATCTTTTGGGTGGATATCCTTTGACTTTGTCAATGCCATGAAGATTCTGGAGGTGATATCATTTATATTCTGGGGCTATACTATGAGCAAAAGGGATTTTTCCTAAAGGTAAGACCAGACCTTTTAGGTTGCCTACATATCCTTGAAAAATAATTAGGTTCGTACGTAGTTTGAGGGTAGAAAAAGAAATATAAAATGCAGCAACCGACTCTGAATGCCTACGTATCCAAGTGGAATCAGGTCATGATGTAGTTCAAATACAAGGGTAGAAATGAAAATATGGAATACAATGACCGAACCTGACTCAGACTGCCTATGTATCCTAAAAATAAGAATCAGGTCATAACGTAGTTCAATACAAAAGATAAAGTAATATAATACAATGACCGGGCCTAACTTAGGATGCCTACGTATCCAAGTGGAATCAGGTCAGGCCATAGTTCGGTACAATAAAAGAGTAAAATATGAATAGACCTAATCCGATGAGGATTGCCTACGTATCTCGCCGTAGGAATTCAGGTCGAGCATAGTTTTGAATACATGAAAGGATGATGTTTTGGGGTTTATTTAAGGGAAATCGGACCCTATATGGGCTGCCTACGTATCCCGTAGTGGAAAGTCAGGCTAATACATAGTTTTGTTAAATAAAATAGAAATGTAAAAGTACAAGGAAATAACAACTAGTCATAATGTCTTCAAACATAGTACTTCTTGATGACGTCTGAATTGGTTGGCTTCGTGCTTGATGTGCCATCCATTTTTTTAAGGATCACTGCCCCTCCCGAGAGTACTCGATGAACTATATAAGGACCTTGCC